>CM060629.1:24748249-25190749 GCA_030578275.1 Meda fulgida
ACACACTCTCTCTCTCTCTCCCTCCCTCTCCTCTCTCTCTCTCTCTCCCTCCCTCGCCTCTCTCTCTCTCTCTCCCTCCCTCTCCTCTCTCTCTCTCATACACACTCTCTCTCACACACACACACTCTCTCTCCCTCTCCTCTCTCTCTCTCTCACACACACACACACACACACACACACACACACACACGCTAACTCACTCACTCACACTCTCTCTCTCACTCACTCTTGTTGCATTATCATTTTTAGACTTCACACACTCCATTGATGATACAGAGTCATGTTTAGACTTTACACACCCTCCATTGAAGATAATGACTGTTTTACTCAATGCACCTTTTTCAGATTGTTCTCATAAAACAGAGTATAAGGGTGTTTCTGTCGTGTTGCTTTTGCTTTGACTGTTTTTGCACAGGAGTATGGAGGACCAGGAGTGGTCCTCAATCAACTTGCCCATTCCAAACACGTAAGCAGCCATTTATAATAATAATAATTATTATTATTATTGGAATAGTCATCATCAAGTTTCCTGACATTGTGATAAATGTTAACAACAGCATACGAGTTTGTAAAATAAGAGTAAGAAAATTAAAGCAGTATTTTCCATTTATGGGTGAACTACTCCTGTATGGAGGACCAGGAGTGCCACTTAAAAATAAAATGAAGAATCAATATATCAATTTAACAATTCAAACATAAAAATGTATATAAATAAATCACTTTTAAATGGACAAATTAATAGACATTTTTAAAGTTGCTTATTTAATTTGTGTTTTTAAATGTATTGTAATAAAACCATAAAACAATAAATAAATAAAAACATTTTAAATGTATAAATAAATACACATTTAAAATTGTTTATTTAATTAATGTTTTTAAACGTAGATTAATAAAAAAATAAAAAGTACTTTAATAAATCATTTTAAAGGGACATGTTAAATCACTTTTTTTAAAGCATTTGGCAAATCATTTCTCTATCTATTTGCCAAATGCTTTTCTTTGTCGGTTTGCCAAATGCTTTTTCTTTATCCATTTGTCAATCGAGTTAAAAAAAATGCCATTGGACAGTACACACGTGGGAGCAACCAATCACCTTTCGCCTGTCTCCCACTTGTAAATGTACGCAGTTAGAGAGAGACCATACGTCATTAGCGGGAGTTTGAAGACGGGTTCGAGGCGAGCGTGGCGACCGACGCAAAAATGGCAGGTGAATCTGTTTTCAGAGGGATTGTGGATGATTTGCATTTGTTTTCTTTAGCTGATTTCTGCGAAAGAAATTCTCCTCTCGATCATCATCATTCAACGACTGAGTCCCTCGGACTGTAGCAGCCGTCACTCTATTGTACTTCCAAGCATTCTTGAACAACACCAGTCGTTGGATGTACCAGCAGAAGAGACAGCAAGATGTATCGGTGTGTCGCTAAGGACAGTCCGACGAAAACTTGCACATGATGGTTTGAGGTATAATACAATTATATAATAATATTGTAACAAATTCCGACTTCACTGCCCTTTAAAGTCCCTGTAAAGACAATTCTAAACAATTCAGGGACTCGTCGTTGAATGACACTCTGAGCCTCATCAAACAACCCAAATCCTTCCATTTATTGTACAACCACAATTATCCGCTGCGTTTGCAACGTCTTCCCTCAACTGTGATTGTGATTCAACCACTCAACATATGGTGACGCAAAAGTGTGTGAAATCCGATGTAGTGTGCACTCTAGGTGGCGATGTGAAGCACTGACACACAATAACACCAATATCTTAGAATATTTTGTACAACTGCTGAAAAGACTCTTGTACGTTTATCAGAGCTGCTAGGGCAACATGAAGGTCCGACGTATGGAAATAATCCAAAATGTTGGTTGTTATTTTCCTGTACTGGCGCATGCCTGTGATGAGAACCACCGTGAGCAGATTTGCGGTTTTACCGTTTAGACGGGAATGCGACGGTGGAACGTTTTTAAGATTTCCACTCTGGAGGGTGGTTTCATTTTTTTGCGTTTTTAAGCCCCCAAAACGCCGTCGCCGTGTAAACGAAAGGCACATCCGATAAAATATTTTTACGTTTTATCCCGGAATCGTTCTCGTGTAAACAGGGCCTAACTGTCCAATGACTGCGTACATTTACAAGTGGGAGACAGGCGAAAGGTGATTGGTTGCTCCCACGTGTGTACTGTCCAATGGCATTTTTTTTAACTCGATTGACAAATGGATAAAGATAAAGCATTTGGCAACTTGATGATGACTATTCTAATAATAATAATAATTATTATTATTATTATTATAAATGGCTGCTTACGTGTTTGGAATGGGCAAGTTGATTGTGGGCAGGTGATTTCCAGCCATTTCCACAGGTTAACTATCATTAAATCCACTTTTTTTTCACAGATGAATCAAAACCAAGTTTCTTGTAAAGTTCTAGGCTTGTATATTGCAAGGATACCACAAGTTTGTGTGTATGCGTGTGTGCGCCTGTGCACAGGCGAATCAATTTGAGCTGCCCTTCTTTCATTCATCTGTTCCCTTGGGCTCAGTGTGCCTGTAATATCACACATTTCTTTTTCCACTGACTGTCACCAGCCCTGATAATGACTTCATCTACCTGGATATCTGAATTGAGCGATTCTAGTGACCATGATAAACACATTTATTTGTTTGTTTATGTATTATTTTAAATTGTTTATTTATAAAAATGTGTATTAATCTTTTTTTATAAATGTATTTAAAAAAAAATTGTTATGACCATCTTTATGTCGGCAGCTAAGCTACTCCACATACTGCACAATGTCTTCAGCTAGAGGTTATAGGTCAAGTCTTTAGCTTTTCTGAGTCTGACACTTGACAAAGACAATCTTTAATGTAATCTTGATAAAGGTGATTTGTTTTCACTGTCTGGGAGATCTGAGCTTTCATAGCATAAATAGCCATTGCTTTTATAAAACATAAGCTGATATTTCATTATAGCTTAATGCTCCTTTTTTGCATCCTTTATTTTGAATTTGACGTTATTCCTCTATCTTTTCCGCTTTTCTTTGTCCCAGGTTATGAAAAGACCGAAGACACTTCAGAGAAGACTTCTCTAGCAGACCAGGCAGATTCCAGATTAATATTCCTCAATCAGCCCCAGTTTACCAAGTTCTGCAATAATCGTGTCAGGTAAAGCCACACTCACACCTGTGCTTCTGAGTGTTACTCTTTCTTCATAAAGGGTTGAAAGTCATGGTGAGCACAGGGTTAACATTTTTAGGCGGTGGATGAAGAGAGTGTTGAATACAAAAACTTATTTTATTCAATACTAAAATGTAGTGATTAAAATATGGTTAATGGTTTAACCATTTAACTAGGGTTTTACCTAGTAGTTTGTGGTGTTCATTATCATGAAATAAATACTTTTTATTGACCAAGGATCCATTAACTTGGTAAACATTGACAGTAAAGACATTTGTTACAAACTGTTTTTACATTTATATTGTTACAAAAGGCTGTTCTTTTGAACGTTCTATTCATCAAAGAAATCACAGATTCCACAATCTTTTTTGAATGGTGCTGTAGGGTGCGCCAGTAATTCAGTCGGTGCCATTAAAAGTACAGAGTTGGGTACCCAACCCTAATTTGGAGCAAATTGTTCTTGAATCCAATGTGAATTGGTTTAAGATGCTCTGTCCCATTAACATTCACATAAGTTGTTGCTTGGTTTTTCTCCATTCAGATGAGATGTCACTCTCAGACTGCAGATTTTCAGCATTGAAACCCAAAAGCATCTATTTGATCGTTCCATCTGCATTTGATCATAACGGCACTCATTATTAATGCTGTAGTATGATTTTTGCAGTGAATAACAATGCTAAGTTTTGCTGTCTCATGTCTGGACTGTTTATCAGTACTTCTAGCTTTCCTGTATATAGAGGGCTGTCCCTTGTGCAGTGGATAAAACAGTAGCTTTAAACGTTCACCTCCACTGTCAGACCAGGTTAATTTTTGCATTCCTGCAGCATTAGAATGGTGACTGGGAAGTCCCGCTTGCTTATGTGTATATGTTTTATGACGTAAGCTGCCATGAAAAGGCAGCTGTTGTAATGGGCTTCTGTCACGTTTTGCTTGTAATCATTGTACATTTAGAAAGATCACACTCAAGGGTCAAGATATTATTTTCATTTCTTGGTGCATTTGTTCGCCTAGATACAGTAGGCCTATCATTTAATATAGTATATTACAAATGCAATTTTTGTTCCTTCAGCAAACTAGATGTCATAAATTTAAAAAGTCTTTTTTTTAAAGCTTTTTTTAATTTTAAAGTTTCTTGCATTAAAAATATTGACCTTTTTATGACCATTTTCCACCCTGACTCAGAAGTCCAAATAGTATAGCAAAAGGGTTCAGTGTATAATTTACCTCCTTTATGATTGGCTAACCTTCAAACTTGATATTTGTTATTCATCATTTCAGGCCAATATGATTACCAACCGTAATGGTGACCACGTACTCTCACTGTGGCCTTACTTCTGGAAGTATTTTTTCCATTTAATTTTTCTGCTTAGGCATTTCAATTTCAATAAAGAGCCTTGAACCAAGTCACACAGCTTCAAAATGAATCACTAGATTACAACATTTCAATGTAAAAAAGTTTTTAAACATTGGGCAAAAAAAGATGATTACAGACTGTGTGCTTGTAATGAATTATTTACTCCTCCGAAAGACACACTGCCATTCAAAAGTTTGGGGTCAGTACGATTTTTCTTTTTCTTTTGAAATAATCTTTTTCAGCAGGGGTACATTAAATTGAAAGTGTGTGTATTGTGCATAATTGTACTCATTCCTGCAGATTTTGTGTGTGCCCTTTTGGTGTGAGCACAACATCTGCGGCCTCTCAGTACTAAAAAACAGTTATTTGTTTCCCTTGTGCATCAATTAAAAAAAGTCCAAAAATGTCCGTGTCAAAAAACTGTCATAAAAATGTTAAGCTTGGGAGCACAGACTTTAAGATTATTGCCAATAATGGTTTTATTTCAGTTAGCCTAATAGCTGGTTTGATTTGCATTAAAGAGATGATTTTATGGAAAGTACCCCATGCCAATCTCTAGGTATGGTGAAGGGTATGTGATGATGTGGGGCTATTTTAATTCCAAAGGCCAAGGGAACTTTATCAGGATGCATAGTACCCTGGATCCCTGAAATAACTGGCCTTTAAAAATAAAAATCTGCCTGCCTCTATGGGAATTTAACATACTGACTTATGCCCCCTGTATTTTAAGGAAGAACATTTTAGTTATTTATAATACATTATTCATTCACAAAGAAAATTGATGTCCTTAAAGGTTGGATTTTTCCTCATTTTTTGAAATTAAGGCATTAAGGCATTTTATTCCTCTTTTTAGTATTTAAAGTTTTTAACTTTAGCATGGGTGTGTTCACTTATGCTAAGCACTGTACATATCTATGATGTTAATGGGCAATGTTTTAATCAATATTTCATATTCATTCCGTTGTTTGACAATAGAAAAAGATGTAAATAAGAACAGTGGTATTGTTGTATTAAGATTTCTATGTACTCTGCTGTATTAAAATGCAGTATGTGCAGAGGGTAGGAGTGAATCAAATGAATGTAAAAATCACAGTACGCAGAATGCAAAATCGACGCAATGACGGCACATATATTAGCATAACGTCATCTAACGGGGGAAAAAAAATTCTATCACAGTTTCTACAAAAATATTAAACCACACAACCATATTAAACTGCGTTAATAAGAAATGTTTCTTGAGCACCAAATTAGTATATTACAATGAATTCTGAATGATCATGTGACACTGACTGGAGTAATGATGCTGAAAATTCAGCTTTGTCATCACTGGAATAAATTACTTTTTGAAATATATTAAAATAGAAAATTTTAGTTTTAAATTGTAACGATATTTCAGAATATTACTGATTTTACTCTATTTTTTCATTAAATAAATACAGCCTTGGTGAACATGAGATTTCTTTCAAAAACAATTCTAGTACACAAATTCTACTGACCCAAAACTTTTTTTAATTATCTAGTCGTTTTTGTCTTGTCAGGAGACATCACTCTATTATGATTGAACGATTCATGTATTAGCTAGCTAATTATGAATGGGATTTGTAGTTCCAGAACTGTTCTAGTGTTGTATGTTCATGTGCTTATGGTTGTGACATTAAGCTGCAAAAACAGGTCACCAACATTGGCTGTAACAAGTGGCCTGTCTATGTGTGATGAATGATAAATGGTGCCTACACACTGCTCTTTTGAAATAAACAAGTTAAATGTACTATGTCGTGGACCTCTCTGAGAGCTGTTTGTGTTAGATTTAAACCTTTATATACACACTCCATTGTGTGGCTTATGTGAACTGTTGGTGAAGTTCAAGTTGTTACTCCTCAGTGCACCTTTACTATCAAAGCTACTCATAGCATTGCTGTAGGCCTGTGCAATCAAGACTTGCAAACCAGTCTAAAAGGAAGAGGGATCACAAAGAATTTCACTTGAAACAAAGTATTAACATATGCTTTACCTAAACAAACACAACCTTCTGGTGTTTGGAATATAGCGCACATGCCAAGTTATATTAAATTGCACAAATGTACACCTCAAACAAACACATTATTAACATATCTCCTAACGTGTTCTTTTTTGTTTATGATAAAAGGATGAAGGATTCTATTTGCTCCTCACACTGTGTGCCTTAGACAAAACGGCAAGTTGATGCGTTTGCAAATCCACCACCGCCAACAAAGCCGCAATTAAAATGATTAACATCACGTGGTTAAACCCTGAGGTGCCAGTGACTCAGTAACTGCCTGATGAGCCAGCGTCCCGAAGCCCTCTTGTGCGATACGTGTTTGTTTAAAAGCATGATGACGCCAAGTAGTGTTAAACGAGCTGAGCGTGTGGGCTAAGCAGCTGGCTGAGGTCTAGAAGCTGTCCTAGATCTGGTTTCTGGGGTCGTGTAGAGGAAATGAGAGGAGAGACGCAGGTCATCTCTCTCTCTGCTCCTTTGTGAGAAAGCTATTTGCTGGCATGTCATGTTGAGGTTGACATCCACCAAAATTTTCATAATTGTATTTCAACTTTGTTGTAGCCACTGTCAGTAAACATAGTTCTTCATATACTAATTGAAAATGATTAATTTATGATTTTACAATAGTAACAACAACCCTAGCAACTATAAAAGTGAACAGGTCTAAAACTTCTGGGTGGTACCGCTGCTGAGAGCTGAATTTTGCTGGTGATTTAGGACAGATGAAGATATTGCTCTTCACTCTTGCTCTCCTCCATTAATTTGAGTTACCAAGCAACATGGAAATGTGTTTCTTTATCTGAGGAACAGTAAAAGCAGCCACTAGCTACTGTTAGCCACCTGACGCACGCAGCTACACTGTTCAAATGCTGAAAGCTAGCCAAGAGAAAAGCGAGAACGACAGGCCCCTGACAGAACTTTCCATCTCGTACAGTGCTGCTAATTGCTGGGCTGCGGTGTGCGGTGTGCCGTGGACTGATAAGAATCTCTGTGAAGACCGGATCAGTGAAACGTAGAGGCAGTGAGAGGACACAGATCAGTTTCCACTTTAAGGATGTTCAAACTTCACAGATTGTCTGTCTCTCCAATGTGCCTTTATTATATTGTATTGTATTTTATATCACATATATGTAATTTGTGAGTCATTAATCAAAATAAAATAAAAAACTAATTCTGATTGAAATCAATATTTTGGTGGAGTTTTCAGGAAACACAGGACGAGATGTAATACATCCTTTAAGTGCAAGCGCATACCAGGAGAATGTATTTGACTTTGGCAATGTAGTTGTCATAGTGGAGTTTTCCGGTGGGCATCCTCGCTTGATGTGTGATCCGAGGGACACATCGTCAGTAGTACACCTCAAACTTCATTGGATGTTTCGGCCATTATAACTAGACATCCTTGGCTGAGGAAGGCCCTACGGGGGTGATCAAGTCCCCGCAGTGTATCCCCCCCAATCACCTAATCAAGTTGGAGCCCAGCAAGAGTCTGGTCTCTTTATCCACAGCCACTGGCTGCTTCTCTCAGCTGCCTCAGACATTGCTTTGATGGTCTGGCGCAGACTTTGGCCTCTGATTTCCAGGTCTCCAAGCAGTCTGGTGATAGACACTGCCACAAACCCCCTCCACCCCACCTCCACTGGACGGACTTCAGTTTTCCATCCGCGATCTTGTGCTTCAGCAGCTAACTCAGCATAATGTAGTTGTTTTCGCTCGTATGCCTCATCCACTGAGTCCTGCTAGGGTACCTGCTAGGGTTCAATGATGAAGACCTTCTTCAGAGAGAGGGACCAGAGAACTATGTCAGGCCTAAGTGTGGTGATTGCAATCTCTGGAGGAAAAACGAGCCGCTGACCAACATCCACTGGAATCTTCCAGTCACAGGCCCCTCGAAGCTGACCATGCTCCAGAGGAGTGGGCCTGCAACTGGCTACCTTTGCCCCCATGCAGACTAAGTTGATATGCAGTGGATTGGGTGCTGATGGTGGTAAGGAGTTGGAAGCAGTCCGTTTGTTTTCCAGGGTGGCTGCGAGGATCTTAAGGACTTGGTTATGACGCCACGTATAACGTCCCTGGGTGAGGCTGACTCTACACCCGGTCAGTATGTGCTTGAGAGAACCTGGCAAGTCTGAGAGCGGTTGCTGCATCCTCCACCGCACTGGCTGGACTCCATTTGCGGCCTGCCACCAAGGTTGGTGCGTTGTTACTCACCATTGCATCACGAGATTCATTCAGTGTCATCTGGAGTCTTACTTTAGCACACTTGAATTCCTCTGTGAGACTGGTGAGGGGCAGTTTGAGGGCGCAATCTCCGTAGAGGCCTATGGTGGTAAGGCATCGAGGCACTCCAAGCCATTTCTTGATGTAGCCTGTGATTCCTCTTTCCAACTTCTCCACCGTTGAGATTGGGACCTCAAAAATGGTAAGGGGCCTCAGCACTCAGGGAAGAAGGCCAAACTGTAAACACCAGGCCTTCAATCTTCCAGGGAGCTGAGTGTTGTTGATAGCCTGGAGCCCACTTCTGATTTCTTTCCGCAGCTGCTGTACCTGATCTTTATCCTTCAGGCTGGCATCATACCACCTTCCAAGGCTCTTAACAGGCTGGTCAGATACTGTTGGGATGGGCTCCTCTCCCATGAAGAATCTGCAGTCAGAGAGCACCCCCTTGACAATGGAGATGCTCCGTGACTTTGATGGCTTTATCTTCATGCGAGCCCAGCTGATGTTCTCTTCCAGTTTTCCGAGCAGCTTCCTGGTACGTGGAGCAGTGGTGGTCAGAGTAGTGATGTCATCCATAAAAGCTCTGAGGGGAGGAAGGCGAGTGCCCAAGTTAAGCCGCTGCCCACCCACTACCCATTTTGACGCCCGAATGATGATTTTTTTTATTATTATATGAATGAATTACAAAAAGTTATATTCTCTTTTAAATAAATGTCTTGTGTGCTATTGTGAAATTGTATTTTATGTTTTAATATTTTATATTATGTTTTATGATCTGT
The DNA here is from genome assembly GCA_030578275.1 of Meda fulgida. Classification (NCBI taxonomy): domain Eukaryota; kingdom Metazoa; phylum Chordata; class Actinopteri; order Cypriniformes; family Leuciscidae; genus Meda; species Meda fulgida. Next base: position 24,757,794 of record CM060629.1, read on the forward strand.
TAATTTATAAAAAAATAAATGCTAATTTTCTGGTGACCAAAGTGTCTTGGTGGGTGAGAATATTGTATTTTTTATTTTATAGTTTACAATATTTCAATTTATTGTATATTAGTTTGAATTCTAAATTTATTATATTTTATATATGGACCATTAATTCATAAAAATGTACTATTAATCTGATTCTGTTCCTTGGTGTTTTGAGATTATTGTATTGTATTTTATAATGTTTTTATATTGTAATTTGTTACATGAATCATTGGTGAATAAATTTAAATAACAATATTCCGAGTGAGTGTTGAATGAGTGTTTCTTGGTGGATAGTTCTTTTGGAAAGTGGGTGGATAAAGAGGCAGGTGTCAGGGTTCAGAGTGGGATGTTTATCTCAGTCTAAAGTGGCTTCGCTGTCTTTAGCTTAATGTGTGTGTAAATCAGTCGGCAGAGATGGAGGATTTGGCAAGCTCCCACCATAGTTCATTCAAGCTCAGAGCTCTTTACAGCCCAGTCTCTCCCTCCTTGTCAAACTTAGCTGTTCTTTATGGTCATTAACTGCCTCTCTCCATCACTCACTGTGTGTTTGTGCGTGTCTTGGGATGCACTGAAACTGGGTTTGGCTAGGGGGAGAAAGTTTGATTCATGATGTGAAACCAATATCATTATTTTGATGTAATAGTGACAAACTAAAACTGAAAATGTGAGAACTAAATAGATAATAAATAAAATATGTCAGCCCAGTCTGCAGATGATGTCAGGTGGTTTTATATTGTGGTCATTGTTGGAATGTAACCACCTTTTTCATTTCCTATGGTCTTTTCCTTCTCTCATACAGCACTGCGAAGTACAACGTTCTTACATTCCTGCCTCGGTTCCTGTACTCTCAGTTCAGAAGAGCAGCCAACTCCTTCTTCCTCTTCATCGCACTTCTGCAGGTAAGACTGCAAAGTCAATTCTTCAGGGCAAGAGTACTGATGACAAGCTGGAGAGATTAGGACTGTCAGCTCCTACGGTCGCAGATAGACATCTGTCGGATTCCCTGACCCTCTGTGATCAGATACTGGGTTTCTTAAGTATATAGAACTGATAAAAGAGCAGGGTGAAATCGATCTCTGGTTCAGACCAATCAGTCAATCAATCAGACAGACAGTCCAACCAAGTGTGAAAACCTCAGTGTTATATTGCATTATATTACACATGTGAACACCAACGTTACTAGCAGCACAAGGTCTGTTGCATTCTAAATTGTTTCAGACTGCACAATAAAGCAATAAATTGATCAAAAGTGAAAGACATTTATAATGTCTATTTCCAATAAATGTAACTTTCTATTCTCCTGGAATCCTGAAAAGTACTTGGAGAGCCTTGCAGCCTTGAAGAGCATAATAGACATTAAAAAACATTTTTTTTTTAAATGTACCGACCCCAAACTTCTGAATGTTAGTGTACTGTATTTATTTCTTTTGAAACTTTAACAAATTTTGGCTCCACTGCCTCAGCATCTGTGTAATTACCAGACGGTGCAGTCGCCGAGGGCTCCAGAGTGCTATAGACGTGCTGTTCTTTTAGAGACTGAATGGACCACGAATCCACCACCGAACAACCCGACGTGACCCTTTGGATGCACATTAAATGAATGCTTCGGTTTTAAGCTAGCTGAATCGATGACCTGGGGGAAAAGCGAGATAAAGAAGAGAAATTGAGAGAAAGGAGAGTAAAACAGAAAGAGTCAGGTGGCTTCGAAGCGCAGGTTCGGTGTATCTTCATTACGCCTCTGTCAATGCAGTGACCTTGAATGAACAGGCGTACTGTGAATGAGAAAAACAGCAGGGATGGGTGTGTTGTGGCAATAAGGGGGCCAAGGTGACCATCTGATGTTTATTGATCAAACTGCTCACTTCCATCACACTGCTGCTTTTTGGAATACCATCATAATCAATGAGACATTTTGATACGGACACCAAGGTTCCATGATGATCGACTGCTCTAGTTTTCTACACCACTGTGGTTTGGTTGTGAGCGTACTCTCCTGTTTAAGTGAAACGTAATGCAGAAGGGAAAGTGTGTTGGCATCAGGTTAAAAGGATTCCGTTTCGGGTTTCCTATTGTATATCTCTGCATTCTTAGCCTCTTACTGAACCTGTCACAGCTCTGACACTTTATCTGATAGGGACACTTTCCAAAGACGTTCTGCTTTTTGATGTAAACTCTGAGTTTTGCCAAAATCAGGAGAGAAATTGTAGAAGTTTAATCAAGTTCTTGTGGTATGAATTATATATAAGCTTGTGGGCCCTATCCAACTGCCTGACCGGCACCTAACTAGCCTGGACCAGTCTGGAAATTCCTGCTGTTCTAAGCTGATCTCTTCAGCAGGATAGACAGATATGTCACATGCCGACTTCTAAACATCCATCAGAGTCACTGCTGCTGACTTTCTGATGGTTATTGCCATTCCCTTAGGTTGCTTTCTTGACCTCCTGGTGATAAATACATACACCACCAGGATGTAGACCCTCAGGCTGTGTTATGATTCCTGGAGAACAAAACCAGAGCAGTTTATCAAAACCCCCGAGTGTTTCTCCTGAGGTCTCTGCAAGGCTTTAATTATTTTGTGTTTGTATTCAGGCCCTGTAGGTGACAGGGTTTGTATATCGTGTGTGTGAATATCCATGTTTTGATTTTGATCTTGTGGAGGGAGGGATTAAAGACTAATTCATGTCGCCATTTTATTTTTTTCTCTGCAGCAAATCCCTGATGTGTCACCGACAGGGCGATGGACAACGCTGGTGCCGTTACTCTTCATCCTGGTGGTGGCAGCAGTGAAGGAGATTATAGAAGACCTGGTGAGAGCATTAAAACATTTTTGATGTTTTTTTGCATCAAGTTGTTTACACTAACTTGCTGAATAAATGCAGAAATACATGTGAACTCCAGATGGTCAGATGTTCTTGCGTCCACTGAAGCTCAAGATGCTCTTTGAATTATCTTAAATCGAGCTGGAGAACAAATTAGTTGTTTGTCATGCAGCTGTAACAGTGAAATTGAGCAGAAATACAAATACTGTTTGTTCTTTATATCACTCACCCTTTTCAGTTTATCTTAATGATTTTTTTGTTGTTTGCAGTAAGGATGATTGTTGAGTGATTAATGAGAGAGAACTGTGGTCTACTTGAGTCATGCTTACTGTAGATTTTATTCTCCTTTGCCCTCACAGCTGTTATATTATCTGAGTCAGTTTTTAGACTTTGTTCAGGTATACCTCCTTTACACTTCCTGATAATTCAATCTCACAAGTACACGGCAGAATGGATCTCACTCCCATTAGCTGAAACACTTTCCAGTCAATAAGCTTTTCTTTTTTTCCTGACCTGAACTATCGTCTCATTTACATTTATTTTAAATAATTCCGAGACCTCTTTACATAGAAATTTACATGGAGTGAATTCAGAGATAAAACCACCAGCCCAAGTGGATCCACCATAGTGCTGTGACCCTGAAATCAGAGCCTGCTCTCCCGGCTCCCTCTGGACAGCCATCCGATCACATCACGTTGGATGCTGTGGTCAGAATAACCAGCTCAGCATTTTATATGGGTCTCTGATGTGTTATTCAAATCTGAGAGGTCAAGACTAGCTCTGTAAGTGAAGGTCATTTGATAAATTCACCACTCTGCTGTCATGTTCCGCTTTGCTGTGAATGGTCAGATGACCTTTGCTTTCCCCCCCCCCCCCTTCAAGTAAAAACAAGCTCTAGTAGGCGAGAAAGGGGCTTCTATTGTTACTAGCTAGCTAGCTAGCTTTTTTTCCCCAGACTTTAATGGCTTGTTTTTGTATTTAAAGGAATAGTTCACCAGAAAATAGAATTTTTAATTTACTCAACTTTTTAATTTTCTTTTTAAAAAGCATCTCTTATGCTTACCAAGGCTGGATATATTTTATAAAAAATAACGTAAAATCTGTAATATTGTGAAACTTTATGACAATTTAAATAACTTTGTTGTAAATTTACTTTTGTTGTATTTCCATCTGTTCAAAAATGTAAATTATTCCTGTTACGACAGTTGAATTTTCAGCAACCATTAATTCTAATATCATTCTAATATACTGATTTGGTGCTTAATAAACATTTCAAAAGAATAACAATTAATTGAAATAGTAAAGACATTTCATCGACAAAAGATTTCTGTTACTTTTGATACATTTTAATGCATCTTTGCTGACTTAAAGTATTAATTTATCAAAAAATATATATATTTCTGTCCCCAAACCTTTAACGGTTGTGTATTTTAAAGTCACTTTTTTAGTCAAAAAGTCACACTTTTATTTTGGTACTTTCTTTACTGTCTTTTTTTATGTGAGTTTCAAAAGAAGCCAGCAGGCTCTGCTATAATCCTTAACTCGTCATAATCCGGCATCTCTAACAAAGACGGAGTCTAACAAAGAGGTGACGCACCAGTGCTCTCCACACCTCGGCCTGCTTATCAGCTGCACCCCACCGTACTCCGCTAATCCAGCTGGGATTTGGTGCTGCATCTCACCACAAACCCAAACTGCTGTCTCCTCTTCCCTTTGGGGCCTTGTTTTACTGTTACGTATTCCTTCCTCTTGCTCTTATGTTCACTGCAGACAAGCCATCAGTTAGATTAGATGCATAATTAAATCATCGCTTCCCTCCACAGAGCCTGATCTCTGCTCTGTTGTGGTAAAGGAAAGAGTAAGGGAGATGGAAACTGAGGAGAGTGTGAGAAAGGGAAAGACTGAGTTATCCAACACTGCACCAGAGCTGATCTGGATGATGAATGGGATGTGAGACCTGAGAACTTTTTCTTTCTCCTGCAGAGTCTGAGGGGAGGTCATGTGACATAGGCTGCTCAATAAGCTCTCCAGTAATATGAATGAGGCTGTTTGTCACATTTCAAATCCTTTTAATATAATATAAATTTGAGAGAGATGCAAGAAGGGATAAAGGGAAAGGAAAAAGGCTGGAGAGATAGTCTCTTAAATGGCAGCCTGCAATGATTTTTTTTATTAGCAACAGTTTTTTTTTTTAAACCGATATATTGTGTATGATATATTTTAGTATTGAGTACTGAGATGCTGTTAAATTTTTATTAATATTTCATTCGTTTTTATTTTAATGTTTTCTGTTTTCATTCTAATTAGTAATTTGAAAAAATTCTTTTTTTCAGTTTTAGTTATTTTTCATTTCTGCTATTTAGTTATTTTATGCATCAAGTTCTAAATAAAAGCCTGCAAGCGTATTAACCAGTCATCCTGGATGAATAGAGGTGACATGGGACATATTTTACCAGTGTTGGCCAGGAGGATAATTAGGCAATCAGAGAGCACTGGAGGCAAGAGCACAGATGTATACAGTATGTTGTGCTTTTAGAGGCTAATCTTTGTTTTCAGATCGCTCTCACTCATTTGCATTCACTTAAAGTGGTTCAGTTTAAAGCAGGTCAAACAGCTCTTGTAATCTGGCACAGAAAAAGGTGCTTCAACAGACTCTTCTCTTTTAGATTAGCACAGTTTTATTGATCATTATACCTGGAAAAACATCACTCTTTTGCTAAATAGATTTTTTTTTAATTTTCTAAGAGGTTTTATTTTTTCTTATGACTTTGTGTTGAATGCATGCTGTATTTAAATTCTGGTGCTATATTGGCTTTTACTTGTTGATATTTAGGGATTTTCAGAATTTATTCTCTTCTTTACTTTCATGCTATATCTACTTGGTAAAGTTATATATATATATATATATATATATATATATATATATACATACATACATACATAAATACATACATACATGTTTTTTCAGTTGAGGCTCATTTGAATTGTTTTTAATTAGAATTTGTATTTGTTTGTTTTCAGAAACGTCACAAAGCTGATAATGTTGTTAACAAGAAAGAAACACAAGGTAAGACATTTGTTTGCTCACTGGTTTTCTTTTAAAAAAACGTATTTTTGTCCGATTAGCTCAATTTTCTTCCCTGATTTCCTATTGAAACAAAGTTGAGATGGGATGTAAACAACTTTTTATTTATTTTTATAAATAGGCAGTAGCGTTATTTTGTTAATTTTCCTTCTAGAGAGCAATTGAATGGTCAAAGAATTAGACATGTGCTTAAGTAGAGGATGAGTCATCAGTGATTAGGGGCGAGAACCAATGGTGCCTGGACCCTATTGGAATTGGTGATATACAGGGTGCTTCTCAAACAGAAGGCTGCTTCCTACTAAGGCTGTGTCCTTCCTAGTCCAGTCCTTCGAAGGCTTGTAGGCTAGAGTTGTCTTCAGCATTAAACGCTTGAATGAGACGGTATAGGAAGTGCGCAATGCTAAGTCATAAATTTTTCCGCTCCGAGGTCACCGCCCGAAAATTTAAACTTCATTTTGGAAAAATGCTTTGTATTACAAATCATTAACTGGCTTTTTATTAATACAGTGCAGTGAATGGCAACTGGATGTGATCTCCCAGTGTCTTACATTATTGGCAGTTTAATTTTAAGTGATTAATTTAAAAGATAACATCTATACTTTCCTGTCCGAGAACATCATTTTTGTCTTACATTTCATTATAAGCTCAGACGAGCTCAGGACAGTCTCGTTTTCCTTCAGGTTTTTTTTTTCGTGAATTTGAATATGTGCCAACTGGAATGTGGGTGATTTAAGGCGGCAAAGGACACGTCCTATACGTCCTTCAAAACAGGCCGAATGAAGTATGCGAAAGGAAGGCTGCCTTCCAAGGATGCTTCAAATTGAGTTGGCCTTCAGCGAAGCATGATGTGAGAGCCGAGATTTGCAGCCTTCGAAGGATACAGCCTTCCGTTTGAGAAGCACCCATAGTATCATGGTGTCTTAGTTCGGTCTTTCTTTTCTTTATATACTTCCTTTCCTGTTGGTGATTATTCTCTCTTTCTCTCTCTTTCAGTATTGAGGAACGGCGCTTGGGAGATTGTACATTGGGAGAAGGTACTGCAGCAGATGGTGTTCCCTCATACCGACTGCTTCAATGAGCTCAAGAATGAAAACAAGTTGACGTACTCTTAGAAAGAGAGTGAGAGAGGAGTATGCATATAAAGATGCCCTCTGGTGTAAACCAGAGCAGGTTTGGTTTATAAAACGAATGCTTTGGTGTTTTCTGTAGAGGGTACTTCCCTCTCCACTCTTTTTCTTTTGTTGATACTCAACTCTCTCCTTTAGGTTGAGGCAAAGGGGTAGAATCTCACCAGGCTGACGCTTGCATGTGGTCACCATAGAGATCTTAATAAAGCCAGACACAGAGCAGCTTTTTAATGTGTTAATAGAGAGTAGAGCTTATTACCTTGATGGAAACACACAGTCCATAATTATGTAGCAAATTAGCTCTATGAAATAATAATAACCAATCATAACTTTTTATAATTGATTATGAATATTTGGATCAGTTAATCTTTGATTTACTTGATGTAGCTACATTAACATTACAACCAATTACTCAGTTCATCCTGTGAACCCTCAATATTTGTTATTAATTGATTAATAGAAATGTACATTTCCGGTGCATGGGAAATGTGTTTCTTACGAAGTACTACTTAGAGCAAGTAGTCAAAATCGATATGATTAGTGACTCAGGATATGAGCTTGAGACATGGACAACTTTACGTGTGATATGAACAAGACTTTATAGACTAAACATACTCTAACATACACATACTACTCTACTCTAACATACACATACATGCATGCATACAGTTTACTAAGGGAAAGAGGGCTGAAGCAGAATACAGGAAAGCAAGAAGTAATAGCATTGATCATCAAGAAGTTATAGCATGTATTCAGCAGATCATCAGCCTGAGAAAACCATCAGTTTAGTTCTAACAAGCCCTTCTTAAAAAGGGGTAAGGATACTTAATGTATTAAATAACGAGACTAAGTTTGATACTTGCATGTCTCGCCCATTTGAATTAAACTGTCCTGATTCAATTTGTTGAGGCTCCAGTTGATCTTTGCTGATGTTGTCTTGATGAGAGAGAACCAGTGTGAGTCAGAGGATCTTTGGTGAATGAAAAGATGAGGCCGCAGCCTGGCACAAGCTTGGGGGTCATTTGGGGGACTTCTAGTTCAGGATCATCTTCACATTAGGACTTCTCAGGAAGGACCCAGAGAGTAAGAGAGAGCAAAGCAAGAGAGAGCTGATCTTGTGATCAGTGATTTTTAAAGCGTGAAGATGTCAACCCTCTGGAGGTGTTTGAGCCAATACGAAGTCGTTTCCTTTGGAGGGAAATTTTTACAACCCATTGTGATCTAGGAGGCATTTGAATATGTAATTTCATTGGGTGTTTAAGAGAAGAATATATAGGATAAATATTCCTGAAATATATATATGATTAAAAGGGTTTATTTATCTTCCTCAGATAGATTTAAGTGAGAGTCACCACTCTCTGGATATTCCTTTGGGGTCGTAAAACTTGTTATCAGTCTTAATGTGTCATGTAACAGGACGCCAGGTTCTGCCAGTGGGTAAGCTTCATTTGTGATACTAGTTTTGGGGGAGTTTCATAGGCCTTTGTTAGGAGAGTGAGTTTGCTGGATTATTCACTAAATATAATGAACAGTTAGTGCATGTCTGATTGGTCCAGACGCTACAATTATTATAATGAATTACTGTTTGCTTTATTAGTGCACAACTGCAAGAGGGCATTAACTTGTGCCCTGATGACCTTGTGCCTTGTGATGATTGTCACAGAATAGGATGTGAAGTCATAAACCACGACTTCTCGCAGTTGCTTCCTTTAGTATATTATTTTCTGAAGTTGCAATTCTTCTAAGTCCTGCTTGAATGGACAATTAAGTAAAATAGCTTTCTGCTTTAGTTCTCATTCAATCTAGTTTTGTGGAGCCAGCCGCCTTGTCACCACACTGTGAGACACTTTTGAATTACAGTGCACAGAATGAATAATGCATTTTTAATATACTTATAAATGGTATATCAACTTGTGCATGTTTAAGTAGCTCTCCACTTCGAATCAAAATAGCAGCAATGAAGCAGCGTCCTCCTACTGGATTATGGCTAATAAGATGATTAAAATGCAAATCCAAAAAGATAAATTGTTTATTTGTATCACAGAGAATGTTATTGATGAAATGGCCTCATTTTAAATGACAGGCTGAAGGGCTTGTGTATGGATCCAAGCACTTCCTGAATGAAATATGTGAAATGCATCAAATATGAATGCATCTCTCTTGCCAGTGTCAACCAGATGTATTTGCTCTAGTAAGATATGATTTCTCTGCTTTTGCCAGTAGCTGCTAGTTTGATTTTAAAGTTTTAAATTGATAACTAGTTTGTGTCTTACAGGTTGTGGTTGGAGACATAGTTAAAGTTAATGGCAAAGATTTCATACCAGCAGATGCTATACTGCTGTCGTCCAGGTAGATGAGTCCACGTCATCAGAAGGGACCCTGTCCATCCTTTATGCCCCTGTCTTACACTCAACACCCAAAGGAAGTGATGATTAATAGTCTAATAAGATAACCCTGATGTAAGGCCCAACAGTAAATCAATGCAGTGACATTATACTGTAAGTGGTATCAAATTAGGTTTTTAAGATTCTGCCATTGTTTACTTGCCTTATATTGGTCCAAACCCAAAAGTACGGGTACACACAGGTATAGAATGAATAAATGGCGGGAGTCATTTTTGGAGGAGTTGTTCTTAAATGAGTTGAAAAAGTCAAAATCAACACTTCCTTTTAGGGATGTTTGCTTATTGCTTAATACTGACCTGATGACATTGTTCAACATACTCTTCTTCACTGTCAAAATCCATTTGCTATTTACCTCAAGTTGTCCCAACGTTTCGAGGGTCTTTCAGAGATGTATATCAAGTACAGATAACAATAATTTGGCATTTTAATTCTGTTTTTTTCCACACTTTACTAATGGTTTAGCTTGGTTCGAATGGGTTTTGAGCAGTGGACATTGTTTTTTTTTTTTTCCTCTGTAAAGATTAAACATTTGTGTGTTTGTGTTTCTCTTCCCTGTCTTGGTCTGTGTGCTCTTCCTCCTCTATCCATCTTATGTCCTTTCCTTCCTCTCATCTCCACCTGTCACCCTCCCCTCCCACCTCATGTGATGAACAACCGTCTCCTGACTTCACTCGTGTCATTCCCCTTGCACCGGGGCTGCTGTGTAAATGAAGGTTTCGGTAGGGGAGGTAGTCCGAGCAGCCAATGGAGATCACCTCCCAGCCGACCTCATCCTTCTGTCCTCCAGGTCAGGAACAGCTCCGGTTTGCATGTGGGTCTAGGGGGAAGGGGGTGCACAGGTGGAAAGAATCTGTTACTCTAATATTTTGCGCTCTCCTTTTTCTTTTTCTTTTTTGCCTTTTGCTTTTTGTTTTTATCAGCTTTTGATGTTGTTCTTAGTTATGCCGTTTTTATTTTTAAAATAATGCTCTGATTAATATTATTGGGTTTTAGCGCTATACAGTTTTCTGTCTGTATTCAAAAATGTTTTGGACTTTAAACATTTGTGATACTTATATCCATGTTTATTTAGGAGTTAAGACCTGTAATTTTTTATAGTACAGTATATTAGAATACACATCAGAGTTGTAAAAATATATTACTATTTTACATTTAAATCTGTTTTATTTCATTTATTTTAATACCACCAGCAAAAGTATCCTGTATATGCCTTTTTGTATATTAAGTATATTGTTAGCCACATCATAGCTGCGTGTCATTTCGAAGGCTGCATCCTCCGGAGGTCACATTTGTAGGCTGCATATTTCATAAAGAATATCTTATTTCAGATCAGTAACCATTATAAAATTGGCTGTTATTTCTAGTGAAGCATAAATTGTTGTAATTTCTTAATGACTTCGGAAAGTAGTGGTCAGTTTACTGAAATGAAGCAGCCTCATTGATGTATGCAGCCTACAAATGCGACCTCCAGAGGACGCAGCCTTCGAAATGAGACGCAGCTCACGTGTCTGATAATTGTGCAATAAAATGGCCTATCATGCCTCCGTAAACTCAGATCATTGTTAGACCACTGTTAGGCATGAGATTCTTATATTCGAGCACTAAAAATTAGTTGACTTGGCACAAATTTCTCAGAGGACAGCTCTGTTCATCTCCCAGCAGAAAATACTGATGAAGCCCTTTCCTTTAACGGGACAGTTGTGTATGACAGACCTTTGTTTTATGCTGGAGATCCTTCAGCATTTGCACACAATAAAAAACAAAGTGCTTCTCTAACACTCTAACACAGCTCGAGAAAAGGTCCATTGAATGACTGTAAATGTCACAGCTGTTTGCACAATGCATGGTTTCAGCAGGAGCTCGGACTCTGATTTGAGACTCTGCATGCGGTCACATCACCACAATGTACAGTATTGTGATGTACCTTTATAGCAACTTGCATTGTTTGTACACCAAATCTGAGATATAATATTAATGTTCTTACACTCGTATAAACGTGACATTTTGGTGGGGACTATTGACATTAATTTTTGTTTTGTATAGACCCAAAGCAGAACACTCTTTTCTGATAACTTAAGTACTGTATGAGGATCAGCTTTTCTGTTCAAGCCTGCTATCGTTTATTAATGGAGAGATGTGTAACAGCTTTGGCCCTGTGTACTCGCTATCCTGCTTTTGCTCTTCTCTGTATTAATGCTGAATGTTCATTTGTCTGATGTGCTGCATCTTTCCTTTGTTACATGTGGAGGATGTCACTAAAAATAAAAACAGCAGAATGCATGGCCATAAACAAAGATGCATTGACTGAAAGTTTCCTAATTAGTGCAAAATGAAGGTTCTGAGGGTGTCCCATTAGAGAAATATTTTTTCGTTTTCAGTCCAAGTACTAAAATGCTTTATGCAGTTTGGGGAAATATGCTGCCCTGTGGATTTTCCTAACTGAAATAAGTAATGGCATACAATTTTAACAAAAAACTACTTGCTCTTGAAAACAAGGCATCTTTGATTATAGGGCTTCATTTAGCTGTTTAGTTTTGAATGAGGTGACCCAACTTTTAGTTATTATTTATTATATATATATTAAACTTGATGTTGTTTAATATTTTTGATCTATTTTATGTAGTTTTACATGATATTTTTAAGATATACTACCGTTTAAAAGTCTCTTATGCTCACCAAGGCTGCATTTATTTTATTAAAAAAACTTAATATCGTGACAGTATTACAAGTCAAAATAAGTGTTTTCTTTTTTAATATATTTTCAAATGTAATTTACTACTGTGGTGGCAAAGCTGGATTTTCAGCATCATTACTACAGTCTTCAATGTCACATGATTCCATACACAATCATTCTAATACGCTCTTTATTTAATTTTTCATTTTTTTAAAATAAAAAACAATATTTTTGTTAAAACCGTAATGCTTTTTTAGTAGTCTTGGAGCAATGGAAAGTTAAAAAGAACAGCATTTATTTGAAATGGAAATCATTTGTAACATTATAAATGTCTTTACTGTCGTTTTTTATAAATTTAATGTGTCCTTGGAAAAAATGCAGAAAAAATCGTACTAACCCCTGATCTTACTGAACTTTTTAACGGTAGTGTATAACTTTATATTAGTATTTAATATTGTTAATTCAACTGCAAAACATTCTTATGGTATTTTCCATAATATTGCTGTTTATCCTAGTGAACCTCAAGGAATGTGCTACATTGAGACCTCAAATCTGGATGGAGAAACTAATCTCAAGATCAGACAGGTGAGTTCTTTGTTCTTTTCATGTTATACCTGCTGTTATTAATTCTCTACATTTCAGCTAGTTTATCAGTGTGAATTTTATTACTTTTTTGTAAACATGGGTGTTATACTCAGGGTCTGCAGATCACTGCGGAAATTAAAGACATTGACAGTCTGATGCGTCTCTCCGGACGGATGGAATGTGAGAGTCCCAACAGACACCTCTATGAGTTTGTGGGCAATATTCGCCTGGATGGACACAGGTAAGAGAAGAGGAAAATTGCCTTGTGAAATTTGGCCTGAGGTGAAAGAAAGAAAAGCAGAAATGCTGAGGTTGACTTCAGCCTTGTATTTTATTCGTCTGAAATATTGATGAGCATGAGACAAGTTAATTTCAGCAAGATGGATTTGTTTTCGAAGTTGAAGAATTAAAATGACTCCCTGATACTTTCGAGGCAGACTATTAAAGGCAGGTTTAAACTTGAATTGATATTTAAGGAGGAACAGAGCTGTTCTTTACACAATCACAAATTGTTGTTTTTTCATTAAACCTACCTTGGTACAGTTATTTGTATCAAACATCACATTCTACTTCTGTTATGCTTAATGTTTTTGGTGGGATTCATTGTTTAAAGTTGTCGAATGGTGAAATCGTCAAATTGTCGTGTTTGCTCCATGTTTAGCACTCTACCACTGGGTCCTGATCAGATCTTGCCGCGAGGAGCTCAACTCAGGAACACACAGTGGGTGCATGGTATCGTGGTCTACACAGGACATGACACCAAACTCATGCAGGTGAGTTGTCTGTTTCAGTCCACTTTAGTCATATCTCAAATCCAGCTTTATTCTAAGAAACCATGATGATTTGTGTCCTCCAGAACTCCACACGGCCGCCTCTGAAGCTTTCCAATGTGGAGCGCATCACCAACTTTCAGATCCTCGTGCTTTTCGGCTGTCTCTTGGCCATCTCGTTGGTTTGCTCCATCGGCCAGACCATCTGGAAGTATCAGTACGGCAATGACGCCTGGTACATGGATCTCAACTGTAAGAACCAGACCCCCCCTTCCTTCTGTCATGCTAGACCGCTTGCGCGTCTATGTGTGCTTTCATTTTTTCGTCAGTAATTTTTGTCTTCCCTCTATGTAACATGCAACAAATATGCATTGCATATGTGAATATTTGTCAATAAAAAGGGAAAGGAGAATCTTTCCCTTTTAGTTCTAATATGCATAGACACGTGAATGTATAAATGGTTGAATATCACAAACGCTGCTGTACTATTTTTCGTTCGTTTTGTTATCAGCTTCCTTTCTAACATTCTGTTTGGTTTGTGTTTTTTGTTTCTTTGTTGTTGTCATTTTCTTAACAGCTCCAGGTAACAACCATTTAAAACCCTTGGCCATCTGTGAATGACCCCTCCTTACTAACCCCTAACTGAAGCTCAGCTTTTGCTAAGCTACCGAAGCCACTTATATGGTTGCCCTACTTTGAGAGGGTAATTGCAGAGGACTGCACACACACCAGGAATCCAATGATAGGTTTTCCCCTCCAGCTCTACACTGTGTAGACCCTCTTAATGCCTGATGTCAAAAACGTGCCTCCCCTTCCTTTATTTTGGTGACACGTTAAACACTTCGCAAGCTCAGGCTTCGGCCACGCCAGCGTCCTTTTACTCGTGCCTAACTAATGAGGTATGACAGTAAGCCTCGGACCCAAAGAAACACATCTGGAGAGGAGGAAGTTACCAAAGGGCCCTGTCAGAACAAGAGTTTGAAATGTATTCCTGTGTAGAAACAGAAGACCCTGGAGGTCAAACCGTGACATTTTCTAAATGCCCCCCTTTTCCTCTTACCCACCGCCTCCTCTTCCTCCTCGGTCTGCTGCGTTTGTTTTACTGGTGCTGACAGACGAGGCTGAAAAGGCTCAGCTCTGGAAGAGATGAGCAAACCCATCCTAATAGGCTTAATGTTTGGATTGTAAAAGTTCGATATTAAGAAATACATCACTCCCATTCATTTTTAATGAATAGTGATGGGAACATCTGTTGTGTGCCTGGAGCATCGCAGGTGATTGAAAAAGAGAAAAATAGACAATTTTGCGCACCAACGAAATGCGAAAATGTTACATTTGCGTCAGGAGCCACTTGCAAATTGATTAACATGTCACCACCATCATTATTCTTGATTTAAATAGGAGGGGCTGTTTGTCCAAATCGATCGCAGCTTGTTTTATGGCCTACACGGTTCCTTACTTGGTATGCTCTGTGAGTTCTTTGAAAATGTTGTCAAATGCTGAGATGCACCACCGTGAATGCTGGGTTCCATCTGTAATTTTTCACATCCACCGCAATCATTTGGAAAGGAAATATCAATGATGTTGGGCGTCATGTGAGGTAACAGTGAGGTCATAAAGCAGGTATCCATCATGAAATTGATTATTCCTCTAAAGGAGGGGGACTTAGTCTTCTATGTTTGTTGTTTGCCGTCCTAGTGGAGCCGTTAAAGCGAGAGGTGGCATTGATTTGTTTTTTACATGCTTTTGCTGGTCATATTTATGATATAAACCAAGGACACTTCCTGCTCTTCAGTCAGAGGTATGATCAAGATGGTTCATAATACCTGGAGGAAACTACACTACCATTCAAAATTCAGCTTTGCCATCACAGAAAAATAATATAGAAATAGAAAATCATTGTTTTAAATTGTAATATTTTACAATATTACTGTTTTACTTTATTTTTGATCAAATTAAAGCAGCCTGGCTGAGCATAAGAGACTTCTTTCAAAAACATGTAAAAATTTTACCAACCCCAAATTTTTGAATGGTAGTGTATCTATTTAGTATTCCTATTCATTTTAGTGCTAGTTGCACAAGTAAAAAAATTTGAAAACTACTTAGTCGGAATACCGACTACTTTTAAATGGATGTCAATGGAGAAAATGCTTTTTGCAGCTAGATGGTGTAGTTACAGCATCTGCAAATTAACTAGGTCAGGCTAACCTGCCAACTCTTGACCTCTTGGGCATGATTGCATCTGTTTGGTTTTGTTCTGCTAGACATCAGGATAGGATTCATCCCCAGAGGTGAAAACAATGCAGTATGCTTTAAGGTTTCCAGATTGGGTTAGCAGGCGTAGACAGAGGGCGATGAATACACCTTCCACTCATTAATCTATGCATCCCACACTTTAAGCAGATGAGTAATTATTCATAATAAATAATTCATTTGAGTTTGAACCCCTGTGATGTTTTGGCTTTGGCTTCTGTCCCAGTAAGTATCCAAACCAATGCACATGGCTCTATGCAGATTGAGCTGTGGACTGGAGCACTTGAGCTGCAGTCATGTTATGCATTCACACCACCTGCAACAACAGTCACCCATGTTGAACTCCTGACCATGAAATAACAGGTAGCAGGTTTTGTGCTGCACAAATGCTGACGGGTGTCTTGAGAAGTGCTGACCCTACAGCGTGACTCCTTGCTGCACTGATTTTACTGGACCTGCAGTAGTTTAGAGAGATGCTGCATCTTCCACTGCTTCAGAATGCTGCTCTGAGCATGTGCAGATTGGTGGATATTAATGATTAGCCTTTGTATCATTTAAACTCATTTATATTGAATGTAGAGAAAGGATTTATTGCTTTCTTGGTGTTTGTTGGGTGTAGTTTTTGACCTTTAAGTCAACTCACCTTCATATTTATAGCTGTTTATACATAGAAATAGTTTCAAAACAGCTTCACAATAATTAACAGGACTAGGCAAGGCAAGGCAAGTTTATTTATATAGCACATTTCATACACAATGGTAATTCAAAGTGCTTTACATAGAAGAAATTAAAACAAAAGAAATCAGAAAAATTAAAACAGTTTAGAATAAAAGATAAAATACAGAAATAATCAAATGAAATCAGAATAATTAAAACATTAAATAAAATACAGACAAACAGTCGGACGAGCAGTGGCACAGTGCTCATTCAGTAAATGCATAGGTAAACAGAAGTGTTTTGAGTCTGGATTTGAATGTGACTACTGTAGGAGCACAGAAGAGTTTAAGACTAGATGACTGTTCAACAGTCAAGCAAGAAATAAGTTGTTTAAATTAGTATGTATTCTTAGTAGTGCTTAGTAGTACATTTCCAGTGCAGCAAAAATCTTCCAACAGCAAAGGTCCTCTTCAACCTACAAACAAGAGACCGTTTCAAACCTTCCAAATTATTGAAATATCTCTAAATGTCACATCTCTCTTTTCGGCTTCATATTGTGGGAAGGTACTTTGGACTGAGTCCCCCTCCTTTACATTGAAACATCCAAACTGATTGTCTTCCTTCCCACCACTAGCCAAATCCTCTTCCTCTCTGTGTGAGTCAGTTCCAATAGCAGTTGTATGATTGCCCAGCCTCTTTAGTTCTATGATTCTGTATGGGAAAGCACTCCCTCTCCTCCTAACTGCTCAGAAAGAGCATTATTGCATTCTGCGGACCCCCACCCCCCACCCCCCCCATCCCCAGGTAAAGCTTTTTATTAATACTTAAAGTCAACACGAAATCAAAATGAACCCATTTACTTTAACACGTTGGTCTCACCATTTCATCAGTGGTTAATGTTAACTAATAGCCAAAATATAAATTTTATGTGTACACACAAAAAAAAAATCTTACAGAACTTTTGAATGGTAATTATTTTTAAATAAGTCTTAAGGATGCATTTAATTGATTGGAAAAACAGTAAAAACAGTAATATTGTGAAATATTATCTTTTTCTGTTTTAATAATATATTTTAATGTAATTTATTCCTTTGATGCCAAAGCTGAATTTTCAGCATCATTACTCCAGTCTTCAGTGTCACATGATCCTCCAGAAATCATTCAAATATACTGATTTGGTGCTAAAGAAACATTTATTATTATCAATATTTAAAACATGTGGTACTTAATATTTTTGTTGAAACCATGATACATATTTTTCAGGACTCTTTGATGAATGGAAAGTTAAAAAAGGATAGCATTTATTTGAAATAGAATACATTTGTAACATTGTAAAAAGTGCGTCCTTGTTGAATAGAAGTACTTAATAAGAAAAAATTTGACCCCATTCATTTGAAAAGTTAGGGTTAGAAGTGAAATGGGTTGTGGATGTTGTTTCATGTTGACTTTAATTCTATGTCTGAGCTGTCTTGTGTCTGTGGTCTTGTTTTTATCGATTACACTTTTTTTTCTCTCTTTGTGCTGCTCTCTTTGTTAAATTTGGTGTTTAAGATCGGAAATCATGATCACTTACCCCAGTGCATTGTGGGATAATGTGTTGCTTTGAATTTTGCCCATATTGCCAAGGCTTCTGCTATGATGTCAAAGACTCGAGTCTCAGTTTAGCTACTAATTAATGGAGACCTAATTGGAGAGTTGAATGTAAATTCGTAGGTTAGAGTCTTATTGGAGAGATTGGTTGAAAGAGTTGAATTTGCTCAGATTAGTGTTTGCACAACGCTCTCACAACGCTAGTGGAGCATTGTGGAAACGTTGCAAATTAGACCAGATGAGCTTGTGGCATTGTCCTTCCATCATCCCTCCCCAGTCCACCCCATCCCATCATGCCTTTCATTGCTCAGAAACCTGTCTGTCACCTCACTTCCACTCTCTCCTCTTCCTTCCTTCCTTCCTTCCCTCTTCTTTTTCCAGATGGTGGAGCAGCTAATTTTGGCCTGAACTTCCTCACCTTCATCATCCTCTTCAACAACCTGATTCCCATCAGTCTTCTGGTGACTCTAGAGGTCATCAAGTTCGTCCAGGCTTTCTTCATCAACTGGGTGAGTGTGTGTCTGAGCCACAGGGGCTGTTCCCGCTTGATGAATCTGCTGTCTTTAAAATGCAGACTGCTTAAACCTCCAGGGCCAATCCCAGAAAACTTCACAGCCCAAACGAAAGTGGAGCTTTATCAAAATAACCCATATGAAGATGCCAAAATTGGATTTAGGGCAGGGCGCTTAAAGCACACAGACACTGCTTTTAGATGCAGTGGAGTTTTGAGTTCCCATTGAATGGCAAGACTTTTGAATGGAGGTGCTTTGATTGACAGAGTATGAAAATATAATTTTGAAGTGTTAGTCATGTTTTTGAGTCCAGATGGCAAGGTATTAATAAAAAATGGTTGTGAATATTAATTCTGCTTGGTGACTGTATTTTAGGACACTGACATGCTGTATGAAGCCACCAACACACCAGCTATGGCCCGGACATCAAACCTGAATGAGGAGTTGGGACAGGTACTGCTTGTCCTCAATTTCAGAAATAAACAGAAGGGGATGAATGAAAATGAAAACTTAAACCAATATTGGGATTTGATTTACCTTTGCCGTCATCTAACAATCACTTAGTTAACCTTTAAAAACGTTTCACTTGTAGCATTTAAAAATGATTAATTTTACTACTTTTGTGTTTTATTAGATTTATTCAAACAAAATAATACAGATTTTTATTACCTACTATCTAATTTGACTATATTCTATTCATTAGTTATCAGCCATGATATCAGTTATCAGGATTTTATTAGGGAATACATCCTAATGCCAGTTAATATAATGAAGACCTACTTTTTGCTGTCGAGTTAATTCCTGGCTTTAAAGGGTTAGTTCACCCAAAAATGAGAATTCTGTCATTATTTACTCTCTCATGTCTTTACAAACCTGTAAGACTTTCATTAATGCTCGGAACACACTTTACTTTAAGTCTGCTTACTTTTACCTAATTTACTGTAGTTTATTGCTCTCTCTCTTTCCTAAAATCAGGTGAAGTACATCTTTTCGGACAAGACAGGCACCCTGACCTGCAACGTCATGCAGTTTAAGAAGTGCTCAATTGCAGGCGTAGCCTATGGGTAAGGCTCTGTTTCACGTTGCTTTCATAATCAGTAGAGTGTACATCTGGCTTTAGCTGTCTTGTCCTCAGCTCCCTTGTTAGCAGCTGCCTTGATGCTTCCCTGCACAGCCAGAGTGATTCTATAAATATCAGAGAAGGGGACTCGCAGATTTTCTTCCTTTTTTTTACATGCTTAGGAACACAGCGTTTCAGGTTGACTATTTGTCTAATTTGGGACGTTTTCATAGGGCATTCAATGTATATATCTGTTCTAAAACTAGATGTAGAAAATTTTGTGAGGTTTTACACAGTTGTATTTATTAGCCTAAAGTGTTGTGAAAGATTAGATTTCCATTGTGCTGCAGCTGATGCCAACATTGAAGAAATATTCATCAGCATGCTCAGCATATGGCAGATGAGACAATGATGGCATAGCTCTCTTCCATATCTGTGTCTTTCCTTCTCACTAGATAGATTTTATGATCACAGTGATGTCTATGGTAAGCAGTTTACGAAAGATGAGGCGTATTGGGCAAGGTCACGTCGGGGCCACGGCACTGAGATTATTGGATGTTTACACGCAAAAGGACTCTAGATCTTATCACAGACATGCCAACCATCACAAAAACAACCTTGTATTCACATTCATGCTTAATAGTGCCTCTTTACATTCTGCATCCAGAGAATAAAGCACATGGCAGCCGTATCAGAGATGAATCTAAATGATCTGTGCTCCAGCATAGGAGCAGCATTAATCCAATTAACTCAATTAAAACTCTTCTGAGATCAGGAGATTGAAGAGGCAGTTCCATTGTGACACTTAAAGGAAAACACTTACTGGAAATATTAAATTCATAATGTTGAAATATATTTCCATTTCCAGTGCTAATGCTTGCAAGGCAGTAAAATATTTTAGTTATATATATATTTTTTTAGGGTTTTACTTTATCAAATGCTGTATTACACTCACCTCAGGCATCTGTCACACTTGGAGTTTAATTTCTTTATATTGGGCCAAGAGGTCAGTCTGTGATATTTATTTTCTCTATTGGTCTAAAGTCGTCTTCTGTGTTCTCTTGCAGGTTAGAGTTTTCCAAACTTGACATTTGGTACAATAATATGTGGCGAGCTTTTGTTTCTGGTCTTGTTTTCTGTGTGCTGTGCATGAGAATCAACACGCAAAGAAATAAAAATCACGATTCATTATGCCAATATTACAATGATATCATCACTGACAAATTTTATATGATGATTTTCAGAGCCATTTTATACTTGGTCAAAAGTTTGTCAAATTTTTCTTTTTTTTGGAAAGTCTTTTATAATCACCAAAGCTGCATTTATCTGATACAAACACAGTAAAACACAGTAATATTGTTTTCTATTGTAATATATTTTAAAATGTAATTTATTCCTTGGCAAAACTAAATTTTGAGCACCATTACTCCAGTGTCACTTGATCCTTCAGAAATCATTCTAATATACTGATTGGGTGCTTAAGATACATTTTCTATGATCAGTGTTGAAACCAGTTAAGCTGTTTAATATTTTTGTGGATACTGATTAAAAAAAAATCAGGATTTGACATTATAAATGCCTTTACTGACTCCATCCAGCAAAGATGCATTCAGTTGATTTAAAAAAAAAAGTTTTAATTAAACAACCAGAAAACGTACTGACCCCAAACTTTTGAACAGTATGTCGTCTGAACGTCTGTATGTTAAGTTTAAGAGAATATAACCAGCAAGTCAAAGCAAAGTCATGCAGTATAAAGCTCATTCGTTCACTCTCTAATTCTACATCCTTGACCTTTGCACCAGGCTAAATTACTATGCTGATGCTTCCTAAGCCAGTATCATTCCTAAAGCCATTCTTCTAGATATTTTTTCTACATAGAGGAGGGATCCCTCTGCATATCCATTGGTGAAGTCAGCATGGTACCCATTTATTCTCTCATAAGCTCTTTTACGTTTGCAAACTGGGCTACTGTATATTTCAGAAGTGAGTTGTCCTCCACCTCCTGAATATTGATGCCATCTTTTATCAGCTTCAAATAAACTTGGTCCCGTTTGATGATGCATCCCTCCTCTTCCCCTACATCTCCTCTTGCTGAGCGTCGGAGCGAGTACAGCCACCGCACAAGTCATTGATGTTTTTGAAGCGTGACATCTTTTTTTGCAGTGAGTGGAGAAACTTGGTGCAAGCCCAAAGGAAGAGTTTGATGTGAAATGTAGCCTAGATTTATGACTTGACATGTTTGTCGGACTGGAAAAACCAACATGCTGCTTGTGTAGCATGCTGTAGTTCTGGTGTTAATGTTGAGATGAGCTGACGTCTTTCCACTAGACCTTGCATTTTATGTCTCTTTTGTGTTTCTGTCCGAGTTGAATTCTTGAATTTATCAGACTTTTCGTTCAAATTTCTTCATTGAAAACTCTCTCCATTGACCCAAAAAAATCTCAAGGCATCTCTACTTCCACAGTGACTACACTAATAACACCAGCACATCATTTTATTTCTCAATTATGTTCATTTACACTCTTAAACCAATCTCGTCCATTTAGTAAACAAAGGTTTGGTCTGGCAGTATCATATGTTGACCAAGAGATTGAAAAGTTTATTTCGATATCTATTTGTTGTTGATCTCAGATATCATATCTTTGACTTAATTTTAAATTAACTTAAAATAAGTTTTCTAGTTTTTGTCTAATATTTTATTTCGCTTTTGTTTAAATTAAAATGTTTAATAGTTTTTGTTAACAATAACAACACTGTACAGTAGACTTCAATGTTTTTTTTTTTTTTTTTTTGCACACGTGCTGGTGTCTCTGTCAACATTGGACTGTTTTCTGTCCTCATAGTCTTAATTTCAGACTTTTAATAGCCATGTGTTTCATGTAAAACAAAGATTTGACATTGTCACATAAGGGTGCGATGTGTTTTGGCCCCCCATGACTCTTTCCCCCCACTTGTGCTATGTTGCACAGCTAATTAAGTAGAACAGTAATTAATGAGGAAATCCCTTTGGCTGAAGATGTTAATTAATTTAATGAGATTTCATGGAGACATGTTGGCCAAAGTGCTCTTTAGCCCTCAGCACTAGAGGAAATTATTGTATCTGATATCATTTTTTTATTTCTTTGCTTTTAAAGCTGGGCAGTCTTTCTTGGATAATTTGCACTTCCTTTTCTTATTTATAGACCTACATCAGGGTCTCCTCTGGCCCCATCTCCTTTGCAACTTATTAAAAACACATTAACATGTGTGGCCTGGATCTAGCTTGGCATATTACCTTATAACATTATCTCATATGTGTGTGTATGCCAGTGATTTAAGAAGAAACTGTTGTAGGAGCATAGTGTAGTCTCATTGGATGTAGTCTCAGGCCGAGACATAGAATGATTGACAAACAAGATGATTATATGGTGCAGTACCACAAGTGCTGCTTTCGCTTTTGTTCATTGTTTGTGAATTGTTGTGTGTAAATGTCCAGCTGTACTCACCCTACCCCCAAATGTCTCTCGGGTTAGACATGATCTCATCTGTGTAACGAACATGGAATCTGATAAACATTACCCATTTAGGTCAGGTGGTAGGAGGGGGTCTGAATCCATATGGTCAGAATAAGGTAAACAAAATATTTATGTTATTGTACTGCTAAATTGCCAAGTATATTAATTTACCAAATACATTCTTTTTGAGCAACTGGGGTTGAACCAGAGTTGGAGTCTTGATCCTTTCAAGACAATATAAATGGGCATTTGGTCTTAGTCTCATTACTTTTTAAAAATATTTTTTTAAATGCTGCAGTAATTTCAGCATTTTGGGTATTTTAGTTAATTAATAAAATTAAAATAAAAGTCAGATATGATTTTTTGAAATGGAACATTTTTGGAACATTTAGTCAAAATATATTTAAATGTAAAAAATATTATATTTAATTTAATAATTTTTGCTTTTATGATCTAAGCACTGTAGTTTTATTGTGGAGGGCAAAACAATGCAATGCTGCAATTTGTCAATATTCCTATATATGTATTGTATTAAATAAGATATTATTATAGTATATTAAATATAAAGATATTAACATGTATGATTATTCAAGTAAACCTAAGTTGTTTCTGTCCTATGTGTTCATCTTGAAATATTGCTAACAAAATACTGTATAACTTATTATTTTGTTTACTTCATAAAAGTGTATTAAAGATTTCACAGAAAAGACACATGTATCACACCCTGAAGGGGAATGTTTTTAGAACGTTAAAAGTATGAACGACCAATTTGATGACAGAAGGCATGTAATATATTGTGTACAACAGGGTTTTCAGCAAAATTTTGATCATGTTGGTCATTTAAAGGTCTTTTAGGTAGATTTGATTCCAACTTTAATTTCAGTTCATTGCAATGTGGAGTTTTTTGTTTTGTTTTTGACTGACAAGGCTGGATCTAGGCCTCAAGAGTCAAGAAGTCTATTGTGGATCTTTATTTTGATTACAATTCTTGTTTGAACCTGCAACAGCCGAGCTGAGATAGTGCAGTTCTGCAGGGATACTTTAGTGCAAGTCTCTCAGGTACCCTACTGCTTTTCTCTTCTTTCTCTATCTTGTTGCTCTAAGCGCTTTTTCTCAGTAACAACCCAAAAGAGTCTGACACGGCTAGCATTTGTATTTTTTAAAACATGTTTGTTTTAAAAGACCCAAGTCCCACCCGTCTGCAGAAATCTGTTTTGTTTGGATGCTGAAGAAGTCGTCGAGTGTACCTGCAGGACTTGTGTTGGCCTATATTAGTGTAAATGCACTGTTCCCCCCTGCTGAAATGCAGTTCCTGTGTTTCAGTGTACTAAACAATTCTCTTCCCCCTGAGGCTGATGGTACGGAGTCAGATATGTGCATGACCAGTCAACCTGCCTTTTGTTTTTGTAGTTTCTTTCGAGTCATAATTTGGGTATGAAATGCGCCACATGAAGCAATGGGGTCAATGCTGATGCCTTTACCCAAGCAATATTTTGTCAACGTAGGATCATTAATAGCACATTGGACATTTACAGATATTTTCTTTTTTTTTTCTACACTTTTTGTATTTGATCAATTTTCTGTTCTTTTTTCTTTTCTCTTTTATCCTCTTTTCTTTATTTTTGTTTTCCTTGCTTCCTTCCAAATATTTTCTGAAGTTATGTATTCCTACGTTCATGACAAACCCCATTTAAAAAGTACTATGGCTGTACCATGATAAATTGACCGTATCAGTTGTACCCGAATATCGTAGTACTTTGATGTATACCATGATACTGAATGATTTCCATATTCACTGACCATGTAAAGCAGACTTCAAATAATAACGTGGCATGGAACATGTCCACATATCTATGTACTATGGTTGGGACTTTTAATACCATGAGACACATGCCATTATTTGTTATTATTGTGTCGTGCACATTGCTCTTTCAAAACAATTTCTACAATACACACAACTCCATGTATTATTATTATTTTTTTCTTCCTAGTGTGCTATTCTCCCTTTGTGTCATAATATTAACTCTGCTCATTCTAACTTTTTCCCTCACCAGTGTCTGGTCCTTAAACACATGGTCAGGCCAGTGTCCACTCGTATTACAATTAACAAAGCCCTCAACGCCCGAATCTGTTGACCTGAGCAAAGATGCGAGAATAATTTTCTGCTGTCAAGCCGGCAGCAGTGGCTGTGTCTCCCTATCGCAGCAGAATCGGTTTAGCAGCCAGCAATTCATCCACTGCCCCTCTACTAGCACTGGCTTGTCTTAGCCTTTCTATATAGTGGATACTGTAGCCATTTCAGCTTTCATCTAATTATTTGTCTTACCTTGGATTTGTGCTCTTTAATTAGCTGTAGTTACAGTATGCTGTTTATTGGTTAGTCATTCTCCCTTACCCTTCAAATTCATGTGTGGTCTGTTGCATTAAATCTGAGTTTTGCCTTGCAGTGAATACATTTTTAATTAATTATTTTGGATCAACGCTCTTGCATCTCACAAAATCCCTTTATTTACTTTGGTCTAACTTTTCTTAATGTGTTTGCAGGACTTAGTTTTACAAAATATAAATTGGATTTATTGAGATGCATCTGTTCATGTTAATTATTTATTAATTAAAGCATAAACATCATATAAATATAATAATATATTGTCACTGCTTTCTATTCGAAGTATATCACCCATTTCTATGGATCTGATTTATTGCACAGGCAGACATGGGTAAGCGTGGTCATTTGGGTTCTGTTTTGTCTGTAACTCTCTTCACTCCACCCAACAGTCATGCAGCTGAAGTTGAGGATGGTAGTTTTGCGGAGGAGGACTGGTAAGGACCAACACCATTGGCTGTATGTTTTATGCTTCTGTGATGTGTTCTTGCTGTGTTGCCTTGTGAGAAATGTGGTTTGAGCCCTTTTCTTGTGATGTGGTTGTGTTTATTGGACTTGTCTGCACGGTGTCACCCTAAATTAGCGTAAAGACAGATTCCTGTTTAGTGTAAATTATAAAGGAGTTGTCTGATATTCTGTGCTGTGCTGGTTTGATTTAATCTAATAAATCTGTTGTTTTGGGCTGTACTGTATGGTTAAGACGGCAACAGGTGTTTTCTATTGTAAACTGAGTTTGTCTTTGATTTCTCAGCACAAACTTGTTTACTACAGACTGAAGTCTTTAAATATGAGCCCCTCTCTATGGTGTAACTTTTGCTAAACATATATCACCCAGTAACTGTCAAAAGTTTAGAAACATTCATTTTTTTATGTTTTTGAAAGAAGTCTCTTATGCTCACTAAGGCTGTGCAAAAATACAGTGAAAACTGTAATATGAAATATTATTACAAATGAAAAGAACTGTTTTTTTTTTTTATTTGAATATATTTTAAAATGTAATTTATTCCTGCGCTGTCAAAGATTAATTTTCAGCATCATTACTCCAGTCTTCAGTGTCACATGATCCTTCAGAAGTCATTCTAATATAGTGATTTCTTATATTTATCAATGTTAAATGCTGCTTAACATTTAAATGGAAATTGTGATAATTTTTTCAGAATTATTTTGATGAATAGAAGTTCTGTTAACAGCATTTAATTGTATTTATTACATTTATTAAAGCATTTATTAAATAGAAATCTTTTGTAATTATAAATGTCTTCACTGTCACTTTTGACCAATTCAGTGCATTTTTGATGAATAAAAGTATTAATTTCTCTCTTTTTCATCTTACCACAAATATTTAAATGGTATTGTTTCCACAACAATGTTAAGCAGCAAAAACTGTATTCAGCATTGATAATAAATGTTTCTTGAGCAGCAAATCAGTATATTAGAATGATTTCTGAAGGATCATGTGACACTGAAGACTGGAGTAATGCTGCTGAAAATCAGCTTTCCTTTCCCATCACAGGAATAATATGTATTAAAATAGAAAAACGTTTTTTTTTATTGTAATATTTCACAATATTATTGTTTTTGCTGTATTTTTGATCAAATAAATGCAGCCTTGGTGAGCATACGAGACTTTTCAAAAACACAAAAGAATTTTAATGTTTCAACTTTACATACTTTTTTGACAGGCAAAAGTTAGGCCATTTCGCAAAAGTTTTCAGATTTCAGTCTACTCTATGGTTGCTGTCCCTGTATAACCTGCAGTTAAAAGTCTGCTTGAAGAACACAGTGATGTATGTAGATTTGTGACCAGTCTCCAGCGTATGAGTCAGTTTTCCCTGCGATTGAACTTTTAGAAAGCCATCCATATCATGACACGCTTTATGATTTGTAACTGGAACAGCCAAACTCGGGACACATTAATTTTAGACAACACTAAAAATATAAATGGAACTCCTGCTCAAAAATTTTACTTCCTATTTGGACATTACTGAAATATTCCTTAGAGATCATATGAGAAGCAAAAACCCTGACTGACATCACTTTATGTGGGTAAATCTGTCTGGGTCAAATGTCTGCCCAAATAAGAGAAAAATTAAATAAATCATATTTTGAATAAAGACTATAAAAGACCAGTTCTCATTTACTGCTAAATATATATTTATTTACATTTTATTTATAACTATAATGCTGTACATTGTTAATATTTACTTTACGGCATTTATGCTGATTACAATTTCTATGTATTATAGTTTTTTTTTTTATACTACGCTTTCTAAATGTACATTATTACAGTAGCGGTGTTATAAATTAAATCAATCTTCCATATCCAGCATGGACCCCATAAGGACAATTTGCATTTAGTGAATGGAGCTTGAGAGATCCTTATAGTGTCCCTAGAAGAGCAGGATTCCTGTGGAGAAAATGGAAAGTCATGTTGTGTCCATTTAGATTGAATATCTTCATAAATTCAAAATGTTTTACAAGCCTATCTGATATTGATATTAAAATCTATCTTTAGCAAGTCTGTCAGGTTTACCCAATAAAGCCTAGTAGGGGTTTTATTGCACTCAAAATATAACCTAATTCAGAATAATGTTTCCACAAATTGAAAATGGATTTTCATAAAATGAAATTAAATAATGAATATTAACTCGGATACTTTCTACAGCGGAATCCTGAAATGGAGTTTCTTTTGTAAAACATGAAAAAGAAGAAATGCTGATAACATTGGACCCCATTGACTTTTATTGTTAGGACAAAGGCACATTTTTTTTAAAACAGGTAAAAGTCATACAGGTTTGGAATGACATGGAGGTGACATTTTTAATTTTGGTGTGAGCTATTTATCTAACTAAATATGTATGTTAAAGGTATAGTTCACACAGAAAACAGTCATTCATTTACTCACCCGCAAGTTATTCCAAATCTGTATGAGTTTCTTTCTTCTGCTGAACACAAAAGAAGATATTTTGAAGAATATGGGACCCAAACAGTTAATGGAACTGTCTATCATTGACTTCCATATGATAATTTAAAAAAAACTATGGAAGTCAATGGGGTCCATTAACTTTTTGGTTACTGACATTCTTCGAAATGTCATCTTTTATGTTCAGCAGAAGAAAGAAATTCATACAGGTTTGGAAAAACTTGCAGGTGAGTAAATTAATGACTGTTTTCATTTTTGGGTGAACTATACCTTTAAGCTCAAAAATGTATGTAGTCTCAATGCAGATGGATTAAGGAAAGTTCTGTTTTACAAATTTAAATGAATTGCACACAGTGTCATTTTTATTAAAATAGTTGTGTGTGTAAAGCAAGAATAAAAGCATACAAAACAAATAATGATGGCCGAAAGGACTGGGTTCCCTGTTGTGGCAAAACAATTGTCTGTTTTTTCCAGATAGAAGCTTCTGGATAATTTCATCATTAACTTATGCACTGTATGTGCAGTATCTGTCTTTGTCTGAGCTGTGAGCATTAAGTCCGCAGGACAGGATTGTAGGTTCATTTGAGCGGTGAAGCCATGTGCAGGGGAACAATGGAAGCGTGTGTGCATGTGTCTTGTGGGAGTTGTGTAAGCAACACTGACATATGCCTCCTGCCCCTCCACCTCTGCTGTTTACTCTGTTTATCCCTCTCATAAACGTGCACACATTTAAACAATGGTGAACTGCTTACTTTTCAGTGGAGCTATAATAGGAAATGCTGCAATGGCCTGTGTGGTGCGTATGATAGAGAGAGAAATAATGTGTTTATCTGTTATAGTCCATTATGGTTCAATACTGCAGTAGATTGCGGGAGGGATATGAATGAATGAGCAAAATCGGGCCATCGAGAGCTGATAACTACAGTGCCGCATTCAGTTTCCATTGAGACGATTGTCCCGCTGGGCTTTGGATCACCAATAACAGAGGCTGTCTTCAGAATGCAATAGCATGCACAGTCTACTCTGAATACTGCTTACTACTTCTATAAATAGCATGTGATGCTATATGCAGTATGCAATGTTAAGCATTTCTAACGGTTATATGCAACATCATTGTCACATGACCTCATTACTTATGTTTAATTGAGCCAAAGTTATCTTGAAAATAACACAAAAAAAATAGTATTGTGGTATTATGTCTTAGGACGCGAGTTAGGTCGTTAAAAATTGCAATAATTATTATAATGCTTCCTGCTCATTCATGTTGAGTGAATTGCATTGTGACAAAGTAATTTGTGCAGTGTTATCTGCATTTATTTGATCAAAAATACAATTAAAAAAAGTGCAATTGTAAAATATTACAGTGTAAAATAAGTTTTACTATTTTAATTCATTTGTAAGTGTAATTTATTCTTATGATAGCAAAGCTTCAGTGTCACATGACCTTTCAGAAATCACTCTAAAATGCTGATTTGATGCTCAAGACCTTTTTGTATTAAAAACTGTTGCTGATTTTTGTGGAAACCGTGATTTTATTTTTATTTTTTTAGGGTTCTATGAATAGAAAGTTCAAAAGAACTGCATTTATTTGAAATGGAAATCTTTTGTAACATTATACATGCCTTTACTGTCACTTTAATCAATTAAATGCATTATTGCTGAAAAAAAGTATTAATTAGTAGGAAAAATAGGAAATGAAATGAATAATAAGCTGTAAACGTACATTTATTCATTTATAGTAATGTGAAATATGCTGTGTCATTGTATGTCTATGTGTACATAGGCCTTAGCTTTTGCTCAAAGTACTCCGTCAGCACGGCAGCAGGGATCCTAATGTTCACGTTGCATGATGCGTGGCTTTTTCTGTTCGGAAGCTACATTTTCTGCTTGTTGCACATTCGGACTAATGTTCGACCAATGCATTTTAACACGTTTGAAACCTGAACCTTTTTGTGTGCGAGTGAAAGGAGCATGTCTGCACGTATCCCTGCACGTATTGAGGTGCTGAGAGACAGGAAATTGTGTTTTTGCTGGTGTCAGCGCAGTTTCATAATGTGCTCCTCTTACTGTGATCAATTTGATTTTTATCCTCCTTCACAATGCCCCCCAATTCCCCCACCCCCCATGATTGTGTCCTTACCTCAACATGACATCTTCAGTCTGAGAGATTAATCTCACCAACCAATAATCTGCAACATGTTTGATATAATGCACCGGTGAGGTGAACAAAACTGTACACTGACTGAACCCAGTGTGACGAAACATTACATTTTCCCCCCAGACTCCTTTGCTAGAAGCTGCAAATCTCACCTAACCTTTTCACGGTCAGATTTATATAGTTCTGATTTCTGAGGCTGCCACTGCAGTAAGATGCTCCGATCAAATGTCCTTTCCGCACTGGCTTGGGAGAGGGTTAATTTAGTATGTGAACTGGTTCTTAAAAATGTCATGTTCAGCATACGGCTATAGATATGTCCACCAGCCTGTATATCACAGACCTACTAATCAATATCCTTCCTAAAAATGCTGTAGTCTGCAAGGTGTAAATTCAGTGTACCTCTACTGATGAGATTGTCAGTCGGTGGTCACATGATGTTTCCATCTACTCTAAATGGATGTTTCATGAATAGTAAGATGATAGGTTTTATAATAATGCAAGAGCTTTAGTGTCTGATAATAATGTGGTTCTAATGTTGAAGTGGGAATCGGGGTGTTTGGGGGTCAAAGGTAAGGAGGAAGGCATTTGAGGGAATTAATATTAATGTTTGGCAAAGATTAGCTTTCCCTGATGAAAGGGCTCTTTTGCATATTGTTAATATTGATGAGAGCTTTTATAATCGTATGTGGTTTATTTGCATTATGTTTGATTTAATAGCTAAACATTATTTTCTTTTAATTGAAATTCGTTATAAATAAATGTTGCTTAGTCACATGTGCATTCATTTTAATTTGACTTGATAGATGCATGCAACACTTCAGCCTCTTAATTGTTGCTTTTGTTCATTTTAACTTAATGTAATTTAGCTAAATGCTTATTTTTTACAAAAGTTAAGATTGAAATGAAAGAATCATTGGCACCCCCCTGCAGTACCACTGCAGACCCCCTAGGGCTCAAATATGTACAGTAAATGGCACCTCATAAACAAACAGACTGATGCTTAGCAATTGGAGACAGTTTATTTTCCATTATTTTTCAGATAATTTTCACTAAAGATGGAGAATTGTTGTTTTTTTAGTGAAGGGAGACAAAATGGCCCTTTTGTTTATAAATGAGTGCACCTGCTTCTGTATTTATCTCTGTTTTCCTTCATATCTCTCTTTGAATGCAGTCACAGCACTCAGTCCACAGAGGAAGCTGGATTTAATGACCCCAGCTTACTGGAAAACCTCCAAAGTAATCATGTAAGTACTGTAATGGCATCACAGCTGCTCAGTCATGCCCAGCCAGCCAGAAATTTACACACAGGCTCTGATATCCACACGCTCCCACCTCCTATCTTCCCTCACGGCTCTTTTCTTGCTCATATGAGCTCTGTTCTGCCCACCTGGGTGTTTAGTAGTGTAGCATCACAAAACTAGGCCTTTTGTCAATGTTAAGGCTAATTCACACCAAGGACGATTATTATAACGATAAAAATCTAGTTTTAGAAATCGTTCGATATATAAAAGAATATCAGAGCACCACAACTATAACGGTACGGAATCACTTTCCGAACGATTTTTTTCCAGCTGATGAACGATAAAAACATTGACAACCATTCAGAGACCATCCTGCTTTAAAGAGCTTGAGCATTTAAAGCAGTAGACGACATCACTTCAGTGCACGCTTAGAATAAATAGAATGATATTGTGCGTTGGTGTGGAGACTAATATAGTTATCATTAATGTTATCTTTATACTTATCATTCTTTGTGTGAACGGGCCTTTATTCTCTACTGACATGAGACTTTTTCCCTGGTTTTACAGACAAGGCTTAAGCTAGTCCCAGACTAAAATGTATGTTTGAGCTGTTTTAACTGAAAGCAACTTGCACTGACATATCTTAAAACATGTCAGTACCATTGTTTTGTCTCAAGATGCAGACCAGTTTTTTTTTCTAAGGCTACTTAAATGTACTAATTGGACTAAGGCCTAATTCTGGCTTAGTCGAAGCCTTGTCTTTGAAACTGGGCCTACTGTAAATTATAAATAAAAAAAGGCCCCATGTGCAGGTACTCGGGAGTAAGATATTTATTTGAACCTTGTATGTGTGCGTTTTGTGAATCAATGAAGCTGTTTGCACAGGGTCTTTCGGTTGGTGACTCAAGAATTTGCTGCTGATTTCAAGAATTGTCTTCATATATAAATTTATGAAGGAAATACAACTCATCTGGATCTTGGAACAGCTAACAATCCATAACAAGAAGATCTGAGACATCTAACTGTTTCATATTTATGTGAAATACTTGTAGTGCCAAACCTTGTAGTGCTTTATGTCAATAATAATATCTTAAAATCAATCCTAAAATGAATTGTTAACCAATTTAATAAAGCTAAAGCTGGAGTAATATGAATAAAAGACCTAGTTTGTGTCAGTAATCTGTAGTGGCAGCATTTTGTACTAATTCAAGCCATGATAAAGTATGTTGATTTAAAGTAGAAAACGGCCTTACAATAATCAATACAAGGTGAAATATAAGCATAAACTTCTGTCTTTATAATTTGTCTCACCTTGGAAATATTTCTAAACTAATAAAACATGACTGAACCAACTTATTAATGTGATGTTCAAAATTCAAATGGGTGTGAAAATAATTTTCACTACCTGCTGAATATTGAGGAACACTTTAAGAGCCAACTCGATCTGACTATCATTAGAGCCTTTTAATTATGACTTTCAATTTTTGCTTTCAATCTGCGAAGCATGCTTGGAGAACATCTAAGCTTGTCAGATCACTGGTTCGTATAACTGGAAATCATCTGCATAGCTTTACAAAATGTATATGTTGTTACAGATTCAAGAGGTAACACATAAGTTAAAAACAAAATTTGTCCTAACAAATTATTTGTCCTATTTTCTTAGTTTCTTATGCTTTTGTTTTTTCCTACAAAGCCCACTGCTCCGGTCATTAAAGATTTCATGACCATGATGGCTATCTGTCACACAGCTGTCCCTGAACGCACTGACAGCAAGATCACCTACCAGGCTGCTTCCCCAGGTCAGGCAAAATCCCAATACACTTAAACAGCAAATATTTGTACATTGGGGTGGTCATTTGTTTAAATATTTAGATCAAATGAATAAGCCATTTCAATAACGATTTTCTTTTTTTTCTTTTTTTTTCTTTTTTTAAGAAATGTATACTTTTATTCAGTAAAGATGCATTAAATTGATCAGAAGTGACAGTAAAGACATTTATAATTTAATGAACCTTCTATTAATTTGAAGAATCCTGAAAAAGTTTTTAACATTGATAATGAAGCAGATTTGTTCTGCTTAATAAATAAATGTTAATATATTAATATTATAAGATAATAAATGTTTCTTGAGCATTTGTCACTGGTAAAGATTTATATATTTTTAAATATAGTACAATATAAAACAGTAATTTTAAATTGTAATATTTCATAATATTACTGTTTTTACAGATTTGATCAAATAAATGCAGCCTTTATGTGCGTATGAGACATATTTTAAAAACCTTAAAAAAATCTTATGACCCCAAACTTTTGAGTGTATTCAATAGACACATCTTTAAATATAGCAAATAAATCTATAGATGTAGTTCTACTAATGTGGAAACTGATCCACGAATGGATCATTGAACTAATTGCAGGCTCTCAGACGAGACAGACAGCTGGTTGCTGCTGATAGAGTACAGGAAGTGAAGAGGGCAGCCACAGTCTGTCTTAATTTCCTGTTTCTCTTTCTAATGGTTCTGATTCGGTTTTCCAATCTCTAGCAGACACATCAGTGTTGAGCTGAGACGGTGTTCAGATGAGACAGATTAAAGTTTTGAATCTGTTAGGATGCTTTTTATCAAGTTGCCTCACAACAGATATCATTTGTTCGTAAGACATTCATGAATGTGAAATAATCCAGGCGAAGAAACAGATGAGTTAATTAATGCAGGTTTACTCTCTCCGGTGCTTGCATTTGACACCTTCATGGTTATGCATAATTTATCTTTTTAGCATTTGTCAGAATTTATCCCTAGCTTTGAGGCTTAGCGAGACTGGTGACCCATTTTAATTTCACGTCTGTGCAGCGGTGCATTGAATATTAGCCAGACCACGTTTGAGATAATGGATGAATGGGCGGGTGATTTTTGTAGAGGCAGATCGCAGGACAAAAGGTAACAGCAGGTTTTAATAGTGCCACCTCATCTCCAACAGTTTGTCTGCTTAGTGTTGTGAACAAGTAGTCATATACCAGACGCTTTCATCCAATGTGACTTAACCGCCACCTGCCCTCACCAAATGCTGTCTTGTTCTGCAGATGAAGGTGCTTTGGTTCGGGCAGCAGAAAACCTGGGTTTCGTGTTCTCTGGGAGAACTCCAGACTGTGTTATTGTGGAGTCGGTAAGTAAAGACGTTGTGGGAATAGATGATGAGTTGCAGTGGGAACGTGACTCACCCTCTGTCATGCTGCATAGCTCACTCACACTTTGCACTCTGGAGAACTATTAAAGGCAATTTGTACGCCGGGGTCCCTCTTCAACAGATCCATTATATCCTTATTATAATGTATGATAGAGAGGAAGCCATTGCAGACCTGTGGCAACTTCATTTTTATATACTGAGCCAATCAATAATGAAAATTCTTTCTGTCTGAAACAAATAACCCTTTTACGATCTGTAATGCAGTCTTTTCTGCACTGCTGTTCGCCCAGGATGCTACTGAATCTCCACAGCATTTTTATTTTTAAAGAAATAATACTTTATTGAGCAAGGATGCGTTAAACTGCAGGGTGCATTAAAGTAACTGTAAAGATTTTTACATTGTTACAAAAAATTGTTTCAAATAAATGTTCTTTTGAAGTTTCTAATCATCAAAGAATCCTAAACAAAATGTGTCACGATTTCCACAGAAAAATATTAAGCAGCTCAACTTTCAACATTTGTAATATGTTGAAAGTTGACATGTATAATCATTATTTATATCATATATAATTATTTTAAAATAGAAAACAGTTATGTTCAACTTTAATAATATTACTGTTTTTGCTGTATTTTTTTTTTTTATCAAATCAATGCAGCCTTGGTGAGCATAAGACAAAAACTTTTTTTTTTTTTTAATTCTTACAGACCCCAAACTTTTAAATAATAGTGTATTAGTAGCTGTAGAAATTAACATTAACCAAGATGAAAATAGTTAAGATTATATTTTACCCAAGTTGCTAGTTTGAAGACTGAATTAAAGATTAATTGAATTTGATTTATGAACAAATAATTCTCATGAGTTGGTTCTTTTACTGAATTGCCCAAAAGGACATTAATATTAAAGAATTCAACCAAATAACTTGCTGATTCCATCTCAGCAGGTACTGAATTACCATCTGACCTAATTTACTGGATTCGAAGAGTTTTATTGTAATAAATAGTAAGAAAAAAAGTCACACAATTGTATGGCTTTGTTTTGTATTTATTTAGGACTAATTATGTATTGCAAAAATATGTAGGAAACACTTCTGTACTATGTCATTAAAGGTTGGTGTGTCTTCAAAACTTTTTAAAATTAAAAACCAGTGCTTCTGTTGATTTGAAATGAAGGAAGAGCTGAATTAAAGATGTATGGTCTAGCTATTTTCTGGCTGTTTTGCAGTATTGAATGCGTTTTTTCTCACCCTACTCGATGTCTCAGTGGAGAAGAACTGGTGAATGTGATGGTTTGATTCAGTGCCTCCCCCCACCCCTCTGTTTCTCACTCTTTCTTTAGTTGTAAAGAAAAAAAGTGAGAAATTTTGCAGCACTGGAGGATAGTGAGAGAGACGGCCGATGTGCTGAAGATATCTGCGCAGAGCTCTTAATAGAAACTTGCTGAGTGAAGATTAGAGAGAATTTAATTAGCGAGACAGAAAGCGCTGCTGTTTTCTTAGACCTGGGAGTGAGGAGTCACACTTTGCAACTGTAATTGGTTAATCTGATGCCAGCGCTAGGGGAAGCGCGCAAGTCTTGTGCTCCCTGGTCTGTAACACACTCTAATTTTGGCCCTTTAGTGCAAGACAACTCCAATCATCCACCCCATTATCATACTTGCTTACCTCAATAAGTCACAGAGGCCAAAAAAAGCAATTAAAAGTTTTAATTTCCTGCTCCCTGCTGTCAAGATGAAGTTCAGTATTTCAAAATGAGCTTAGAGAACGGTAGAGATCTCAAACTCTGTGCTAATACATTGTCCTAACCAAGCATTACACAACAAGATTTATATAGATACAGATATATAACTTGTATGAAACTTGTACAATTCATGTAACGAAAGTAAAATGCTAAAATATCTATTATAATATATTGAAATATTTGTGATTTATACATTATTTTTTAAAAAAAAAAAAAAAAAAAAGCTCATTGTCCAGTAATGGAGAAAGATGCTGTAAAATATCATCTGCCAGCAGAGGCTAACAGGACAAGGCTAAACCGCTAAACCTTGACCTCTTGAGACATAATGTTGATGTTTTTCTGTCTTACAGCTTGGAGAGGAGGAGAAATATGAATTGTTGCACGTTTTGGAGTTCACAAGGTAAATTACTGCAGCACAAGTAGGTTTTTCCTTTGATGTTTTCATTTCCATTTTCATTGTCATGTGTTCAGCTCTGCCCATACATTCTGCTTGATAGAAAACTAAAACGCCATGATGGTTTTGCTGTATTTCAGCTCCATATTTACTCATTGTGGTGATGATTATGATGGTGTCAATGATTATGATAGTGATGGATGATGGTGTTGTTTTGTTTTCACCCTGACCCCCTCCCCCTACCCAACAGTGCCAGGAAGAGGATGTCAGTCATCATGCGTACTCCATCAGGAAAGATCCGCCTTTATTGCAAAGGGGCTGTGAGTATCTCATAGTCTGTTGCTATGGAAACAGAGAGCCGTCAGACGCTTGCAACTAAACCCTGGCCACTCTAGAGTGCTCTCTCTTGTGAAGAGCCAGACAGATACACAAAGCACACTGCCTTTGCACAGATTATTATTTTGGTACTCAAATAATCTGCCAATTATTCCTTCAGTTATTCATGTTCTGTAACCTGTTAAAAACCTGCTATTTCTCATCTTGCTCAATATTTCCTTTGAAAACAATTTGTGCAACAATCCACACAAAATTACACAATAAGTACACAGAAATTGTTGATTAAAAGCTACAAGGCAGTTTAAATCACAATATTATAATTAAGAAAAGCTATTTTACATTTTAGGTTTAATATTAGGTCTAAAACTAAAACTATTAAATGTGTGAACAACAACAAATATTTTATATTACAGACAAAGCTTTGAATAATTGACCTTGAATAATAACCTAACACATTTTTATTCATTTTATCAGTCAGTAATTTGATCTCTAATATAATCTTGATCTGTGTATGTGTGTGTAAGAAATGTTAAGAGTATAGAATCTGGCATATCACAGATAGAAAATAATGGAAAGAGATGTTTTTCGTCCCACATCACATCCCAGCTGTTGTGTGATGCATTAACACTGGATCAAATATTAAAGTTTTACTATAAATGTGTTAATGGAGGAAAGAAAGAATGTAGAATTAGTCATGTGTTATCACTCTCTTTTCCTCTGCATTTAATGTGACCCGTGAAGGCAGCACAGAGTAGAACAATTATGCCCCATGTTTTTGTCTCCCAGGACACTGTGATCTATGAGCGATTAGCAGACAGCTCGAGATACAAGGACATCACCCTGAAACACCTGGAACAGTTTGCCACAGAGGGTGAGACAAGCACACCTGCCAAGTATCTGCATACTCTCTTCTGTTCATCTGTAATCAAATGTTAGTTTGTTCTGCACCCACAATCCAGTCAAATCACTGTAGGTGTTGATGATGGTTGCCAGATCCTCTCATAGTGAGACTGTGAGATCCATGAGCGACTGATGTGAAATGTGTGTGCTTGAAAGGACTGGCGTACTGCAGTACTTCACTCTCATTAAGACGCCGCCCTCTGGTGGAACAACGGAGATGTAGCAGCCTCATAGGAACCTCAAGCAATCAGTAGCTTTGTCTTTTAAATACCCTGCATGAATAATTCATGTTGCGCGGAGATCATCCACTCAGCTGTATTAGCATCAGTCTAAAAACAGATGATGGCTTTCTTCTTCAGAAAGATTAAAAGAAAGGGATTTTTTTGAGGACAGGAAGATGTTGAGAATTAGCATTTCTAAGAGAATCTCATGCATTCATCTTTGTGTGTTTTTGCAGGTCTGCGCACACTGTGTTTCGCTGTGACCGACATCTCACAGTCGTCCTACCAACAGTGGCTCGATATTTATCATCGTGCCTCAACGTCTCTCCAAAACAGGGCACTCAAGATGGAGGAAAGCTATGAACTGATTGAAAAGGTGAGGCATACAAATAGCTTTTCCAGTGGGCACAGATAAAGTGGTCTCCATACACAGGTCACAGAATCTTCCAGAACATTATATGTTCTCCTTGCTGCAGCAATACTAAGCCAGAGAAACTGCAAGGGAAGGCAATATATCATCATTTCTTATTTCTTATTGTATTGTACACATATATAATATGGTTCTACACAAACAAGTACCAAAATGTTTCATAGTATTACCTTCGATATAGTATCATACCATAATTTTTGGATGTGTTGTGGTACCATGATTTTCATGTACAATATTTTTTAGAAGTTTGGGTCAGTAATATATATTTTTTAAAGAAATTAATACTTTATTCAGCAAGGACAATTGAATTGATCAAAAGTGACAGTAAAGACATTTATAATCTCAAATAAGTGCTGATCTTTTTGAACTTTCTATTTATCAAAACAATCCTACAAAAATGCATTACAGTTTCAACAAAAATGTTAAGCAGCACAACTGACAACATTGAAACGTTACATAAGAAATGTAACAACAGCAGTAATGACTGCTAAAAAATTCCATCACAGAAATATTTTTTGTAATATATATATATATATATATATATATATATATATATATATATTACAATATAATAGTTATTTCGTATTACAATAATATTTCACAATATTACTGTTTTTACTGTATCTTTGATCAAATAAATGAAGCATAAATGACCATAAGAGACTTCTTTCAAAAACTTTAAAAGATCTTACCAACCATAAACTATTGAAGAGGAGTGTAAAAGCCTTCATGGGCACCCAGATAATGTTCCCGGTTGTCGTCCTACATGCAATAGTCCTTTAAAATAGTTATTAAAATCAGCAACAAAGGACACCTTATGTTAACTTCTCATCCTCACAGGCAATTTGTCTTCATAAGAATGACGATGTGAGGAAAAGTCAACACAGCCATATTTCACAAATGGCACATGCTTCTGAGAGGTTATACTGCAGTCCTGTCTTCTCCTGTAGAGTGGTTCGTTTGACAGGTCCCAGAACAGTTCCTTAGCTTCAGTTTGCTCAATGAAGGCTGGGTTTTCTCTGCTCACCTGGCATCTGAAGAAGTATATACGATTAGGCTCAGACCATGAGGAAAGCACAGTGGTGGACCTGTGTAAAGTTAGGCTTTGGAAGTGCTCGTCAAACATGGCCGACCACCATCGTTAATCACTGGCTGAAGGAGCACTGCCAACTTTTTGGAGAAAATGATTCTAATCAATAATTTCACATAAAAGCCTCTCGCTTGACAGATGTAACTACATCTTTTCATCAGCAGGTGGCAGCGGTGGCACCTTATGTTCCTGTTGGAAAATAAACCCCTGAAACATCTGATTTCCTGTCTGAGAATAAGAGAAATAATTTATGCACAATTTAAATAATAATTTTTAAATTAAGTTTACATAAAATGATTCTTGACATTCCCTTTGAGGGAACATCAAATGTTAAATGATTGGTTTACATATTAGCTGCCTCAGAATATTCGTTTTTAATACACTGCCATTAAAAGTTAATAATGATAAAATATTCTTACAAAAATAAGTCTCTTATGCTTACCAAGGCTACATTTATTTAATCAGTAAAACAGCAATATTGTGAAATATTATTACAATAGCTAGATGACAATAATAATAAAATGTAAAATAATTGTTTTCAATTGTAATATATGAATTTGAAAATGTAGTTTAATCCCGTTATAGCAAACCTGAATTTTCAGCATCATTACCCCAGTCTTTAATGTCACATGATCCTTTGGAAATCATTCTGATACTGATTTTCTGTTCAAGAAACATTTCTTCTTATTATAAATGTTGAAAACAGTTATGCTGCATAATATTTTGTGAAAACCGTTATTTACAAAGTTTTGCACATGCCTTAAACATTATTTATTAAATATTTTGACTTGAGTATGTCTTCCAAAAATAGTACAGAGTCTCAGCTCACATTTTATATTTAATTCTGCCAAATCTTACAGACTCTCTGAACCCGGTTAATCTAAACTAGAAATAGAGTATGATATAAAGGTTGTATCCTATCAGAGCCCCTGGTCACCACATTACTGATCAGGTTTACAGGAGGCCGTTTGCTCTCTCTTTCTTTTTTTCCTCCTTTGGTGCAGCTGAATTTCCTCTACGGGGTCCTGTCAAAACCCTGTCCGCTCCAAATAGGATCATGGCTGGTCAAAGGGCTGGGGGCTTCCTGAGAAAAACACATTAACAGTCCACAGTCTCCACCTCTCTCTCTCTCTCTCTCTCTCTCTCTCTCTCTCTCATATACACCCATAACTGAGTCTTTGTGATCCAAGCATGAGATACATTTCTTGAATGCCCCTCTGTTCCTACATTTGCATCTAACTGTAAGGATCGTCATCTGACTGTAGGAAAACACCAGAACTTTTCACACACTTGTCCATGTTTAATCTTATATGTAATGGAACATAAAGGATTTCCTACTGCGGTACTAGTCTTTTGTATCACTTCACAGTCGGGTTGGGCAACGATTAATCGCATCCAAAATAAAAGTTTGTGTTTACATAATATATGTGTGTGTGTGGTGTGTATAATTATTTTGTATATATAAATAGACACACATGCATGTATATATTTAAGAAAAATGTGTTATTAATATATAAAATATTTATATATAATATAAATTATGTATAAATATATATACAGTATATACATGCAAATATTTCTTAAATATATAAAAAATAATTATACACACTACACACACATATATTATGTAAACACAAACTTACTTATTTAGTAAGTAGCTGTATAATGAGCGAGTTAATGTAAAATCATCTGGTCATTATCCCAAAAGAAACCCCATTAGGCTGTCTTTATTATCAGTTCTTTGTATCTGAGTGAAATTAATGAGTGTGTGTGTCAAGTCACCTTTATTTAGAAATGGCTTTATACAATACAGATTTCAAAGCAATAAACGGGAAAACAACCATGTAAACTTCTTCAAAAATGAATGAATTAATAATCAAATTCTGCTGTAAAGCAGCTCTACAAAGACAGTATTTTATAATTGATGAACTTTACACAGTTATTGAATTGAACTGAATCAGTACTGAACTGACGAGTTGCTCTACAAAGACAATAGTGTCAGCTTGAGTCAGTTCAATGTTGTCAAATCAGGTCAGTAACAGTGTCTGTGTTGCGATATTCAATTATGAAACAAATTAGATTCAGCGAAAACAGCTCTGCTGACAACAGTGGTAAACATCCAGCTCAATTCAGCTTAAGATTGTTCTCATCCAATGGTGTCAGTGCAGTCAAATTGATAATGCCTTATTATTATTCAATGTCTTTTATGCCCAAACTAAGTAAACCATAGGTGACCGTGGTAAGAAGCACAAACTCCATCTGATGACAGAAATGGAGAATAAAAATAGCAGGCTCAATCAGGGGGCCAGTCCTCCTCTGGTCAAACGAACGAACATTGTTTGATAATGATTCCAGGCTGTCATATTTGTGGATTTATATTATTTAAAGTTTTTCATCCAGCTCCATCTGCTTCAAGATCTGTACACATCACGGCAGCATTTGATGTTTGTTTATATTATTAATATTATTTTTTTGTTTTTTTTCTCTGCAGAACCTGCAGTTGTTGGGGGCCACAGCCATTGAAGACAAACTTCAAGACAAAGTACCAGAAACTATCGAGACCCTCATGAAAGCCGACATTAAGATCTGGATCTTGACTGGAGACAAACAGGAGACCGCAATCAACATAGGTGACAAAAACATATAATGGATTGTTTGTATTGATATACACAGATAGCTTCAAGCCTCATAGCGACCTTAAGAGCAGGTTCGCAACCTGTGGGCTTCATTTTTCTTATTTTAGTTCCCTTACAGACGAGGTGCATAATTTTTTTTTTTGCTATATTTTGACATTAACCAGTGACGTATTTGTCTCCCTAATTTAAATGATCAAAAATATACACAAACCTTCCCCAGACCTCTCTCGCTCTTACACTCAAACAAACATAGCCCTTCCTGACCGGCTGTCGCACAGTTACAAGGTGTTTGGTTTTTTTCCTCATCCGAAAGCTGACGCAACGCATGTGTCCTCGACCCGTCCGGCACTAGTCTGTCCCTACAACCACCACCAGCTTTCAAAACAGACTACGGTCCCCCCCTCCTGTTTTCCTGTGATGTGGCATCTCATATTAGCCCGGCTACCAATGTGGCTTTTGAATGG
Source organism: Meda fulgida (assembly GCA_030578275.1). Lineage (NCBI taxonomy): Eukaryota > Metazoa > Chordata > Actinopteri > Cypriniformes > Leuciscidae > Meda > Meda fulgida. The sequence continues at coordinate 24,800,948 of CM060629.1, forward strand.
GCCTCACGTTAAACGCTACAGTCAGAAAAACAGATCCTAACAGAGTGCAGTCTGTGGCCACCTACCTACACTGATCCTGAATCAGCCCATTGTGCCCACCGGCCAGCTGTGCCACGGCTTGAAAACGTACACGCTCGGAGAGGAAAGGATTTTTACTGGCCCTCTGCTTGGCCGGCATGCTCTGTAAATAAAAGACGCCCATGTCTGTGTTTACTTTGTATTTTTTGCATTCTTGTAATTTATCATTTGGAGAAATTGGAGGATGACAAGAGTCTTCCACCTAGTATAGGCTTCAAGAATCCGTTGCCAGCGTCATTTAAATGTGTCTGAGGTGATGTGGACAAATGGACTAGACCAGCAGTGTTCAAACTTAGTATTTCTAGAATTTCTTATATAACGACCCTATTATACTTTGCGAGAAATATTAAGCATCAAATGAGAAATATATTTATAAAATGTTTAATATTTAAATATTGTAAATATAACAACAATATAATAACAATATAATATTATATCATTGTACTAAAGCTGTTCAAATATCTAGAATATACAAGCGCTTCACAATGCCATCTTGCACTCTTTAAAAAAAAAAAGAAGTTAAATTAAAGTTGATTAAAGTTAAAGCAGTGATTTTAAATGGATTTGTCCAAATAGCATGACAAACTTTACCTGTCTAGTAGAATCTTCGCGACTGCGGCATCAGTGGGAAGCCCAAACTGTGCTTTTAGCGCACGCCAGCATGTGAAATATTCACCCAAAATCACTCTGGTCTTGTTTCTATATTCTGCGGCCTTTCTCTTCTTATCATACACTTCGTATACATTTTTTCTCTTTCGACATTTTCAAAGGAATGGCTGAAACCGTAACTCATCACACATAATACATCTGAAAGTGCGCATGCGCAGAAAGCGAAACTACATGGGGACGAGCACGTACGACGGCCTTACACAAACATATCAGGATGATTGACACTTAGGTGGACCAATAGTATAGGCTACCCACCCGGAAAAAGAAAATCCTCCGCTATTCCTTTAAGTAAAATTAAATTTTAAAATTGTTGAATGTGAATGTAAAAAAAATATTATATTAACAATTAATATATCCACACATTCATTTTAATAATGCTTTACCATTTTATTTTTCTCAAGGGCCTGGATTCCAATTTAAAAACCCTGCACTAGACTACTAAAACATTTTATATTTTAGGACTATACTATTTTATGCTTTTTTTACTTCTTTTTTTTTTTCTTTTTCGTTTTTTTTTTTTTAGTAATATACAAAAACTTAGACTGCAGGTAAATGTGGCCCAAATCCAAATTTTGTTTTTTTGGTGTGGCCCAAATCCAAATTTATTTGTGTGTGTGAGTCAGATCTTTTTTTTTTCTCATGACAGTATGAACAGCACAAACTACATGGAATCTGATCTTATCAATTCCAATTTGTGCCACTTTCAATTGGTACCGAATCCGATTCAGGTCAGATGTTTTGCAATGTGACCTCAGTCTGAACAGCCATATCGGAATTCATGTGACTTTTGTCACTCTAGATCAACATTCATCACAATTTTGTGCTCATGGGAGTCACTTTAAAAATGTTACATACCCGAGGTTATCAAGACAGTTGCGAAAGGTAGTCAGTGGAAGGACAGTGATATCAAAACTCATAAGTATTACAGTGATGGCTCTACAAGCAAAACATGAGGGCTCGTATCATAAATGTTTAAAAACTCTGCTCTCTTTTTTCGTATCCTCGTCGGTGGCAGATGAAATAAACGCTTAATCGCTTACTTTAAAGTCCTCTGTGTTTGCTTGCGTATAACAGCGCAATGCATGCCATCCTTTATCGTTCTTTTGTGCATGCGGGACAGTCCAGGACCATGATCTGTTCACACTATAATCTGATGTTGGCCACATTTAAAACAACAATGTGAACAACTATATGGAAAAAATCGTATCTGAGCAATAAATCGGAATTGAGCACTAAGGCTCGCAGTGTGAACATAGCCTAACCTCTTTTGTCACTTTCAAAACATGAATCCATACGTTAACACCACAGCGTGTTTAAAAATATACGGTTTCTCCATTTCCCTCTTGTGCACTCTTCAGAAACATGAAAAACTATGAGAAGTGTAGTGAACCCCAGCACTGTGAAATCAAGCGCAGTTTAATATTGGGTTAGCGGGTACTTAGGGCTGTTTGGCCGCCTCTCGCACAGAGTACATGAAACCGCTCCAGTTCTTCTCTCCACACTAGCCCTCTGACAACCTTATTAATGTATCAGGCCATTAAGCAGAGAGTTGGAGCGAGGACATGCGAGCTATCCACACTGTGCTGCTACCGCTGGGCTGTTGCTCCTGGCCACTGGGTGCCACTGTAAAGCCTCAGAGAGCCCAAACAAACAGCATGCGGCCAACGCAAACAACTCAACATGCCCTCTTCTAACCCACAGCCACTGCCAACAGACAGAATGAAAACCCACCATGCAGCAGCACCGAGCCAATGGAACCACTGAGTGCAACCTCAATGCCTCCTTTCCAGACTTATATACAACTACAGTATGCTGCATCATGCAGGTGTCACAATGTCAAATCTATGCTTTCTACCAAGGGTGTTTTAGTTTAACTGGGTTAGAGAGGGATGATGTGACATTAGACTGTCAGCGGTCAGAATGATGCTGCTGAAATATGTCAAGGTTTGGGTTTTCCACACTAGACAGGAAATTTGGTGACTATGCAAGTTTGAAATCAACAGGAATGACAGGGCAGGACAGCGGCACACAAATACATACTCATTCATACTCTTGTCAGTTTTGAAATGGCGCAGTCACATTTCCTTAAGGGTGAAGTGTGTGATCTTTTTTTTTTTTTTTTTTTTCTGTTGAAATGTGCAAAGTCAAATACAAGGCAACTATTCACCAACTTGGGACCGGTGTACTAGTAGGACAAAATTACATGTCTTGGGTTTAATGGTGAAAATGATTATCTCTTATACTAACTAACATTCGTATTGGATTTAATAAGTGAAGTTGACATGTACAGGTTTCATAGACCATTTGGGAGCAGAAGTCAGTTATATCACTTGTAGGGGTGTCAGAGTCAGTGACAGAGTGCAAGCATATTTGTCTAAAATAATTCTGTATTTTAAGCTTCAGAATCATGAATACTTTTATTCTGGTGTCACCATTGTCCTGTGCATTGGGTTATCAGCACCAAGTCCAAGCCTATTCATTTACACCCACAATGATATACCAAATGTATCATTTGAATCAACAGTAAGAAAAAAAAAACTTTTACCATGTCTTGGAGTATCACAATAATATTGTATCTAAGTTCAGTATCGTCATATGTATGGAATCATGACATGAGGGTATCGTTACACCCCTAATCACTTGTAGCTGTGCGTGCATTGAAATCAACAGGAATGACAGGGCAGGACAACAAATACATATTCATACTCTTACAGACATGTATTAGTCCTCCAGTTACACCATGAAATATTTAAACCGATAACATTTTACATAGATAATTAAACGCATAACATTTTTAACTATTCTGAATTTTTTATCGCAAGTGAGTTCATATCACAATGCTGGAAAAAAAAGTTCGAGTTGCGGGATATAAACTCACAGTTCTGAGGAAAAAAAGACAGAATGACGAGTTTATTTCTCGCAATTCAGATTCTTCTCAAAATTGTGAAATATACTGTAAAATCAAAATGACCTTTTTTATTCTTTTATTCTGTGGTTTTCATAGAGTGCTACTGCAGAACTGGCATTTTCTGCCACCAGGTAGGCTCTGCCCACAAAAACGTCAACACCCATAGATGTCTATAGATGTCACTTATGAGTGGACGAATGGGACATGGCCAACCATTTTTTTTTTTTTAAATGTCCAGTTGTCAAGCAAGTTTTTAACCAAATTTTTTTTTTTACCCTTGTGCCTCAATTAAAAAAAGTTACACATAGCTCCATAGAGGACAAAAATGTCCACGTCAAAAAACTCATACAAATTTTAAGCTTGGGAGCACAGACTTAAGTTTGGTATCATTTTAAAGAAGACCCTTTGGCAGATTATTGCTGAAGTAAAAAAATAAGTCAATTAAATTTTTTTTTAAATAGGTTTAAGTTTATGAACATTATTTATGAACATTTTATATAAAATATATATTTTATAAAACAAGTTGAACTCAAAAATGAGTAGAAAATCAAAGCCATTAATATAAATAAGTTCCAAATTTGAGGTTGATATCTCAAAAAATTAGCTTTCAGTTAGATTTTATCTGGGCACAGTAACAGACTTTCCCCATTGGATGCCATGCAGCAAAACTCCATTGGTACACAGTGATTGGATTTTAGATTTGCAGTTGAGTTTTTCCTCTCTCAATATTACAAACGCACACATGCGCACACGCACACACACACACACACACACACACACACACATATATATATATCATTTTTTTTATAACACACATACCAACCACACTCATACCCACATCCATACCCACACAAATATCGTTGCATAATTTATCCAATTGGCTCTATTATGCCGAAGCAGAAAACAGGAATAAAGCAAGAATTTGCTTTATAGACCAAATCTGATTAAAAAAAATAGAAAAAAAATTAAAATTTGGAAGCTTTGCCAACAGAATGAAAGTCTCTTAACAAAGATTGCATCATTTTATAGTTAAATGGCCCTGGGATAAAAAAAAATGCAGTTTTAATGGGTTTCAATGGGGCCATTTTTGTCCAAAAGGCACTGAGTATTTTGTGTACCTAGTGCAAAAAATATTTTTTTAAGGAAATAGCGGTGAAATAGTAAAATTACAATAAAAATACACACCTGTGCCAAATTTTATGCAGTTAGTATTAACACAGGCAAAGTGATCAAAAAAACAAAACTGAAAAGGCCAAAAATGTCCCTAAAGAGAGACACAAGGGTTAAGTTATGTGTTTGACTTTATTTAGAAAACACTTACATAAAATTGAGAAATTTTACATTTATAATGTTATGGTATAAAGTTCATGACAGCAGCAACATTTATGAATTTATTTATAATCTCTAACCCAGTCTTCTTGATGCTTCCAAGATCAGTGAGTAGCCTTGGTAGGCAGAAGACATTAGGTCAGTCCGATACATAATTACTTGATGCAATTTAATTTAACTTCTGCTTTTAGACTATTCTTGTCTTTTACAGTAACACTTATTTAACACTAGTGTTCCAGTGATTCTTGCCATCTAAAAGCACACACACATAAACTGTTCCCCATGGACATCACTCCCCAAATACTGAGGTGTCAGTAACCTATTAAACCGCAAGTGGACGTGTTCCACCCTTTATGTTTAGACACATCCTGATGGATGCCGTGCTTTTTTTTTTATCGGCCTGCTGTCAGCTTTCCAGTTGTGATCTCATACGAAAAGCGAACAGGCATGTTAAAACCAATGCAGTGTGGGAGTTTTAAACTCAGGTCTGCTGTAAACTTGAATCACAATATGTGCTTTTCACTCCTCAATTAGTCATTTCTTTCATCTGTTGCTGTGGTTACACATCGCATATCTTTGTAATGTTGATGTATTGCTAAAATACTACGTTGCGGTGAACAATTCGTCATTCGTTTCGAATGCCAAGCCAGGTGTTTTTTCCCCACAAACATACCATAGGTTTTCAGGCTTAGTAAGAGGTTTAAATAATGAGTTTTCTTTTTTTGTCTTGTAGGACACTCCTGCAAACTACTCACGAAGAACATGGGCATGCTGGTGATAAACGAGGACACCCTGGATGTGAGTATTGAGTCAGAGGTGTATGTTTATTTGAAAGACCAGTTACATGTCACCATTTATAACGCAAGCTCTGAGAAGAGATGAAAAGTCAAAGCAGCTGACGGATCACTTCAGGGCCCCCCGCACATCAAAGCATGTGACATAATTCCCAGTGCGACTCTCTTCCAGAACAGTGATAGATTTTGTTTTTAGTTTTCATCCAAAGCATTCCCCTCCGGTTTCGGTCTTTGCTCTCTCTCACTTTTTCTCTGAAGGAAATTTTAAAGTGTTACAGTGGGGCCCAAAAGTCTGGAGCACTACTGTAAATCCTGCTTTTTTGCATCTGTATAATTTTGATTGAAAAATACGACTTATTTTATTAAAATATTATAGTTTGTTTTATGTTAGATTACTGTTCTAAAGTTGGGTCAGTAATTTTCTTTTAAAAACTAATACTTTTCATCTTCAAGGATGGAATAAAAATTTATCAGAAGTGACAGTCAAGAATCCTTGAAAATAGGATCACAGTTTCCATAAAAATATTAAACTGCACAACTTTTTCAAAATGTATGATAATCAGCACATTAGAATGATTTTTTGAAGAATTATGTAACATTGAAGTCTAGAGTAATGGCTGCTGAATAGCTTTATACTAGAGCTTGTGAGTAAACCTCGTGACGCCAGTGGATCCTCGAACTGTCGGCAAAACTGCATACAATAGCTATAGATTTAACCCGCCTCAATAGTGAATGAAGTGCTGCTCACATTTTGGAAACGAGATCTCATTATTTCATTATTACTTTGGGAACCCGCTTTATATGTTGTTCAGATGGAGCTTATAGGAAAGAGAGGGATGTGGTTGCACCGCATGGAGCCGTTTAAAAGACGGAAGGGGCTGTGTACTTAGAACAGAGGTTTGGGACCCTCTTTCATATACACACATGCATGCGGTACAGGCCAATAACTCCCTGATGGGAGAATCTATTCTGTTGACTATGAAACAGAAAAGCCATCCGCTTTAAAAAGGAAACCATTTGAAACGTACACACCTTCACCCTACAGGTCAGCTGGCCCCTGCAGGGAGGGTCTTGTCTGTTGTATGTGGAAGTTAAGGGCTCTAGAAACCATTTCACGCTGCTTGCGCACATGCAACGTAACCCCTAATCGGGTGGGGCCAGTCCCGCTGCGGGGGGGTGGGGTTTAGGCGATGACGGACGTCTCTCAGTCTGTCAAACAGCCCTTTATCGTGATAGATGGAGCGAAAGAAAAAGGGGAGAGAAATAAGAGGCGTTCTCCATAAAGCAGACAGCCGCCATTTGAAATGTCAGCGCCTGGTCTCCCATGCATATGCACACACTTATACAACACACGAAAAGAAAACAAGGAGGTATTCTCTGAGCGCTCAGAGGTCCAGCAGTGGTGGGATTCGCTGTGCTCTCACATTGCAGGAGAAAACAGTCCACCTCCCTTCCCTTCGGTCCTTCTCTTGTTTTTTGCGTTTAACAGATTCAACATATAAAGGAAAACAAGATGGATGAAGGAACCCACTCATCCGGCTCGGAGAGAGGGGTTGACTTCTTCACCGGACGTCTGAGTGGGGTTCATTATCTCAGTGGAGGAAAATGCAAGGCACTTTGGGATAGGTCAAAGAACAGTAACTCAATAATCACATTAAATATGCGGCAGACCGCAGTACTCTCTGCTGCTCACAGATGAAAGAGAACTATAGTTTGCAGATAAGCTGAGAGAATGGAGAGATTGTGGAAGAGTACAAAGGAGGAAAGAAATGGGGTAAAAAATAGAGATACTGCAAACCACAGAGCGTTTCTTTTAATTTAATTTAAAAGAAACATTTTCTTGCCTTTGCTTTTAATTTGTCCTCTTTTGAGGTCCATTTATAATGTTGGTGAGTTTCATGAACCAATACAGTCATAAGTTGACAAGTTCATACGTTGCTGAAGGCCATTACTGTTGGTTGCTAGTTGACGGGCCCACACCGAATTATCACTATTTGATTTTCATTCATTCTTAACAATAGAAGTTGTTTTCTCAAGATCTCAATTTAATTTTCTTGTGATCTCATAAAAAAAAGTTAATCTCAAATTTAAAAGTTTATCTCAACATAAATTTCCTTGTGCTCAGTTATTTTGTTGATCACAATTTTATTATGATCTAAAAGTCACGAGAGGACAATACACTAAAAAAACAAAACATGCATGACCTCTTAGGGGTTCTGTAGCAAATGCCTAACCCTGATGAGCTGTTTCTGCCATTTAGATTCCTGAACCTGTTAGTCTTTTCCAATATATGTTACTTAAAGAATAAAGAATTTGACCCCTTTTTTTTGTTCCATCAACCAAAAATAAAATAAAATATTACAACCACTTTCTCTTTCTTCTGTAGCTGGACAGTTGATTTTGTCAGGCAGTAATATACAAGTGGGTGTCCATTTAGGCATATTTATATACATATGTGAGTGTATGTATGCACTTGCAGTCTTCTATCTGTCATTACTTCATTGCATGACACGTATAACTCGGCTCACATGTACTTCCGCTCCTTGTTTATAATGTCCAAAATCACGTGCTTGAGTTCAGGCATCTCTGTAAAAGGCTTTTCAAAGCGCCTAAATCAGCTGTTATCTGCTGGATCTTGGCAGTGTGTGGAAGCGCTGATGCACTGTATATCCCTCTGATGCCTTCTCCCCACTTGCAAAGCAAACACTCGAGTCATCACAATTCGGTATGCTCACACAACCATAACAGAGGCCCGTTTAAGCCGACCTTCCTAAGTGGAGACTGGGATATGGTGACTTGTGAGGAAATGGAGACTGTCCTCTCATTAGTCTTCATAAGCCATCTTATCATCTGATCTTATACTTTTGCAGACTTATATATATATATATATACACACACACGGGGACACCTACGGAATGAAGGCCACATATTAGAGAAGCTCTTACAGCTGCACTTCTCTCTCGTTCTCTGAAACCTGAGGCTTCTCTCTCTCTAAACCCTTGGCTTCTCTCTCTAAATATTTCCTTTGAGCTTGGGTTTCAGAGTCTTGTTATGCCAGGGGAATGTTGATTGGTCCCCGAGGTGTAATCTCACTACCCTTAGGCATCTGCCCTCCTCAACACACATGCACACACACAGGTGATCATCAGCATTGAACATAGTACTGTTAGACAACTATAATGGGATCTCCCTGCATGTGCTAAAAACCCAACCGGACCCTGGAAAGGGCAGGACAAATTCTCTCACAGCCCTTGTCCTGTTTTGTTTCCTGTTTTTTGTCTTTTGGGGGTTGTTTTGTTTTGCTTTATTTTGTCATTTATCGTCCAATAGTGGGTATTTAACTTGGGTATTTAGTTTCTGCCTAATTTAAGGTTTAAATCTTTGTCAAAAACAGTTGTTTATTTAGTATTTATTTAAAAGCAGCAGTATATCTCCATCTTTCACCATTGCCGTTTTTAGTGTTTTATAATAATAATAATAACTTTTTAAAATAACACTGCCATTAAAACTAACATTAATTTCTGCATTTATATGTGTGTATATGAATATATATATATTCATTCAATTTCAATACACATTTATTTGCATAGCGCTTTTCACGATACATATAATTTCAAATCAGCTTCACAGAAAATTCATGTCTACATTACAGCTTAGATTGATCTGTTGTCAGAGGTGACTGTGTCCAAGTTATGTATTTCAGAAATGTACATATACAAATGACACAGTTAGCTAATAATGTATTCATTGAAGTAATGAATTCATGTTATTAACAAATTATTAGGATATATAGAAAATGTATATATTTAAACCTGTATATATATTTATTTCTGTGTGTATACTGTATGTTTATATATATTACACTCATCTTTCATTACTATTGTATGTTTATAAAATATTAAATCTGATTATTAATTGTATCATATTACATTACATTAGTATACATTTATATACTGTAACATTTTTCACTTTTCTGTAACATCAGCAGCCTTTTGGTCATATTTTCTTCACATTTTATATTTAATTCACTGCGTACTTAAGGGACGATAGAGTTAACTCCAAATGTCTGTGTCATTAAGCCAAATGTGATGTTATTTAGGTTAGGTTTAAAAAATAGGTTTAAAAAATATCAACAGTTTAACTAACTTTAACTCACTTGTTTCAATTCTCTTCAGAATTTTTCTCCACTGAGACTAAAAGATAAACACTCTGACATCCTGGGCTATTTGTGAGACATACTTTTGAATTGTTCAGCCTTCGCTCCTGTCTGCTCTGCATAAACCTGCTTATATTAGCTGTTATTTTATCTCTCGAATACAGAAGGGATTGTTTGTCATGGTCTTCACTGAGTTGGAATGTGAAGCCAGAAACATGTTAGACAGCTGTTGAACAGAAGCTGCAGATAGAGACATGCACAAGTTTGTTTACCCACAATGCTCAGGGATTTAAAGCTGTGAGGACCAGCCTCCCTGAGGAAAGACTAAATTTCTGTTGTAACGATTCACTTCCACTCATACACCGTGTCTACACCAGAAGCGAGTGGCGCTACGCAACAGAAGCAAGTAGTACCCATTATAATAAGTGATTCTGTCTACACTACACAACAAATTCCCGACAGTAAACTGATGCCCCGTTCTATTTCAGATGTACTTCAAGCGCGGAGAACAAATGCATTTGCAAAAGTCATTTTGTCGCGTCCGGTGTAGACACTGTGTCAGACCTGCTGATAGGTAATATAGGGGAAACCTCTTTTTTTAGTAATTATGTCCAGATACGGTGTGAGATGTTTCCTCTACTCCCGGAATTTGGATAACTTTGAGTGCCCTATCGTTCCAGCACATGAGAGGCAGCAGATGTGTGATTTTATGGGAAATTTATACGAAGTACAGCAGCATTCTTAATCCAAACAAAGAAGCGTCCTCCCACACGTCCTGAATCCTTACAATAACAGCTTCTTACTACGAGGTTATATTTTCTGCTGAAAGTAAAATTTTCTCCATTAAAACTTTGTCAGGTCAAGTCAAAGATCCCAATTTTTCTTTGGCCCAGTCAGTGTTCATTAAGATCTTCCAGGTTTAATCAACACACAGAAATATTCCTGGCTCCCGATTTGAGCCCATGCAGCTGGGACAGAACATTCCTCTAAAATAACCTCTAAACCCAGACGTATGCTCTCTTCGATTGCTTTAACAAAACGAGAGCGCGAGAAGAGGGAGGTCTGCAGCTTTGCTAGTGCTCAGGGTAAATTCCCATGCTGTTGTTTTTCCTGGTCATGGCCATTGAAAGGCCTTGTTCTAACAAACGAACCATCACACCCAGCTTTGGCTTTACTCTCTCCGTAATGAAGCGTGCCGTATGTGCGTTCTCACTTTGATGCCCTGTGCATTGACAATAAACAGACGTAAACCCCATGTGCAAAAGTGTCTGGTACTCTGCTTGCAAAATCCCATGTTATTATTGGGATTGATTACCTTGGCGTCGAAAAAGAAAAGGGGGAAATTATCCCAGTGTTCATCTGTGGTTTCTCATCAGACATCTCTGAACAGTTTTATGATTTATTGCATTACAAATCTGTATCATAATGAATTCATTCTTTTGAGCTGCACGGGTTTCAGAGAAATATTTACATTCCAGCTGATTTAGTCAGTTATACAATTGTAATAGTGTCATTTCGCATGAAATGTTTATCAATATTATACGTTATTCTGTTCATGTTTGTGTGCAGGGTACCAGGGAGACCCTTAGCCATCACTGTGGCATTCTGGGAGATGCTCTGCACAAGGAAAACGACTTCGCTCTCATCATAGATGGGAAGACGCTGAAGTACGCCCTCACTTTCGGGGCACGCCAGTATTTCCTGGATTTGGCTCTTTCCTGCAAGGCTGTGATATGCTGCAGGTATGTAACTGTACCTGAAGAATTAGTTGAAAATCAGAAGCAATAACTTACTAACAGTAACAAACGCTTTACAACAAATATTAAAGATCCATTGAGCCAGTGGTTTTCATAATGGGGGCCAAATGGGGGTCCATGAAAAATGTGAGAGAAAAAAAAATGAAGTGCTATACAAATAATACAACTACATTTGAATTGAGATATTTCTTATATATATTTTAATATTGGGCATAAACAACATAAAACTTAAGTGTGTACTTGAAAGTAAATATTATCCAGATAATATTTCAGTTTCTTTTGGCTTAAGTACAGTGCATAATAAAAGTTAATAATTTAATTTTGGACCCGAAAGTCTTTTTAAAATATAATGCTTAATGTTTTTCACACACAATCTGAATGGCTATTGCAGCATGAAAATGTCAAGCTCCCTTATTTTATATTTTATGAAAAATGTATTGTAATCAGATGCTGTTTTAAATGCTTCCATTGTTGAACCAAAATACACAGGAAGTTATACTGTCATGCTCTGCTTACATTTTTACTATTTCACAGGTGGGTGTAAGTATCTTTGTAGGTTAATAACCCTTTTTGCCCTCCAGGGACCTGAGGGAATCACTGGCCATTTTTCTACACTTACAAAAACATCAAGTGACTGGTAGACAATTACAAGGAATTGCCGCTGCGCTGTTTAAGGAACAAATTACCTTCCCTTTAGGTCACAACCTTCCCAATAAACATAATTATACTAGCTCTCAAAGCAGCAATTTACTAATGAGTGTTATTTTTTATAATAGTAGATTGTGAATATCTGACAGACATTCTGACTACAAAGTTAAACTGTGTGTTAGCAGACTAGAATGAACCATTTAAAAAAAAGCTACACAGAGAAAGAAACATATGAGGAACCAATTGAGCGTGACAAGGATCTGCCAAAAATCAGTGTCAATTTCCAGAAACAACGCACACCACAGGTGTCACAGCCATTATGCAATGCGTGATGTAATCTATCCGCTCTGCTTTTGCTCACTACACGCACACACGGACAGCCACACGGTGTCCAGAGGAGAACAGATTTGTGCCTGTAGATGAATAAACGTTAAACTGACTCTAGAGGTCTCCTGCTATATCGGCAGCAATCTCCGGTTCACTGTAGAGTCTTACATCACTCTACGTTCATTGCTTATAGGATGACCTGTGAATGTTAAGCCAGGGTAAACCCCCTGAGGAGGAACTTTTCTAGCCAAAAGTGAGACCTTAATTTAATTTGCTGACATGGATGATGCAGTACTGTAATGCGCTGCTAGCATTTGTATGTTTCTTTTAAAGGCCAGGGATTCTGGGCTCAGGTCGGCCATCTTCTGAATCGCAGATTAGCCTGGTTTGGGCATCTTTATGGTGTGGATTCATCGGTTTCTATATATTATAGTCAGTTTTCTCACACTCAGGAGAAAACCTGGAAATATCTAACTTGTGTTTTCCAGGCTTGGAAAATGAATAAGTCCTGGAAAAGTCCTGGAACATTCTATAGTAAATAGACATTTTTCAAGTTTTCTGATTTCTCAAAAATATTTAAACAGCTGGAAATATGTGCAGAACTTGTGTAAAACTTGCTTGCAGTCTATAGAAATGTTCAATTTGTGAGTCACTTGTTCCTTTAATTCAGTCCCCACTAAAAATGATCAAATTACTAATTAGTGAATCAGTTTGAATCAGTGATATTTTAAAATTCTATCACAAATGAATTAATAGGACACACACTCCCAATTATTGTAAGTCCATTTAAATTGGTTGAAAGTGGAAGTAAAGACTTTACTTTTGCAAAGAGTTTCTATTTGAAATAAATGCTGTTCTTTTGAACTTTCTAATCATAAAAGACTCCTTAACATTCGGAAAATGTATCATAGTTTCCACAAAAATATTAAGAAGCACAACTGGTTTTAACACAGATAATAATAAGAAATGGTTCTTGAGCAGAAAATCTGCATATTAGAATGATTTCTGAAGGATCATGTGACACTGAAGACTTGAATAATGATGCTGAAAATTTGGCTTTGCTATCACTGGAATACATTTATTTTCTATTTGAATATTGAAAATGAAAATGTATTTTATTTCTTTTGAAAGACTAAAAAAGGGTTGCATTTTTCTTTCGAAATACAATGATGGGAAAGTTTCTAAATGTTAACCAGAAGCAAAAATTGTAGGTGCTAATTTACTATTTGAGCAGTGAATTTCAGTGTGAGAGTTTGCAGTCCTCGTTTAACCTCTCTTTTTGAAGACACAAATTCATCATATGAAGTTGAGATGTGACGACAGCTGTTGTGGTCACAACACATGGCTAAGAAATCAAATGGTTGTCAGCACTAATAATTGGCAACAAGAATAATTGCTTCAGATCCCTCTATAAAGGCGCCATTGCAAATACGCAATTATGCTGTAAATCCCTAATTTTTTCCTTGTGAAAATATATAAAATGTCAATTTGAGCCGTAGAGAAATATTAAAACAAATGTTTTTACATCAGCGCAAAGATTATGCAATTTTTATTTATTTATTTAATTCTGGGGGTTTTTGCAGGGTTTCGCCTCTGCAGAAGTCTGAGGTGGTTGAGATGGTGAAGAAGCAGGTGAAAGTGATCACTCTGGCCATTGGCGATGGAGCCAATGATGTGGGCATGATCCAGACCGCCCATGTGGGTGTTGGCATCTCTGGAAATGAAGGACTACAGGCTGCCAATTCATCAGACTACTCTATTGCACAGGTGAGAAACCATCAAATTACACATGCCTGCAGGGAGAAAGAATGAGAAAAACGACAATGAAATTTACTGAGAAATTATAAATTATTATGAAAATAAAATAAAAAATGTATTTATATGTGTGTATATATTCTTCTAAAACTGAAGCAAGTATCTCTTCCCTATGTAAAGTAATACTTCTGTCTCATGCCACTACTATGCGACTCCCAGAAAATGAATCTGGTTCTAGATGCTGAATCTAGGTTGAAAGGTTAAAACCTGTGGCTCATAGATTCTGCAGTATGAGAGGGATACCTAAACAGGTCGGTCAGGTCAGTTTACATAGCTGGGGTGTTCTCTTACTCAAACCCCTGCTGATGGCGAAACGAGACCTGTCCTTCTTATGTAAACTTAATTAAAAGATGTTTTGTAATTCACAGATTTTGATACAGCATAATCTTCATTGTGCGTTTAGCAAAAGAAGAGCTCAAGTGTCACGGATTGCTGTAAACATCGCTCTCTATCTCTTTCCCTTGTTTCACATTGTTTTGTGCAGTTCGTGGAAACATTCCTCCTCACACTTGTTTTTATATACTGCCCCGAGCCTCGTGCATCGAATTACTTAAGAAAACATCTTGTCTTTTCTTAAGTGCCCTCATCGTATTGTAGGTATAGGCGGGTGGAGGTGGTCGGGAATGCGGGAAGGTTCATAGAAAGTCACCTGAACAGCCTTCCAGCAAAATGGCTCGTATGTGATGTGCTGGATCAGACGTCAAACTTTTATGTACTCTACTGTCAGCTAGTATGCATGCATCATCTTAATCCAGTGTTGCTTTGCACTGTTTGTGCTTTTCACAATGTTGCTTCTCATCAATTGTTAAACAAGATGAAGATCTTAAACATACATTGTTATCTACTATTTACTATCTACTATTTATATATACAGGCCAGGGTATGTGTGTGTGTAAGTGTGTGTGTGTGTATATATATATATATATATATATATATATACATACACACACACACAGTTCTTTTTAATCCTAATTGGAGTGTGTAGCTTTTCAGTTCTTAAACAACCATGTAGAAATACACATCATGGTCATATTCCAGGATGACAATGTCAAGATTCATCAGGCTCAAATTGTGAAAGAATGGTTGGGAGGGAGCATGAAGAATCATTTTCACACATGAATTGGCACCTCCTAGTCCAGACCTTACATTCATTGAATGTCTTTGGGATGTGCTGGAGTAGACTTTACATAGTGCTTGTTTTTGCATTGTCAAAAATGAATGCACCTCCTGATAGAAAAATAATTGTTGTGATGTTATTTCCAGGATGTATGTACAATATATGCATGTATGTAATCTCAGAACGGAGCTCTTTCACAGACTACTGGTGCTGCACCATCACTGCTGTATTACAGTTATTTGTGTTGAACCCTTTAGTTTTGTTTGGGGTGTGCTTTGAAGATGTAATTATATTGTTTATGTGGTAGGATAAAAAACTGCAGTGTTCCTGCATACTGATTTATCCGTGCTTCAACCCCACATCAGGCCCTCTAAAGATCAGCAGAATTTAAGACTCCTCTGTAGTCTGTCTGTCATCAACTCTCTCTCCTCACATCCAAAGGTCAAACAACCCCTGTGCCCCTCAAAGGCCCTCCATACCCCTTACATTCCACCCTGCTGTTCCTGCCTTCGTATGATTGACCCAGCTGTTTGTTTTACAGGAATGATGTTTATAGCATTGTCACATTCAGGGTGCTCTTGAGGAAATAAAACATGGGATCCCTAGATCATCGATAGCGCATTTGATCATGTTTACATACAACACATTACTTTTTCTTACACTGTCATAAAGGGTCCAGTAAGCCACTAATCTTGAGCACATGTACAAGTTCAGCTGTTTGTATTTCGCATTTACAGTATGTCTGTAATAGGTTAAAGTGAGTGAGTTTAACATGCACAAACTTACATCCGTTACACTTTGCAACTGATAGCATGTGAGTTGTATTCTTATATTTGTTCATTTCATAAACTGAAAACAATTTGTATAGATTTATGCCCAATATCCTGATTTTGCTTTACATGTAAACATCTTTATCAACATTACGGGGGCTTATTTAGCAAAACTATGTGGCATGCTAAACTCAGCAGAAATGCTCTGTAAATATATTTATCAACACAATCTTTTGTAATATAAGCATTTATGAAGCAACATTATAAACTGGAGTGAATTACTCATTGACTGTTTGAAAAAAGACATCTTTCTGGCTTTGTTAAAGTTAAACACAGTGACAGCAACACAAACAGCACTTTATATTCAGTAAATCTGACTGAATCCAGATGATTTAAGCAGTTTGTATCTACAGTTTGGGTGTTGAGTTCCGTTCTGATTAGATTACCATTTGAATGTAAATTTTCTTAGATTTCACGACAAGGAGATTTATAATAATTTTTTTATTGACCAGCTGGTCAACCTAAGAACTTATAAGGCAGATTTAAAAAAAAATACTTAGTGTAGTAACCCAAAAATCACTTTATTTTCTTTATAAAGCTGCAAAAGCTTTTCTCTCTTCCTCTGCTTTTCAACAACTAAACAAAGTCTTACAAGACAGATTTTTGCTGGAATATGGGTGAGAGAGTGTTAGTCTTGTCCCTGAACTCCAGGCTTCCTGATGCCCAGCATGGATAAGATTATTTCTCTATTTTCAAATCCAAAAGCGCTTTCTGTGTTGGCTGGGGAACTGCAGATCTTGTGTAAACGATAGGCCTTAATGAACTTATCTCTGTCCTCCCTTCTCTCACAGTTCAAGTACTTGAAGAATCTTCTGCTGGTTCACGGTGCTTGGAATTACAACCGTGTTGCCAAGTGCATCCTGTATTGCTTTTACAAGAACATTGTGCTGTACATTATTGAGGTAAGAAAGTCTGTGCACGCAATATGAAATTAAGTTGATTTTCACCTAAAAATGAAAACTATCTACTTGACTCTCATGTTGTTTCAAACTCATGCAACATACAAAATGGATGACTAAGCACCATCCCTGTTATTGCATTAACCATTAATGCCTATTTCAAGGAGATTGAATGACCACTCTTTGATGAAATTAACTGGCATTGCATGCATGTCAGTAGTGGAGAGTCTCCGTCCTGCTGTAGGAATCCGGGGTCTGTCAATGTGAAGCCCACAGGCCATCCGTCTGTGATGGTATTTGACAGTTTCCAGGCCTGGTGCTGATAGTCGGTTCAGAGACCTGACCTGACAAGTTAAAGGGCTGCTATCAGCACCAGCTTTATCATGAGGGGCGTTTGGCTGTTTTGATCTATAACACACTTGGTTTAGGAGACATTACACCTTGAGGACAAGCTTTAGGTTTCCTCATGCTGAAAGAAGAGTTAATGGTAGACTAACGGTCTGGAAGCAACATTAGACCATTTAAGCCTCTTTATTTAATGTCAAAGGTCTCTGAAATGCATTAAATGGACCTTTGGTCATGCTAGCAGGCAAAATATAAAGCATGTGACCAAATGTAAACATGTTGCATTTTCCTAGGTGGTGTTGGCTTATAAGTTTGAAAATCATAAGTACAATATGATTTGGGCTTGAATAAACTTGCTGAGCAATTTCATTTTTCTCTCTTCACTTCTGGACAAATACAAGATGCCTTTTAATCTCTAATGCTACCAAGTAAAGAGTAAAGCGTTCACATTAGCTGTGCAGTTGAAACTTTATCCATGTATTTTATCATTCTTGCATAAGATTTTCCTTCTGTAGGCAACTCACTAAGATTTGAAACATACCAACACCAGTATTCATGAGCTACAATCCCAGCAGAAACATGAGCCCTTCAAAAATCCATCTTTTCCCCCCTCGGCCCTTTTGCTCTTGTGTGCCACTCGACCCATGGACCCTTTTCCCTTCATCTTGATTTTGTTTTATGTGCTGTGGTAAATCTCTGAAAAAGCCCCTTAGATTTCTCTCTGTTGGCATCCAGTGCTGCTGTAGGTTGTGAGAACAAGAATGAGGAGCTGAATCAGGACAGTTTTCTTCTGCCCTCACTGAATGATACAGGCTTTTTCCTGTTTACACGCTTCTGTGCTGTTTAGATGTGGGAAGCTGCTGTGGTCCTTGTTCAGAAATGTAGTGAAGTCATTATGCTTTTTTCCTTTATTTTAAAATTCAGTGGATTAAATCCGTGGGAATCTCGAAGCCCTGTAGCTGTAAGCAATTATCGCTCAATAAATATGATATTTTAAACAATTTTGGTACAATTCTTGCAGGGTGGTTTTCATGTACTTTTCTTTTGGGTTTTGCCGTGGGTTGGTGTATTTTGTTCCACAATGAAAGTTCCCCTTGAACACAAACATTTCTGACCGTGATCGCATTTCACACTTGCTCATCAATCAAGAAACAAGCATCTCTTTCCTTCTCTTTTTTTCTTCATTTGCATAAGAAGTGGCACAGGAACAACTACGTCCAGTAAATGGCCTTACCCGAACACACCCTCCGAATAATTCTAGCCACTTTTCCTTTTTGTCCTTTTCTCTTTAAGCTCTGCTTTTGAATCTCCAAGAGAACTGAAATGCACCCAGCACACCCCAGCTCCTGGAGGTGAATGTATCTCCTCCTCAACCCATCTTTTGTTATGAGCAGAAAATGCACTCCCCCTCTCCATAAGGGGCTTTTCAAATATAATAGGCCAAAGCTTTACTGTTTCCTTGCCTCACACCAAAAACACCTCTGTTTTGTAAGGTCCTGACATTCAAGACACTTGCTTCCCAAGGCTCTGTTAAAGGGATACATTTGTCGCCCTAATAGGTTTACATTTTAGTCCGTGAAGACTTTTCTTCATCTAATTTTTCCAGATTTTCACCTTAAGAAAGTGAAATAAGGATGTTAGTGGCCATTTTAGCCTTCTCAACATCTGGTTAAATGCGCATCTTAGATTTCTTTTAACCATCCAGTGTTGAAGTCCTATATGCTATAGTACTTTTATCAAGGGTTGTCTACCTGCTGAATTCAAAACAAACCAAGACGTGATTTCAAGGCATCATAGCTGCATTTCTGGCTCAAACTGGTTATCAAAATGTAACCAGAAATTTCTTCCTATTATGGGGTCCTATTATGCCCTTTTATGAAGTCTTGATTTTGTTTTTGGGGTGTACTAGAATATGTTTTCATGCTTGATTGTAAAAAAAAAAAAAAAAACGTAAAAAAAAACCCATTATTTTCCACACATTTTACAAACGCCAATTTCGATGAAGCCCCTCCTTCCGAAATACGAAATTGGTTAGTTGGCCAAGTGTGTTGTGTTATGTGTTTGGGAAATGTCCAACCCCTCCATAACAGAGTTTTTTTATTAATGTAAATATTAAGGTTATTTCAATCCAATTCAAGCCCGATTCTGACCTTGACGTGCAGAACGGATTTCATGCACAGACTTTTTTTTTTCTTATACATTATAGATACGATGTTATCCACCATTTAATCGTGATATTTGTTGGTAAACTAGGTAATACAAGCTGTAATCGATCACAAAACCATGGCTAATTCTCCTAAAGGAGCGGTGAACCGTATTACAAAAGCGAGAGCTTACAAAAGCAACAGAAAACAAGCTGTTCTCCATAAAATGTGCAGCGCACAGATAAACGTTGGAGTTATAATGTTCTGGAACAATGTTTAAAATAAATTAACCACTCTAAGTTCATCAGCCTTGGAAGGTCAAACAAGTGAGTTTTGGAAACATTAGGGGGAAAACTGCATCTCTATGACATAGCGACAACACTGTCTTCTGTAATGCAGCTCAACCAGGCCTCGTCCCCTTTTTTGCTTATTCCTTGGGCGGAGATTATTTAAATGAGTACCATTGTGACTTCATAAGATCCATTCAAAAATCGCGTTATTGTCGAAACGAGCCTTTCGTTGTAGTTCTTGAAAAGGGGATTCTGTTAAATAAAATATTTCTCTTTGGACTTTGAACTTTGTAACCTTGCAGATCTTTTTTATGCTCAAAAAGCAACATTACAGACTAATTCAATTTTGAAAAAGTGGCAAGAAAAAGGACCCCTTTAAAAGGGCTAACTTGACCCCACCAAATCAGTCTATTCAGTCTATCTGGGTGGTGTGCAGAGTTGCTGCTTGTGAATAGTGTTCTGACTGTTCAAATCAGTTTCTTGGTTTAATTTCAGTTAGTATTCTAAGAAAGGGAGTTGTCTATGTAGGCAGTAAACTGCACGCAACTCACTAGGTTTTAGAACGAAGCTCTACAATGGTTTGTATTGTTCCAGATTCCAAGTTTTTTTCAGATGTAACCACACCATGGCATCATGATCTTCCTTACATTGTCAGACAAATACTGTAAGTTTGGCTTAACTTAAACATTTGTCATGCTGGTTTGTTTAGTCCCTGGTTTGTGGTCTTGCATTCTTTCAACATGAGCAAAAATTAACGGGGGAAAAAATATTTCAGAAACTTAGTTGGATTAGCTGCTTTGAGACATGCAAAAAGCCTCTCTTACAACCAAATTGCTGTGCTTGCTGTCATTATCCTGCTGGGCTCTTGAGAGCTTGATTGACAGCTCTTCAGCAGGCACCAGCAGGGCTGACGGACAAGTAGCATTTCTGAGGTAATTACAAGAGCCTCATTCAGGCAGAGCAGCGGGCTTAGAGAAAGACTCCAGGCCTGAGAGGAGGCAGTCTCTCTGGTGCCATCAATAGAAGAATCGAAAGAACCAGTTGGGTGTTTTATGTCACTCACACTTGCAATTCAATTGGCCTTCTTTTTTGTCTTACCCGCATTTTTGTAGGTTTTCTGGAGATTTTTGGGGTTTTATACTACAGTTCAAAAGTTTTGGGCTAGTATTTTCAGCAGCTATTACTCCACATTTCAGTTTTATATGATCCTTTAATATGATAATTTTAATATGCTGATTTGGTGTTCTTATTAGTGTTGAAAACAGTTGTTCTGCTTAATATTTTTGTGGAAAACGTGATACTTTTTTTTTTTTTTTTTTTTTTTTTAATAGAGAAACCAGGACAGCGTACAATAAACATTAACCTCAAGGGGAAAGATGCATAGTACCAGGTTTTAGCTCAAGAGCTAATTTCCACCCGTAGTCCCTGGGCAGGCTGATGTTATAATAAAATAAATTTTTCAGGATTCTTTGAATAGAAAGTTCAGAAGAACAGCTTTTATTTTAAATAATGTTTTGTAACATCATAAATGGTTGGAGAGCTTTTGATTGGTAGTGGTACATGAAAAATTGCACAATGTATAGACCTTATGTAGCCCCGCCCCTTTTCAGCGCTGCGCTCGTTGTGTTCCTTCTTCCGGTTTGTATTTACACAGCATGAAGATCTTGTGGATTTATTAATGAACAGCTTAAAAATCTTCCCCATCTACTGACATTTGTTATGACATCCGCTTCAAACATTACAATTCCCATGATAACTTTCGTTAGCTCTACAAGTAAATCTACTTCACCAGCTAATTACTCAACAGCGATGCCATAGAAATATACAGAGCTACCGCAAAAACAGATTAGTGTGCTCTTGTTTTTCTGGTGCTTTTTTCACATTCAGTGAATTTGACATTGCTTTCGTTCTGCTTTTAACAGACTTTTAAAAGACAGAAATCATGAATTTATTGATTTATTTTATTGCAATTACAGCTATCTTTTTTCTTTTTTTCACCAAGATCAAATATCTTAGTATTTATGTAAATATAAAGTAAGTGTTTTCCAAATTTGTATTTATATATTTGCTTTAGAACAATGGCAACACAAAATCCACTATCACTTTATTTGATAGCACTTTATTTTACAGTCCTGTTTCTTATGAACATACTATGTACTTATTGTGATAATGACACCAACTGGGTAATAACTAGATACTAACCCTGAACCTACCCCTAAACCTTAATTTAACCCATGTAGTTACCTTACACTACTCAGTATTTTTGTGGGAGAGTACACTTTAAGTACATTGAAAGTGCAACCTTTTATTTTAGGATGACGTAGTTACACTACATGTACTTACTATAGTAATAACAGTAAATGATGCATAATTACAAGTAACTATCCATAAACGTAACTCTATACTAAGCACTATATACTAAGTGGTTAATTAATATTACTCAGTATTTGAGTAAGTATAATGTAATTATCACCTTATTTAAGTGTAACCTCATTTCTTGGAAATATTTATTTGATTTTGTTGTCTTTTATAATATCCCTTATCATGGTATAGCATGGTATACCATCCCTTGCAAAGTATAAATTGTGTTTTTCTGCTTGAAAATATGTAGCTACCTTTTATATTTTATGAAGCTTTGTTTTGAATAATTGGGGTTTATGGTTTCTAGCCTGATGGGATACCAGTGGGGACCACCTGTAAGATACCAGGCTATCTTGAATAAGCATCCCACTGAAAAAAATAGCTTATATAAGTTTAAAGTGGTCAAGCTGAGATGTTTATTGCTGGTATAAGGTCTGCCAGCTTCACACCAGCTGCCATGTTCGAGAGCACAGCTAAGCTAGTTTTAGCTGGAGTTTCAAGTAGAGACATGGTAAAGGAGCAAAGAGGTGCTGTCTTTCTCTTATTCTCTTTTCCTTCGGGTCCTTCCCGCCCAACTTTGTACAGAGGACGGGGCGGAATCACTGATTTAAAAATTCCCTGAAAAATACGGCAAGAGCCCCTCTGGACGAGTCTCATGGGGACACACAATCTCGCTCTCTCACACACACACACATCCCGCTTTTTCAGATTGTGCAGCGGAGGGTAGAGGGCAGTCACACCTCCACGCCAAACCACTCTGAATGAGCCAGAGGAGAAGAAAGAGAGAGCCCTCCACACTATGTCCCTGCTCCCTAATGAGCAAATCAATGAATCTGTCTCATTGAAGGAAGCTGGAGAGAGGGGCACTTGCAGGACCCAGAGGACCTGGCCAAAACGCTCTCTCATATGCATGTACTGCTGCTCATGAATAGAGGCTTTATT
The DNA here is from genome assembly GCA_030578275.1 of Meda fulgida. Classification (NCBI taxonomy): domain Eukaryota; kingdom Metazoa; phylum Chordata; class Actinopteri; order Cypriniformes; family Leuciscidae; genus Meda; species Meda fulgida. The sequence continues at coordinate 24,824,357 of CM060629.1, forward strand.
TTGACTTAGCACAACAATATCCCGCAGCCTGTAGCCCCTCAATGAAGCAGACTCTCATTAATTCAGCTCTCTGATCCACCTGTTCGACTACCAGCATGCTGTTGGCCAAAACTATGTGCTGTATCATGTGGCCTTTGATCAAACTGTGTATGTGAGGGATTTCGCAAGTCCTGAATTTGCTTGTGAGGATGAAAACAACATAATGTGTGATGTGACATAAGTAATTTATTCATGTTGCTGTGTGCGAAAGGTTTTCAGAAGCAGCAAATCTCTTTTAAAAACAATATCACGGTAGAATGCACCTGATGGAAAGGAAAATGGGAGTTGGATCGGGGGAGTGCGGCCAATCCTCCTCTCTCTCTTTCTCTGCGATGTGGCCTGGGGAGGGGTGACAGACATTTGTTTTGCGAACATTTTCACGCATTGGCTCGCTCTATTAGAGGGGCTGGTGTATGTGCTGTGTGTGTGTGAGGACCGGCGGGGGCTGCAGTCGGAGGGGGTCCTGTCAAAACCCCCCAAAATTTGTAGCAATTCACGCTTTCATAATGGAGTTAAATGAAGCGAGGAAATGTCCGCCTGGCCGTGGCACTGCGCAGTAATCCTGGGGTCTGCTCAACAGTCGACGCTCTCACACATCCACATATATTTTCACAATAAATGTGGTCCAAAATACAGCAGAAAGCAAAAGTTGAATGGTGCAGCTCAAGATCTGGGCTTTGACTCAAGTACCGTATCATCACTCATCACTACTTTGTATTCATGAAAGAATCCTGAAAAATAATCATGTTTGGTTTCCACAAAAATATAAAGTCTGGACTAATGATGCTGAAAATTCACCTTTGCCATCACAGAAATTAATGACCTTTAAAATATATAAAAATTATGTACTGATTTAAAATTTTAATAATATTTCACAATACTTGTACTGATCAATTTTGATCAATTAAATACCGCTTGGGGAAGCATAAGAGACTTGTTTTATGAAACATTAAAAACATTTACTGACTCCAAACTTTTGAACAGTATTGTAAAATGGTGATTAAATGACAGAATACATTTTTTTTGGAGAACTGTCTTATTAAAATTTTATATCCAATGACCCTTTGTTCTGCCATATCTGATTTCTCTTCATTTTTCCATTCTGACACTGGATTTTTGATTGACTGCTTTTATCCACTCTAAATTGCTGTCTTTGTAACAGCTGCTGTGTAATATTATCACATTCTCCAGTTTCTAGATGACTATGACAGAGTTGTGTGCCAGTCTAGTTAAACTGATAGAGGTATTAAGTGATGAACTCCATCTCCATGGCATATGGTTTAGATATACATTTTTCTCACTTCTCCTTTTCATTTGTGGTCTTCTCCCTGGTCCACCTTTAAACCCAATAACTCACATCTTTCCTTTTTTTTTTAAATGATTAAATCTAGTCCTTTTGCACTGTTTTTTGTACAGTTTTACATTTTTTGTTGTGTGATAGAAAGTCTATGCTATGAGACATTGGGTGTTGATCTGGTGGGAAAGCCGTTCTGATCCCCTCTGGCTGAAGTCATGGGATCTCTCTTTCTTTCTCTTTTTCTCTTTCTCTTTTTCTCTTTCTCTTTCTCTTTCCTCCGGCACTAACGCCCAGGGCTGTCCGCTGAGTAATGATGTGTTAAGTCCGGGTTGTGACTTCGCATGACAAGATAGTGGAGCTTCTGTATGTTTAGATGTTTTGAAAACCGTAGCAGTATGATTGCTATAGCAGTTTAACTGTTTTTACATGCATCATCTCAAAGCTGTTCTTATTGATAGTAGACTAATAATCTTTTTATCAAAATATACTGTAATATTTGTTATTCTGTTTATTTAAATGTTTATCAAAAATGTTATTTTAAAACAAATTATTGAATATAAATATATATATATATATATATATATATATATATATATATATATATATATATATATATATATATATTTTATGTATCTTTTTTTAAGTATTTTTTTTTTGTATTGGTCTATATTTGTTGGTTTGTTTCTTTGCTTGCTTGCATACTAATTTAAAAGTATTAAAATTAATACAAAATAATATTATATTATAAAAATGTACAACAGTATTGTTTTCAATAGTGGTCTCTGACTTTTGGTCCCCACTGTATATATGAAAAAGTGACCAAAACTGGCTTATTTATTCTGCAAGACTGATCTTGGAACAAACCATTTGCAGTGATCCAGTGTATGAGACTGTAGAAAGGACTGATGGGGTCAGTTCACTGCCGGTTTCATGAGAGATCGCTCTCTCTTGGGTAATTTCGAGCACAGAGAGGCCCCACAGAAAACAACAGCCATCGATCAACCTAAATTAAAATCCGCTAGGAGCCAGAGTTAAGCGCACACAAAGTGGGGAATATATGATTAATGATGGTATATATTTACCTTTTAGTCACACATTTATGTAGTAATGATTATCATATGGTCTGTCATTGCCCTTTTAATATGTTACCATTTCCTTTAGGACGACCTGGGAAGCATTTAGTTCGTTTTTTTGTTTTTTTGTCAATGCATTTCATTACATGTACTAAAACACTTGTTTCTGTTTTTTTTGTTGTTGTGTTTTCTCAATTGTATTCATATTTATATATTTATAAATATTATTATTATTGTTATTTATTTTTTTTACTTGAAATACTTTTTTTTTTACAATTTTATATGTAACATTTTTGTAATTTTCTTCTTTTTTCTGTTAATGTATTTTACCTAAGAGTAAAACTGTGAATCCTGTTTTAAATATTGACATGGGTCATTTTACCATTGTGTCTTTCAGATCTGGTTTGCGTTTGTGAACGGCTTCTCCGGTCAGATTCTCTTCGAGCGCTGGTGCATCGGCCTGTACAACGTGGTAAGAGAGTGTGCATGTGTTTGCGTTCACACATCTGTGTGTGTGTGTGTGTGTGTGTGTGTGTGTGTGTGTGTGTGTGTGTGTGTGTGTGTGTGTGTGTGTGTGTGTGTGTGTGTGTGTGTGTGTGTGTGTGTGTGTGTGTGTGTGTGTGATTTACTCTCCCCTCTTCATTACTATGAGAGGGAATGTGTTAAAACGCCTCCCCTGTCTCGCTCAGGCAAGAAACTCATTAGCCGCGGCACCCCAGACGGCTCCTTTACTGCAGCCCATGTCAGCACCATCCTGAAAAATCTCCCTCTTATTTATGACCGCTTGTCAAGTCCATATTCCCTCCGTGCGCAGAACTATGTCCTGAATGTGCTGCAACAACAGACTCTCATACCCGAAAGAACTGCGTTAAACAGGTCAGCGGTGGATGATAAAGGAACAGGTTGAATCCAGCCACATTTAAATACACACACATGGCTGTTTGGGTGGAGTCCGATGAACTGGGCTGCCTTAGGGTTTAGTGATAGGAACTGATGCTGTTAATTAACATGTTTTCAACAGGATGGAAAGTTATTCAGGAAAAAAAAATGCTTCGGGTGAAGTACATTTTTCCATCTTGCATAAACAATCGAAGATACGCAGCAGGAAAAATGACTTAGCCTCACTGATTGTACCGAAAAATTATATATTTAAACCTGAACAAAGAGCAAAATTTGAACACTGCTTCCCATTAGACCCATGTAATGGATCATTGGCGTTGTGAGGCCCGTAACAACTCGGCCCGTTGCATTCTCTCTTTATCTGAGAGAGGAGGAATTCCATCACGTCAGAGGGGGTCTGTTGGATGCAACAGGCCGAAACCACCCCTGAATGGAGAAGCCCAGCAGACCATGTCAACCACAGCTGACCCCGCAACCCTCTCTGGACCATAATACCACCCCTCTCGCTTTCAACAGCTGCTGCATGCAGAAACGTTAGAGCACCGCAGATAAATGAAATCATCCAGAAGATCTGCTAACAGGCTGTAGGCTCAGTGGCAGATGTTCGTTCAGAATAATTTTCGCACATGGAGCGGGGAGCGCAAATATGATAAATGCCAGAAAGTTACATGCTCATTGAGCTGCACCAAGCAAACAAACGAACTGGTGCTGGTGCTCAGGCTGGGAAATAGTCCTTTTTGACTGCTAGGAATTTTTAGGTGTTTATTTTTGGGGGGTAATTTATTTATTCATTCATTCATTAGGTTTTCATTTATTTATTTGGTTTTCATTCATGTGATTTTCTTTCATTCGTTCATTAATTTATTTAGTTTTCATGCATTCCTTCAGTTTTCTTTCATTTATTCATTCGGTTTACTTTCATTCAGTAGGTTTTCATTTCATTAGTTCATTCGGTATTCTTTCATTCATTCATTCATTCATTCATTAGGTTTTCATGCATTCATTAGGTTTTCGGCTTCCATTCATTTCCATCCATTCATTCATTCATTACTTACTTACTTAATTACTCACTCACTCACATACTTCTGACTAATATCTTAGGATATCATCTCGGGGAGGATAAACAGTAGTCTGAAACTACTATTGAATTACTGAGTACAGAGTACAATTTATTTTCCTTATAAATTATATTATTTGCATGATTAAACATTGTTTAATTAGTTTAGTTTCCAGATTTTCAATGTGATTTTTGGACCTCACTGTATTTCTTTTAAATTCTTAAATTTTCTGTGATTGTGTATTTATTAGATCTTTACGGCTTTGCCTCCTCTGACTCTTGGCATCTTCGAGCGCTCCTGCAGGAAAGAGAACATGCTCAAATACCCTGAACTCTACAAAACCTCCCAGAATGCAATGGGCTTTAACACCAAGGTAAATACACAAGCGAAAAAGCATGCCATGTAAATCTAAATTTAGCTGATTCTCCATCAGTGATTGTGCTGAAGAGATTAACAGAGCATTGATTGGGGAATTATTTAAATACCAGATAAACATATTTATAATTTTAATGTATTAAACATTTATTTAGATTCATTACCTCATGCTTTGTTTTAAGAATCTTTAAGTAATAAGCTAGTGATTTTGTGAATTTTCATTGATGATGATGATGATGTAGACAGGTCATGCTGTGTAGTACACTTTGCTGACCTGTGTTTGGTGAACAGTTTGGCACCCAGGCTAAAAATAACACTGAACAAACAGATCCTGCTACGACTCTCCACACCGTAAAAAAGCAGGTCAACAGCAGGGCCATGTTGGTTTATGCATCCATTAAACTCTCCCTCTCTATCAGCCTTTCTGCTAATCTGAGATGTCTGAGTGTTCATCTCCCTTTTTAGATGGTCATAAACTCTTTCAAGCCAGTACGAATGTGAAGCTTTATCCACAGTATCTAATATGTTTGCATATGAGGATACTCCTGATTTAGTCTTTACAAATTATGAACTCCGACTCTATAATGGTGAAATGTGAATGTATATGAGAATAGAAGAGTCAGTTTTATCACATTTCTACTTTTTTATGAACATTTACTGGATCTGTAAAGCATTATTTGTATTAAGAATGTTTGTTAATGTTTTTATGAAAGTTATAATCAATTATTTAAGACATTCACCCATTTTAGATGTTATGATGCTACTGTAGATGTTTCCTAGTAAAATTATAATAGATGTTCTTTGTGTAAATCCATCAACATTCTTCCTCACTTTAAGATGCCTTAAGTCTATATAGGATAATTATATCTCCATCCTCTCTATGTGTCTTTGACTGCTGGCTTTGCGTCTCTGTGTTAATAAAGCTGTCTGGTCTCCAGCCCGGCGTGTCTGCGTTGGTGTCACTTCACAGCCCTGCTCCACAGGCGTGGAGACCCATTTACCACCACACTGACACGGATTACACACAACACAGCCCCTGGGGTCAGGAGGGAGAGAGAGCGAGAGACAGATTTACTGGCCATTTGTAACACAAACACCATAATTCTTGCTTTAATTGTTCATTTGGGGAAAAAAGCCTTAATTTGAAAGACTATAACATACCATAAACGTAAGCCTGGAAATAGAAAAATAAAGTAGAATCATCAGTAACAGAACAAAAAGTTAAGAACAAAAAAAGTTAATTGTATATATTATATAATTGAATATGTCATAATAGACTACTTTATTTTCTCTATAATGGAATAATGAGAACCAAGAGATGTGCCTGGAAAAAAGAAGCAAAGACAGAGTTAGTGGTCATTTAGAGGCCCGTAATGGAATCATCTGTGGAATAGCGCTGCCCGATTTGTGAACCAAAGCTTCTTTTGCCTTTTTTTTTATTTAATGAAGTTTCTATATAGAGCAATATGTGCATGATCTCAATTATGGCTGCTACAAAAACTCTCTTCTTTCCTATTTATATATTTAAGTAAAAATCTGATGTACAAATACAAGTGTTCATAGACTTTATTGGAGACATTAGACATAGACATGTGCGACTTCCCTCTTTCAGATTTCTACGTCATCTGTGTACAGAACAGACACTTTATTTGTTAGTTAAGGCTTCATTCACACTGTCAGTTTTTGGGAATGACAAATGCATTTACTTGCAGGTGTGAGTCTAGAAATGTCCCATTCACACAGCAACTTTCAATAGCATTTTGAATACTGTCTGCATGAACGTGAATTCTGTGTGAATGTAGCCCAAGTCTCTGTGGAAGCAGAGAGAGAAGATCATGTATTAGTTTGGGGAGGAACAAAGTGTGTAAAATATTTAGGTTTTTATCCACAGTGTCCCTTTTCACTTTTAATTACTAAAGTCTTCCTAATAACGGCAAAGCCCCTCACAGACCCCAGGATGGCTATTATTGCACTCATTCAACGCACTGCATTCTCCATCCCTCCCTCCTTCTGCCTCTTTCATTCTGTCCCCGTCTGGCTTTATTTGTAGCCCAACATAGTTGGAGAAGGCTTATTAGGGCGTCTGGCAATAGTTTGTGTAAAATAAAGTTTTATCCTGTCATGCTAGTTTAAGCAATTAAACTGTCACACAGAACGCAGCGCTTTGCTTCAGGCAGGACAGACGGCCATTCACACCTACATTCTTAGGAACCTGCTTAGAAACGGAGGAGTTTGGGGCCTCCCTGTGACAAATGATTATGAACGTTTATTGATTTCATTAGCATTCATTGCAGGACTTTGTGTGTAATGTACTGGGTGAGGGAGAACAGGTTGTTCCCCATGGTACTTGGACCATGTTTTGTTTTGGATTGTTTGCTTGGGCATTGCTATGTGGTTAATAAGATGTTCCAAGTGTTTTTTAGAACATGTTTTTTGCTAGGTCAAAAGAACCCCCAACCAATATTCTCAAGTCCCACTTTTAATGTAAAGGTGGTCACATGCAAAATCCAGTCATTTCAATAGGATTCCACGCAACCTGGATTTTCGCCACGCAGCTTTTGCAACAAATTGTTTGAGAATTCGGCCGTGTTGATAGAAACACGGGCGACTGTTTTGTTTGTGCTTCATACATCACAACACTATCGACCTTTTTTGCCTGAAAATTTTGGTAATGTATCCGCATTAGCGCACCACGATTTTGTGTGTGTGTGTGCGCATGTTTATTGCCCACTATGTGAAAATCTAAAGTCCAATCACTGGATTAATGTTTGTATAGTGTGGGACAGGTGACGGAAATTTTGAATACCTAAGCATTATGAATTTGAACAAACCCCGAAACTTAAGTATGACCTTTACAAACACCACTAATTCCAAAGAATAGGAGGGGTGTGCCACAGTGCCCTTCTGTGGGTGTAGGATGAGCCCGACTGTCTGAGGGCCGGAGCCCTGAGCTTTGTTTTGCTTTGCCGATACCGGAGGTGAGAGGGTCAGGGCATGGAGGCCAAGAGGTCATACGGGGCCTCTGTGAAACAACACAGAACAAGACAATCACAGGGTATTTCATTTATTTATTTTTTTCACTCTCTCCAATTTCTTTAATTTCTCTTCATCCCATCCCCCTCAAGAGATTTCATGGCCGCAACACACTGTTAGCTTTGGAAAAGACTCGTGATAGTGGTGTGAGCGCAAAGAAACTGAGTGTTAACTTACAGATTTTGAAATTCTTTATTTTTAATCAGTACTTTTCGGCTAGGCTAACCCCTAAAATCCATTGGATCCGTCTACGGCGCGGAACGTCAGCGCCACGTTTTTTGACACGTCCCTAGCTCGGCGTCAAAGTTCACTGGAAGCGTTTCAGACGCGTTTCAGCAGCGGAGCGTTGGTGACTTCTTCAGTCTCCACTGTGGTGTTTTATATTGAAAATCTAACGGATCCTCTTTGCCGTTCTGTGTCTGACTTTCTGTCCTGTACGATGTGCTCTGTGCTGGTTGGCGCGGCAAGCGGCGAAAATAGACCTGCTACCTATTCTCTGCGGAGCGAAGAGAGACGCTTCTGAGATGCGCTGCGTCCGCAGCTGGTGGACTTAAGAGCATTGCCTGTAATGGCCGCGATTAGCTCCGGCATCCGCGACGCTGATGTTCCGCGTCGTAGATGGATCCAGTGGATTTTAGGGGTTAGGGTTACCACGCAGTGACACTGAAGTAATGCCTGCTGGAAAATTCAGCTTTGCCATCACATGAATTATTATATATCACAATATTACTTTTTTTCTTACTGTATTTTTCATCAAATAAATGCAGTCTTGGTGATCACAAGATATTTACAGATCCCAAACTTTTGAATGAAGTGTGTGAGATATTTGATTTGTTTGAGTAACTTGTTAACATTCCCATTTGTCCACAGGATTGTTTAGTTAACATTTGTTGCAAAATACATATTCTATTAAATGCTACTTCTCCTTTACAGTGATTTTAAAATGATAGTTCCTCACTTAAAAATGAAATTTGTGTTGGTGATTAAATCATTTCAGACTTTCCTCACATAAAACTATTATGAGTTTTTTACAAGTCCTTATTCATTAATACAGTGTTGGAGGGACATTAGAGTAGAAGTTGAGACGGTTTCACTTTATTTTGATGGTCCCTTTAACACATTCTGTTGACTAAGTAACGTTGCACCTACATGTCTACTAACTTTAATTAGAGTATTAGTAGACTGGTAGGGTTAGGGTTAGAATAAGTTGAATAGAGTTGACATGTAGTTGCATAGTTACTTATAGTCAGTAGACTGTCTGTTGGAAGACCATCACAATAAAGAGTTATTAGATATTAAGCAGACAGTACACTAATACTCTAATGAGAGTTAGTTGACATGTAGTTGGAAAGTTACTTATAGTCACCAGAATGTTCAAAAGGGACCATAAAAATAGTGATACCGTTAACAATTTTTTTTTATTCAACTATTCCTTTTTAGCAACTGTGAATCATCATTTTTATTTGAATTAAAAATAACCAGTTAAAAGGATTATTTAATTCATAAATTGGACCTCACTGCCATGCAAATTTGATTCATTACAATAAATAAAAAAAATCATATGGAGAAATTTTGTTTTTATTTATTTTTAGTGAATTCATTTTAAAATTAAATTGACCTTTTAATACCGTTGACTTTCTCTCAGAACAAATATTATGCTATTTTACTTATAAATATGGGAATAATGTGTTGTGTCTCTGGGCAGTGAACAGTCTCTCAGTCTTTGCAGAGGTGAAAAGAGCAACGCTGGGGGGGAAAAATACGGGGTTTGGAAACTAGACCTGTGACGTGCCTGATTTCATTTCACGGCTGTTTCCTGCTACATCGCCCATTAGTGTTTTGATTGGCCGTGTCTTTGCATAATGTAAATTCAAAACAAGGCGGTTGTGGGGGAGGATATTTGTTTAAATGGCACATCCAAAGTCCACACGGCCATGTATACAGACGCGGACACTCAAAGACTTCATGTCGTACCTGTGTAAGCGATAGTTTTTCCATGCTCCCAAATAACCATGCACTGTAGCGACACACTCATACATCTTAATTTCTTAAACTTGTCTGTGTTTGTACTAAAAGTATCCATGAAGGATTTGGGGTTTTTTCGTTACTCACAAAGGAACGATTGGGGAAATTCGATGAGGCAACTAACTGCTGGGAAAAAGAAGGGATGGCGGAAAAACACCCCTTACTGACATCTCTCATATAGTTGGCGTGCCTTCCTCTCCTTCTTTCTTGGTCTCTCCACACTCACAGGATATACAAAGTGTCTGTCAGCGGGGTAGCCATTGAGCAGGGAGGCCTGACAAACCTTCCACTTAGCCTAGCGCTGAGAGCGCACAAAGGCCCAGGGTCAGGGGTCATCGACAGGGCTAGGGTGGCCATCGTCTTTCTCATGCCTCTCTTTTTTTCCCCTCCTCCACTCTGCTGCAGGTCTTCTGGGCTCATTGTCTGAACGGCCTGTTTCACTCAGTCATTCTCTTCTGGTTCCCCCTCAAGGCCTTCCAACATGGTGAGCACACACACACTCGCACTACTTTTAGTTTTTTTTTTAGTTTTTTAGTTTTTTTTAGGTCAATGGGTGTCATAGTGAAAGACTGGCCTACTCTCACTTCAGCTTAATTACTTCTCATTGGCCACCATGAATATCTCAAGATCATTCACTCCTATACACACACACACACACACACACACACACATATAAACACCCTTTCTCCATATCCACATACTCACTTAGTCAGCAGTAGTTCATGCAAAAGTGAAAGTTCTGTCATCATTTACTTATGTCATTGCTATCCTGTCTGACTTTCTTCCCTAAAAGCCAAAAGCAGTGTTTTAAAAAAAATATTCTGATAACTTTATTAATATACTGTAATGAATAGGAATGAGGGATGGGGCTGTTAAGCCTCAAAAAAGGATGCTTGTTAAACTTGAGAACTAGATCAGTCTGGATTGTGAACAAATCATTCATAGGTTTCGTGAAAGTGATCCACTGATTCGTTTAAAGATTCTACTCAACAGAATGACTCACAAATCACTGTTCCTCTTGCTAATGTGCAATAGAGAGCTAGGACAGATGTTGTGATTTTCAGTCAGTGACTTGTATTTTTGGTCTTTGAATTCACCCAAATCTATCATAGACTTTCAAAGCCTTGGATTGTAGCTTTCAAGTCATATGGACTACATATATGGTGTTTTTTTTTGTCATTTCAAAGCTTGACAGTAAATGAGTCCATTTTCATTCTTTTTTTTAATATTTTTTTATAAATTGCTCTATGGTCTTTACATGTCTTCGTAAGTGTAAGCATGTATAAATGAGTCTCAAGTTTGTGAACCGTGTGTGTGTCAGCACAAATATCTGGCTGATTGCAGGACCACACAGTCAGAATCAGACTTGCTCTTTAAACAAAGCACAGGAGACTCTCTCTGACTGACAGACTGTCAGCACCACACACACACACACACACACACACACACACACACACACACACACACCATCCTGATCCACATGTGGTGTCCGTTGTGTTTCACTGTGCCAGAGTGCTGATGGTTTTGGATCATCCGCTCTCACTTTAAATCAAAGATTGACTAATACTGCTACAATAAACCACACTGGCATGTGTGCACTTTTGTGTATGAGTTTCCCAGATTTTAAGCAACCTTTACTATTTAATCGGAGAGATGTTTGCTGAAGCATTTAGCACGAGCCAAAAACGATCAATCGTAAAAATTCTAGAAAACCAAGCTTGTCTCTACAATTAATCCTCAATGATTTGGGGAAATCTTCTCGAAAACCTCTGTCTGTATACGGCTGTCATCAGCTCCTTTAACACCCACCGTTACCTTTTATTCACATGATCATTGGAGCACAGGTGTGTCATGTGAGAAGGATGAGTTTGTTACAAGCTTGTTGGTACAGATTAAACTAGCATAAAAGCTTTTTTGGCCTTTTGCCACTGAGTATGAGAAAGAGGTGGAAATGGGAAATATTGTAAGTGAATTCAAATTTGCATAACCCACATCAGCATCACAGCTCCACTAGACCATGGATCTGACCCTAGATGGGCATAAAAGTTTTGAAGAGAATTAAAAAAAATCTACATTTAAATTCTAACCAATATTAAAGAAAAAACACCATCAACAGCATTTGTGGCATAATATTTTTGGGTGGTTTCTTTTGTTGTAAATGGTATTTTTCTGGTATTCTTGTCTTCAAGCGTGAGCATTAGAGCCCTCTTGAGCTCAACATCTTAATGGAGTATTATCTAGCACCGTCCCACTGACCTGTGTATGTACGTATGTGTGTTAGCATGTGATCCTTCACTCTAAAAGCTTTCTTGTTGATTCTCCTCACAGATACCGTCTTTGGAAACGGAAAGACACCAGACTATCTCCTCTTAGGCAACATGGTTTATACAGTAAGTGCATTTGGGCCCTCAGATCCTCACAAAGCACCTCTGTGTCCTGCCCGTCGCCTGACACTTTGTCCCGGTTGTCCTGCTGTGAAATGTTCCTTCTGTGCTGAGTTTGGCTGCACTGAGGATTTTCACTCCCTTTTTGCCAACTTTTTATGCACACTGTTTGGAAGTTCCTGTCAACTGACTGTCTCTCATTAGGTCTTAGGTCTTTATAATCTAATCTGTTTCTGTGTATATGCAAACTCAGATAAGAACCTGTCTCTCTCTCACAGTTTGTTGTGATCACGGTGTGTCTGAAGGCTGGGCTGGAGACGTCGTCCTGGACCATGGTGAGCATTTGGATGACTCTTTCCATCCCAATCTCTCTATTCTGTCCCATTTCACTGTGTCCTCCCATTTCCTTTCCCTTCATTGTCCATCTATCAGTAGAAACACGCTCCTCCACCCATTCTCACTCCTCTCACTCACCCTTTTCTTCTGCCGCTGATGTCATGGAAAAGTTCAGAGAATTCAATGATGATGTCATGTTGCATCGCTAATCAAAGCATTTATTCAGATATGCAATTATAGTGCAGTGCTGAAATTGAATTACTATTAGATATTGTATTACTATTATTACAGTGCTTGCAAGGTAAAATCTCAGCATAAAATGTTATCAAAAATAATGTCATCGTAATGCAGTATTTGCATGGTGAATTTTTTTCATGCATCTTTTTTATCCAAATGTAGTCGCCTTTACAATCTGACCACATGCATGTACAAAATGTCCACAATTCAGATGCGAAAAGGTCTTTTTCACTGTATTTTTCACAAAATCACATGATGTTTGTGTGGTTTTGGAACATTCACATGTGGTACCAATGTTTCACAAGTGCAAATTTCAAGCCTCAAATGCTTGATGATCATGTGATTAAACAAAAACACATGGGTGTAACAAGCTCCCATATGTGCACACATGTGATTTAGCATGTGTTCATGTAAAATTCATGTGTGAAAGGTTTTTATGTATGTTACTCATCTAAAATTATAATGCATCACTTAGATGAGGTTTTATCCTGTCTGAGTGTCAGGCATTATTATCAGCAGAATGACGTCTCTCCTCAACTCACTGTGTTTTCTCTAATCTTTTCTGACTTATAGTTCAGCCACATTGCCATCTGGGGCAGCATTGGATTGTGGGTAGTCTTCTTTGGCATCTACTCCTCTCTGTGGCCTCTGATTCCTCTTGCTCCAGATATGTCAGGAGAGGTAAGACCGTACAGTACAGTACAAGCGACAAGAAAAACTCTACAAACCTACTCTTAAAAATGAATCTAAGAAAGAATGCTGAAAAAATGTATAAAGGTTTCCACAAAAATATATCATTCTTTTTTTTCAAAATTGATAAAAATAAATTTTCTTGAGGACCAAATCAGCATATTAGAAGGATTTTGTGACACTGTAGACTGGAGTAATGATGCTGAAAATTCATCTTTGCCATCAGAGGAATAAATTACATATGAACAAATATTCTAATATATATACAAGAAAAAAAATGCAAGAATGCGTTTGAAATTACGTTACATCAATTTGTTCTTTGATTTCACTTTAAGTATATCAGGACCTTTAGTAAGTTTTAGCTAATTTTTGGGATGCATTTACAGCATTTTTGTCAGAAAAAAATACTGCAAGTTAAGAAACAGACACACATTTTAACATTTATCCTGCTAATCTCAATACCTTGTATTGATGTTTTGTATTGCTTTTAAGTATTATATTAAATTAATTATAATTTAACAAAGTAATTTGGATGTAGTTATTTGTTTATTTTATGAACAACTTTTTTCTTTGCTCTTTCTTTTTTTATGTATTTTGTTACCACCCCAGTGACCCCACACTGCAAATATATTTTTGCACCAAAAATATATATATTTTCTTATAAATATAGCTAAGCTAAAAAAAACACACACAGAGCCCATCCTCACCCCTGGGCCTCTTGGATGTGTCAGGTGATTTAAAACACGCACAGACCACCCTCTCTCTGGCCTGGGGCTCTACACTATCTGTGCCATAATCTGAGCATTAAGAGTTTGTGTGTGTTCATTAAGGGGAGCAGTGGTGCGGGAAACTCTACACCTCCGTCAGGCCTCGGGGCACCACAGGTCTCGGCTCTTTTCTCACCTCATAATCTCCTAATGGGGTCTAATAAGCCCTATTTGTGTCACCTGTGAGGAAGAGCAGTATGAAAACATCAACATCTGCTTGTGCGAGAAAAGAGTCCTGGATTCCAGACAGAACACGTATGCGTTTATAATAGTTTTGTATGGTTTTTGTTTATTTTTGTTATTTATTTATATACAATCTGGACATCAATATGAGGGCACACTGTTTGCACACGTGGTTGCAGTTGTCTACATACTCTCAATAGCAAAAAAATATTTAGCCCAGTATCTGGCTTTGTGAAATAGTAGCCTCTTCCTCTCACGTGTGCCCTGCACACCCGTCCTGAATGGCCAGTCAAGTGGGCTCTTTTATTAGCTCTTTCCCTCTACATGTAGGGTAGTAGAGTAGGTCAGACCCCAGAGGCTCAGGGTAACTCAATGCCAAGGGGAACCATAGCAACAGCACTACACCAGAGCACGGGGGACACCTGAGAGAGGGCGCACCTGAACACACCTGAACTCTGGGCCACCTCACAGCCATCTCTGAATGCTGCCACAGATCCCTGAAGGGCTGAAGAGAAAGATGAAAAAGAAATAGAAAAATGAATAAACGACATGCCACACTGTTAAACCTATTTAGCTGAATTGTAACGCTAAAATATCACACATCATTATTTGGACATGTACCAAGGTATTGTTTTGAAGTGCCTTGGAGTACCATAAAAATACCATAGTATATGAATCAAGTATTATGGTATAGTATCGTGCAAAAATTTGGGATTTTTTTTAAATCTTTTTGAAATAAGTTTCTTATGCTCACCCAGGCTGCATTTATTTGACCAAAAATACAAAAGACATTAATATTGTGAAATACATTTTTACAGATTAACATGCCTGTTTTCTATTTGAATTTTATTTTTATCCATACAGAAATTTATTACTGTGATGGCAAAGCTGATTTTTCAGCATCATTACTCCAGTCTTCAGTGTCACATGATCCTTCAGAAATCAATATGATATGCTAATTTTGTGCTAATATGTGCTAATGTGATCCATCCTGTGCTCAAGAAACATTTATTTGTATTATCAGTGTAGAAAGTGGTTATGCTGTTAAATATTTGTGGAAACAAAAAAAAATCAGGATTCTTTGATGAATAAAAAGTTCGGAATATAATTTATTTGAAAAAATGTTGTAACATTATAAATGTGTCTACTGTCACTTTTGATTATTTGAATGCATCCTTGCTGAATGAATGTATTTATTTATTTTACTAGTACCATCAGAGTACCATTGTAGTTCTTTTTTGGATAGGAAATTAACTCACTTGGGACAATTAAATATAGAAACTTTAATTTGACTGGCTAAAACTGTAAATCATTTTTAAATTTATTTATTTTTAGTAAAATTGTATCGTCAAATCGTTTGGAGTACTGAGAAATGCAAAGTATGCATATTTAAGTAGCGCTTACTCGAGCAATGAACAATTTTTACAAAACAACTATTTAGTTTTAGGGCCTGTGTTGTCTAAATGTGGTGGATCACATGATTGCATACCAAAAACAATTTTTTTTTTGCATCCCAGTGTAGTTGTCATAGCTTTTTATTGTAACCTGTAACTGCTACATTTTATATTTGTAGTTTCCCAAAAATGTGACAATAAAGTTAACCTGGGGTTTGTAATGTTATAAGAGAATCAAACCACAGACCTTGGAGATGGTCTGAACTGCTTTGAAACATTTTAAATGAATCAAGTTCCGCCTAGAGACCAAGAGAAACCATGAAAGTGTGGGATGTGTTTTTTGCACCGTTCATGACATCATTGACAGCATCTCATGTGTCAGGGCTGCACTCTGTAGTCGGTTTAGTGAAATCGAGTTGCTGTACATCCTCAAATAATGAATGTTAACAATACACTTGTGATGTAATACTCTGCCGCAGTAGTTCAGACAGTCTTATCACACCATGTCCCACTCAAGTCAACTCAAGATACTTTGCTCGACATCAAGAGCCTACCGATTAACCGACTATCACCTCCCTGCCATTACAAAGCTCTCCTCATGTCACACACCTGTTAAAAACACACACGTTCAGCCAGCCATGTCATGAATGCACCTCTGAACAGATGCGCATAACATCCTGCGTCCAAAGGCATGTGGGATTTAAATAACACTCTAAAGAAAGTCGCAGCGGATAAAACAAGCCCTACAACGATGCATGAAAAATCTCTAGATGTCAGAGACGTGATGTAACTGTTAGATGTAGCTGCATTGAAGGTGTACTGTGGTGCATTCCTCTCCATTCTTCCATTGAATGCAGCAGACAGGTCTATTTTATTCAAGTGCACCTGGTATCTGTGTGAGACGGGCCATTCATCTTGTTCCACTCTCTTTGATGTACGAGATTTCACCTTTAGAGCCTCACTCTCCCTATCCGCAGATAAAACTACTGCTGCTCTTGTTACACTGCTTACTGGAAACTGTGTGTATGTGTGTGTGAGCCCATCTGCTCTTTTTCAAACTTTTTTAAACAGAACTTGTCAGGCAATTCCTCTCTGACATCGCTGTCATCATCATTATATTTACTAGGGCCCAAAAGTCTGATGAGAAGCTACTGTTCATATACACCCACACATTTTAATTTAACTTTTTATATAACTATTTTTATTCATTTTATTGTAAATGCAGCCATGATTTAAATACTTTTTCATTACAAAATTATATTATATTTTTGAATTTCAGAATGTCTTATTTGTTTTGTCTCTCTGTTGACAGTGGCACTCAAGATGCATCCACAAGTTTGTGTAAAACCTTTTTTTCCAGCATGATTTGATATGATCCAAATAGCATCTTATGATGCAATGGAAGTAAGAATATCTGAAAGGAGTTCACATGATCTAATCTGATGCCACAGATTTGCTTATTTAATTAGAGATCTAGAAATAGTATCTAAAATATTCCTTATCCTTTTGTCATAAATTGATTTTAAGTTTTTCAACTGTTTATTTCCAGGTTTAAATTAGTTTTTGAATCCTAGATTTTTGGACCCCGTTGTATAAAGTATATGTGTGATGTCACACATATACTTCTATACATATACACAAATGTCTCTTATTTGTGTCACTTAGAGTAATAAAAGTAAGTGTCTTCTAATAAAGATAAGATTTGACATCCGACTCCAGAAACAACCTGGTTAACTCTATGTTGTGGGTACCAAATGCCCAGTAGTTTTTGACCTTGTGGGGACATTTTTTGCTCCCAATGAGGAAAACAACGTATAAAGCTTACAGAATGTTTTGCAGAAAGTTTTCTGTGATGGGTAGGTTTAGGGTCAGGGGATAGAATATACAGTTTGTACAGTAAACAAATCCTTGTCTATGGAAAATCCCCGTAAAACATTGAAACATATTGTGTGTCTGTGTCTCTGTCTCTGTCTCTCTGTGTGCGTGCTAATTTTCTACACACTCTTAGCGCATGCCATGTTCATTTATTTGAGTTCTTTGTATTTTCAGATTTTGTTTTCCTAAATTTCCCTCAGTCCATGGTGATGTTTCATGCTGACAGTGGAACATGGGGGTGATAGGATATTGGGGCGTGTTTTCCATACTGGACTCTCTAAGACCTTGTGATGTAAATACTTCCATTCCTTATGCTTTGAGATGACAGCAGCCAAGAATTGGTGTATTTGCAGGCCCTATTGGAATTAGATATCTCTTTCTTGCTTTTCTTCTCCCTCTTTTTTTCTTTCTCTCTCTTTCAAATACTACAAACACTTAGATGGGAATCCAGTCGTATATTTTTACCATCTGGTCCATTGGGACTTTGCTCTACACATTCAAAACCACAAACCGTCCAGAGGAACATTGATAGAACATTTGCAATTCGGTTGTTTATATACACAAGTTGACATTAGACTTTTTGACTGACTTGGCTTATATTAAAAGCATTTTTGAATTAATTGCAAGTGGAATATTTAGTTTTTGGGAGAAAAGGCAAAAACATTCTGTATTCTTCTTGCACATGACTTTGCGTGTGTGAATGTGGATAAAGTCGGCTTGGCTCAGGCGTTAGTATTTAGTCCCTAAAGCCAAAGGGCCAGGCTGAGGGTGAATGACCATGTCTGAATTGTTCTCTTCTCATATTTACCATCACAATGGGTGGTATTAACATTCTTGGGCCAACATTATCACTGGCAGGCATGAGCAGCCAAACTCTGCTGTTTCACAGCACCACTGATTAGTGCATCCAGGCATAGTTAATCCATCCTGTCAATCACCAGAGGAAGTCACCACGTGGGACTGAATGATAAACAGCCAGATTCAGTTCCCCTGTTTTAAGCGCTAATAGAATCTGTCAACGTTTGCTTTCAGGTTTTGAAAGACCTGATTGAAGATTTTAAATGGTCTGTTAGTGTGTACTTCTGACAGAGCAATTGAATGAAGGTTTGTGTACATGCCAACTTATTTACAGTGTGTGCTTATAATGAGTTTGTCTGATTCCCATCTAGCATCAGTTTTTGTCCAAGTTGCATTTACAATATGGCCAAATCCAACAGGGTAATATGATAGTCTAATCCCATTTAGTGGTACCTTTGATGGCTGTAGTCAAACCCCTTCAAATAGCACACATGCCAGCTTTGGAGAACACATTCAGTGCTTTGATTGCTTTTGGCAAACGATGGGAGCGTGTGTGTGTGTGTGTGTGTGTGTGTGTGTGTGTGTGTGTGTGTGTGTGTGTGTGTGTGTGTGTGTGTGTGTGTGTGTGTGTGTGTGTGTGTGTGTGTGTGTGTGTGTGTGTGTGTGTGTGTGTGTGTGTGTGTGTGTGTGTGTGTGTGTGTGTGTGTGTGTGTGTGTGCATATCTTTGCACAATTGAGCATTTAAATACTTAATATTTTACATGCATAATGTTTTTAAGGCTAAAGAGGGGAGTCCTGCTGGAATGTACTTCAGCTTAAGTTTTTAACTCTCTTTTGAAGCAATGGATTTGTTGCTGGTCCTAGATGGTCTACCACCTACCAATTTAAGCTGTTTTTTTTTTTTTACATGGTGGTTTGCTAATGGCCAGATAAACTAGATGTAACACAGCTACCAGCTTAAACTGGGGTTTTCCAAAAAGCGAAGTTGCATGATGTGTGCATGTTTTTTTGGGAATGTGTCCGGCAGACACAGAGGGAGTCAATGTCCCATCAAAATAGTCGACGCGGACACCCTTGACTGCCAGTCGAGACTAGGTCACTGCGGTGCCTAAAAATACACCTACGGCCTGCACGCTCCCAAAAGCCAGCTGGATTTATTGTATTTGTTCCAGACTTTATTTTATTAAAGTAGAATAAGTTTCCATAGAAATTGTTGAAAAAAATATACTGCATGAAAATGTTTTAAAGTTCACTTTATCATTTTAAATTGTACAGTTAGTGGTATAATGATTCCATTTGTTTTTTATAGTATTTATAACACACAACTTAACAGGAAAACATTATGAAGTTTGACCTTTTACTTATATAGTTAGCATTCCCGCTGTTGGTTTTGTTTCGTACTTAATGTCTTCTAGCCCTTCAGATCTTGTCTGTTTGTTTCCACTGAAAATGATTAAACTGCTATTATCAAAGAGAAAATTACATTTTACCTCTGGGATTGTTGGATTTCAGCACGACATGAATATCTTTTCACCCTTGCACAATTTTCTCTAATTCCTCTTGGCAACACAGAACACTTCATTCAGGGTCAAAGATGACATTAGTAGGGTGGAGGAAGCCATTTTGATTTCCAGTCATTTGAGATTTCCTGCCTCCCTGATGTTTTGTTAGACATCAAAGTCTATTTTCCTGTAATAGTGAGTAGATTAGCTAATTTGGGAACACCTGAAACTTTGGTAGATTGCTGCAGGCAGGTGTGCCTCTCGGCTTTGTGCTGGGGCCTTTACTGGTTTAGATTACAGGAAGATGATTTGACTTGGAGCGCCGAGTTTAGACAAGTGGCGCAACCACGTATGTAGAATAGCATTGCAAGGGGGCGGATCGGTGCTCTTTGACATTTAATGACAGGTATTTTCAACACAGCTGGGCCAAAGCAAACAGGATAAGCGCAAACGACTGCATCTCACACCCCACTAGCCTACGCAAGAATATCCCTGTCTTGTGAATCAGGCCCAGTGGAACCACAGAGAACCCTTTCTTTTACTCTCTCTCTCTCTCTCTCTCTCTCTCTCTCTCTCTCTCTCTCTCTCTCTCTCTCTCTCTCTCTCTCTCTCTCTCTCTCTCTCTCTCTCTCTCTCTCTCTCTCTCTCTCTTTTTTCTTGCTCCCTCACTGGCTCTCACACTGTTCAGTTTGGATGTTTCTGTTAAGATGTTTTACAATGAAAAGACACTCTCTCCTCAAACTGTTATTATTATCGGAGAGATTGATGTCTTTGAAGACCTTAATATAATTTACCTCACTGATTGTCTTGGTATCACCCAGTCTAAGACCGATGAATCTCTTCGCTGCGTGTTTTGTAATTCATGGGTATATTTTGGCAGATGAGTGTTCTGATACGGCCTTGCTTTGGCTCTCGTTTAGGATTCATTTGTTTTGCCTGTGGACATTTTTGAGATAACGAGTTTATTCTGTTCCAATTTGGAATTTTCTGGAAATTTTTCCTGCTCCGGCTATGAACCGATTCAAGTAATGAAGACTTATGTGTCTGAGTTTTGCACTTAGTACCATGCAGTGCTTTCTAAGACTTATGATGGTAACATCCGGTAATCTTGACTCTGATAGCAGATAGTGCTGTTTATGCATACCTGAGTTCATCCATTGTTTTTTTTAATATGACACAAATAATGGCCTGCAAAATTTATTTTTTTTCCTAACCACTTATTCTCAGCCCAGGTTAAAATAGTTTTAAAGAAACATTAGGCACTTTTAACTATTTGTGTTGGTATCTATAAAGTGATTTCAGTGGTTAGTTTTTCTTTAGATTTACTTTCATATGCATTTCAAATTGTCACACACACATAGGGGAGAATGAAGTAAGATGTCTTTTTTTTCTTATTTATACTAAAATGCTTAATTATATTTAGGATCTCTGCTATCAGCCTAAATTTGAAAGAAAGCTTATATAACGGGTTATATATGAAATGATAATATTATAAATATGCTTTGGAGAAAAAAATCTTCAGGATTTTTTGAACATCCATGTTTGAAATATAAATCTTTTGTTAGGTTTTTTCTGAATAAAAGTATTAATTTATTTATTTTTTAAATTGTACTGACCCCAAACTGTTTATTTGTTTTTATTTCGGTTTATGTTGACATGCAAACAAATTCTTGTTTTTTTTTTTTGTTTTTTTTTTTGTGTGTTTCTGTCAGTCACAAACAGCTGTGTATGATGAGCCCTTTTTAAAAACATGGTGACATTTTACTCCACTGCCTCCCATGTATCATATGAAGCAAAGGCATTCTGACAGGTCAGGTCATCATTTGAGAGCAGGGTTTTAGAAAGGTGATCTGGGTAGTACCATTAACAGTTGAGATCAGTACTCTAGCTGACTGCCACTCTCATCTGCCTCCCATTCCTCCTTTCTTGTTTGTCTGGCTTCTCATCTGTCACACATACATTTTTAAAGTGTACCAGGATGAGTTCACATTCCAACACGCCTTACATCTAATAAGTTTTGGTCAGATTGGTGGTTGAAAGCTGAGCTCTTTGTAGTTCTGATATTGTGTGAGTGAGTTCTAAACTTAAAACCGTTTAGCTGGAGTCACAGATTCTGTCTGTTGGTGCTCTTTCTCATGAGTCTGTTTGTGTGTGTTTTCCAGGCGGACATGATGTTCAGTTCAGGAGTGTTCTGGATGGGTCTGATCTTTATTCCCATCACCTCTCTGGTGTTTGATGTGGCATACAAAGTGTAAGTTGAGTTTCTTCAGTGCCAGCCATGCAACCCTTAACTTCTTATATGGTTACCAGAGGTTGTTATTAAGAAGACCAACATTTTTTTCTCATCATATAAAATGTTAAAAGCATTGATGGATTATTTAAAATGCTTAATATTCATGCTTTGTATCAACTGGCAGGCTGCAAGTCTGTTCTGATAAGGGTTGCAAACAGTAGACAAATATGATGAGTGCAATTACTAAAATGAAATGGTAAACTAGAAGAAATTGTTGGCTCCAAATGGATACAAAAATAATTTTGCTTTAGATGCATAGAGCCAAAAAAGTCATTGCAAACAAACAAAAAAAATTGCTATCTGCACACTGACTTTAGAAAAATCCAGACTTTAAAAAAAATGTCTAGCAATTTTTGCATGGTGCAAAAAGTGCAAGGTGCACATTAATTAAAAGCTAGCCAAGCACAAGCAGACGTTCTTCAAAATGTTTTTTTCTTTCTTTTTTTTAATTTTTTTTAGGTCAAATGGGGAATGTTTGGTGATAGTCTGATGCTAAATTATACATTCTTACCCCTTTGCTCATACCACTAAACATTATTACAAAATGCTTACTATCATTTTAATGGATAAAAATGGATAATGGATTTTTGATATTTACGTTTTGATCTTTTTGTGTTCATTTTTCCTCAGTATGAAAAGGTTGTGCTTTAAGACCCTGGTTGATGAGGTGCAGGAGTTGGAGGCGCTGTCTAAAGATCCAGGAGCTGTGGTGCATGGGAAGAGGTGAGGGCCATTCCTTGTGAATTCATAATAAAACAGAACAAGCAAAAACAGTGGTTTAGCAGGGATCACCTCGGAGTGTAAAAGATCCTACTGGCTGCTCTCTCGGCTCTGGTCTCATTCTGTCTCCTCAACCTCTCACTGGAGACACATCTTTCCAGCAGGAAGTTTGTCTTTAATTCGATCGCTCTTCTGTGGGAAGAGAAATGAGACTCCCATTATGCGCATAATGATGTTTGTGTCTGGTTCTCTTTGTGTCCTTCCCTGTAGTTTGACCGAGAGAGCCCAGCTCCTGAAGAACGTCTTTAAGAAGAGCACCGTCAGTCTATACCGGTCCGACTCCATGCAGCAGAATCTACTCCGTACGTCAGCGACACTCATGTCCTCTGCCATGCACAGGCACACGGACACAGACACACCAACATGTTCTCCACAATGCATGTATCTCAAACAGACTCATGCAGAATCACTGATGCACACACACCCCACCATTCCCATCTGCAGCATCAAAATGCAGGTTCACTCACACACGCAAGGGTTTATGGACGTGCAACTGCAGGCACTTACTGAAGTACAAACCTGAACCAAAGCCCCTGAAAATTTAGGTGAGGATGGTTGTTCTTGGCAGCTGCAGATAGCAAGTAATGTAGCCATAATATCACTCGAAAGGAACAGCTGCATTAACAAAGCTGGAGCAAGACAGTGAGATGGCACCACCTCATGCAGCTGTTTTTGGGCACAGGAACTCAAATCTCATGCTTTTATCAGTTCATAACATGGGCTTCCATGTCAAATCCGGAGAATTTTGCTGAGGAAATCGCTGTCCAAAACTGACTGATTATTAAAGTTGATTCATGAGGTCATTTATGTACAGTCACAGAGTTCACACATACACACACTGTCTTATTACATTACTAACATTATCTCTCTGGATATGCAGTTATACTACACTTTCCATGTTCCTTTCAGTAGTTTTCAACTGGTAAGTTGCAGGTCTGTTCTGATGGGCTCACAAACAGCAGGCAAAAACAATGCTCAAGGCGATCCTAAAATGCAGCTAAGATTAAACAATCATGCATATTTAGGATAGAAAAATCAGGCTTTAAATTAATATATATATTATTCTCGTTTTATTTATTTTTTTTAAATATAATTATAATAATTATAACAAGTAAAAATATATATTTTTGTAAATTTATTACATTGGATTTTTGTATGAAATAGAAAAATAAAATAAAAAAATATATATAATTTTTTTACTTTTTGTATCAGACAGTTATTGCTGTGGATGTGGATGATGTCCAAAGTAAAATCTGCCTCCTGAACCATAACCAGTTGAAAACCTTGCCTTTTCATTTCTATATAGTTTTACATTCATGTTTCTTTTCTGTTTGTTGCCTCTCTTTATTTGCTCTATTTTTTTGTGTTTGCTTTTAGGTGAGGATGGGGGACGTTCTTTGATAATCTGATGTTATATGCTTTCTTCCCTTTAGCTCATACCGCTAAACATTATTACAGTTGCCTTACAAAAACAATACATATTAACACCATAATTAAACCTGCATTGTCCATCACGTCCTTCCCATTCCCCACCTGTGCATGTGCTGCTGTGTTTTGATTGACAGGCAGAGTCATATTTAATCATTTAAATTTGCCACTATCATTCCCACAATGCATTGCCCTCCTCGGCCTCTTGCATGTGCCCCCTCAGGCCAGCAGGTAGAGGTCGAGTCGGTTGAGACATAAGGTGAGTCATAGAACAAAGGGCCAATCCCAGTGTGCAGTGCTCTAGAGACCATAGTGCTAGTTATGAGTGAGAAATTAAAATGACTAGAATTTGAATAGATATTGTATTCTGCTTGGAGTCCAAATCAAAGGGCACAATATATATTTTTTTTTTTTGCTTCAAAGACTTCTTTGACCGTATTTGATGAAATGAGCCACATTTCTTCTTCGAAAAAGTAGTTGATTCTTAGTAGAATCAATAATCAGACATTACAACACTCACAGTGTCTTATTTCCTGCCAATTTCCATTTGGAGTCTGCCAAGATAATTACTATTGACTACCCCAATCATCCCAGCCAGCCCACCCACAGTGCCATAGCACTTCTCAAGGTCCCCTCTGAGACCGATTTGAATTTTTTTGTTTATTTCTGGAAGCAAGCAGTGAGGATGTCTTGCATACTGATGTCTTTTTGTTGTGTCTTTTTGCAGACAACAGACCTCCTTTAATTTGGACCAATACAACTACTTTCAGCCATTTTGGTCCCATTAGTTTATGTAGGTCATTGTAAAGGCTTATTAGACCCCCTATTAGACGCCCAACAACAGGACGCTCTGTGAATAATCCACACAGCCCTTGAATTTTCTTTTATGAGTTTACAGACAATGTTCCTTCTATGTTCTTGGTTTCCCTTTGTTTTGATGGACCCTTTAACACGTTCTGTTGACTATAAGTAACGTTTCACCTACATGTCTACTAACTTTAATTGGTGTCAATAGACTATTAGTCCAAAATTCTCGTCCAAAATTTTTGCCTGTTAAAAAAATAAATACCACCTTACGGTTTGTCAATCACGTTTACACACTGCCTCCGAAATGTTCATGCGTCATAAAACAATTCCGATCAGGTTCGATTTTCTGCGTTTTTCGCATCCGTAGCAAGCATTTTGAGAGGTGTTTTTACAATTCAGAACCACAGAATGGCTAATACGAAAAAACGCATACAAACATTTCGGACTGTGCAAAGACCTTTAGGGTTAGAATAAGTTGACATGTAATTGTATAGTTACTTATAGTCAGTAGACTGTCTGTTGGAGGACCATCACAATAAAGAGTTATTAGATATTAAGCTATTATTTAGATATTAAGATATTATTTAGATATTAAGATATTAAGACAGTACACTAATACTCTAATGAGAGTTAGTTGACATGTAGTTGCAAAGTTACTTATAGTCAACAGAATGTTCAAAAGGGATTATCAAAATAAAGTTAGCATTTTTATTTCTTGCTGAGGAAAAACTATTTATATTGGTCAGGGCCTTTGGCCATACATTTATTTATAAATCATATTAACAATCCAGAATACTTGTCTAATAATTGAATAATATTTAATATAATTGCATAGTATTTAAAACTAAAATAAATGTAAAAAAATAAATAAGAAAAAATAAAATAAATAAATAAATATATATATATATATATATATATAATTGATAATAATGTTATTTAGATATTTAGAGACCATACATTATTTATTTAAGGAGATATAAATAAGGAGACACTTAAAATACTGTTGGAACTATTTTTGTGCTGTTTGCTCACATTTGCCTTATTTTCTTCATTTAAATATGACCATGAGTAGTCATTTATTTAGTTGTGTTTTAAGAAATATTGTCTTTATTTTTTTAGAGCACACCTTGATATTGTGATTATGGCTTAAGAGAAGGCTCTGCTAAAGAAACACAAAATTACATTTTGTCTCAATTCATGGCTTGTTTTTGTTGCTTAATGTTTTATATATTATTTAATATGTATCACTTGTCCCCTAAGATTGCCAGCAGGATGTTTAGTTGTGTATTTATCTGATGCATGTTTTTTGGGTCCTGTTTACAGACGGCTACGCATTCTCTCAGGATGAGAACGGAGTGCTCTCCCAGTCTGAGGTCATCAGAGCCTACGACACCACCAAGCAGCGGACCAATGAGTGGTGAGATCCGGCTCGCTGGACCACGCCCCCTCTCAGCGGTCACTCAACTTTTTAAAGGCTGACAGAGAGCGGAAGCCTGTCAGTTTAACTTTGGCCAGCCTAGGGCACCCTGGGCAACAACGGATAGGAAAAATGAAGCGGTATGAGAAGGAGAGAGAGGGGGAAAAAATCAAGTTCTGTTGTGCTGTAGTTTGTTCAACAGCACACACTAGCACTGTGCTAGCATATTTTTGCCCAGCCTGCGGTCAGTATGGTTTCTGATCTGTCAAACAGAGGAGAACAGCATCAAAAATTTAGTCTCCTCTCTCCTGTGAGTGTTACAGCCAAAAATGTGGTGTTGATGAGGGTGGTGATAAAAGCGTTTGTGGTAATGGTCTTTGACTGTGACTTCCTAATCATTAATGGCACATTAAACACTCCCTTTTATTTTTTTTATGTTTCAGTATTTTATTTGCATCAACAACAACAAAAAGATATATCCCAGATCACTGGAAATTTTTAAAAGAGCATTATGAATGCAGTCCCTGTTTTAAAAACAATATGTATTTAGAAATAGTAATTAGGTGTTAACCGGTTGTTTTTAGACTCCTCAAATGCTTTCTGCACTAATTTGAATTAATTTTATTATTTATTTCTTTTTAAATTCATGTTAACTCTCATGCATTAAGGCCTTATATTTGTTGTTGCCGTCAGCCAATTACTGGGTATATTTTTAGTTTTTGATTTATTTAGATTTTCGCTTTGTTTTGATCAATCTGTTTACCCTGCCTGATTCTTTTTCAGATCTTTTTAGCTTGCACGTATCTGCCATTTTTACTTAACAATTTAGCAACGTTTCAATAGCTTTCTTGAACACGTTTCTGCATTCCACATACACGGCTGCAACGATCACAAAGGTGCCTAACAGGAACTTTTTTTTTCCCCAGTGAGATTATATTTCAGAGACTCTTATCTAGGCAGCGTTATAGCACGCTTACTCATTAGACCAAAATACTGATGTATCAGGCTGCTACACGAGCGTAATGAACCTCAGCCCCGCTTATGTGTCCAGCTCTTCGTGTGAATCTCTTTTAGACGATCAGATGTTCACCATAATGTTTATTTGACTTAGAACAGAGTGTTAATCCCTCAAGCATAAGTGCCATTAGCATAGGGGAGGAACGGGGGATTTCGCCAGACCCACACAGTATCGATCCAACTTTGTCTCTATAGTTATTTTGTGAATTTGTATTTTTATATTGGACTAAGTGTGACTTTTTGGACTGATCTGCTTTGTAATGAAAATGTTGTCCCTCTTTTTTGTGGTTCCCCTTCAGAAACTGGTCGTGGTTCATGAGCTTACGTCGCCTGTGACTTCAACTGTCTTAACGCTTCTTTATTTGATGGTGGAGTTTGTGCGTTGGTTTTCTTCTCCCTGTGGGAGAGCACGTTTTGTATAGTGCGTCTGCGCAACGTCTGTCGTCTGCATGTGCATGTGAGCTACGTTAGGGATGCGTGCGTGACTGCGTGAGAGTTCGTGGTCCTGTCGGTATGCATGTCCGTTTAACTGTATTACAATAGTTCTCCAGAGAGACTCGATTGAGGATGCGTGTGTGATGTCCTCTGTGTCCGGTTGTGTGATGCCGCTTGTTTCGTCCGTCTGCACGACTCCAGGTATACTAAAGGTGAGCTGTATGCCATTGCATGGCCCTGTACATCAGCAGGTGTGTGTGTGTGTGTGTGTGTGTGTGTGTGTGTGTGTGTGTGTGTGTGTGTGTGTGTGTGTGTGTGTGTGTGAGCGCATGTGTGCGTCACGTGTCTGTATGTCTCGGTTTGTATGAAGCTCTGCTAAAGCTTGACCGGAGATGTTGCACAATGCACTCTTATCTTTTATGTGATGAATATTCTCTTATGAAGTTCATATCAGTTGCAGTATTATTTATATGGATGGATATACTGTACATGTTCTTAATTTACTTTCAGATCTCAGTGTAACTCTTCTTCTTCAAGCCGAAACGTCTTTTATTTAACTCGACAAGAATACATTAATGGCTCTGTGCATTTCGTTCCTTAAGCTGTGCTTTTTCTGTGGGTCATCATCCGACTCGAACACTGGAAATATGATGTGACATTGGTTAAAGGCTTGGACTGTTGCTTTCGAAAATCCCGTCTGTCAAAGTGACTGATTGCATGAATGGAAAAGTCGTTCTTGGTTTAGCCTAAATGTTAATTGTACGCTGAATCTCTCTAGTGTTGGTCACTTTAAAGAATGAAAATGCACTTTGATATGGTTTCGAATTCTCTATTGGGTGTTTTTTGTTTTTGTTTTATCTTTCTTTTGTCTTTTTGTTAAATGATTGTTTAGCATGTTGGAACTGCAAACTTTTAAGTGTTTTGTCTTTTAACTGCCAAGAAGGACTACTGAAATAAACTTTACAACTGAAGCTCTTCTCTCGTGTTTTTTTTGTTTTGTTTTGTTTTTGTTTTGTTTCATCACCGGATTCTCTTAATTATATCCTGAAGAATCCTCAAGGCTATCCAAGATATATTAGTACTGGAACAGTATTGTAGCAGGCATCAGGAGAATCACTAATCATATTTGTATGGAGTATTAGCAGTACAGATCGGATGGCTCTCCATTGGGGATTCATTGAACACAAAGTCATGATTTGGCAATAATCTGTTTTGTTTCCGTACCATAAACTTCCAAGAGCTTATTTCCTGTCTAGACCAATGCATTTCTAACTTTTTTCTGCACAACTTTAGCAAACACTTCCCTACAATCATAAATCTCTGCTTCTGGTCGCTGTAGTGTTTGTTCCTTAAAAAGCGAGTGAACCTTTTAATACGGTGCATTGGTTTTCATGTTCTCTTTTAAAACACCTTTGAGATGTTTCACCTTCTGCACAGCACTTGTTAATACGATCTTCTTCACAACACGTGCACACTGCTGTGCCCGTCCTCTTGAAAGGGCAGTTAGGACATTAAAATTGACCTTGATGTCTTGTTTACAGCAAGCAAAATCTGTTTATACTGTTTAATCATGAGAAAATTCTGGCTCAGCTTTTCCCATGAATACCCAATGTATGCAACAAATGTTTGTATGTTCAGAAAATTTGTGCAAAATAGGTTGTACTACTGTTCACAGGTTTAGGGTCAGAAATATTTTAAATAAGTGTCTGATGCTTAACAAGGCTGTATTTATTTGATCAAAAATGCTGTAAAAAAGACCGCAATGATATGTTTATTTTAAAATATAATTTAGACCTTTGATGGCAAATCATTACTCCAGTCTTCAGGGTCACATGATCCTTCAGAGATCATTCTAATATACTGATTTGCTGCTCAAGAAACATTTCCTGTATTATTGTTTGTTAAAAACAGCTGTGCTGATAAACTTTGTGGTGGAACACATGATACATTTTTTGTCTCAGCATTATTTGGTGAATAGAAAGTTTAAAACAACATTTATTTGAAATCTTTTGTATTATAAATGTCTTTAATGTCACTTTTGATCAATTTAATGCATCCTTGCTGAATAAAATTTTTTAAAAAAAAATTATCTTACTGACCCCAAATGTTTGAACGGTATTATGTGTATTAAAAATCAAGCATTTTCGGTGTCTCGTGCAATGCACGGAATTTTGCTTTCAGTGAGGACAGACAAATTACGCTGAATCCGGTCATCGTGTGTGGCATTAAACAGGATGCGATATCAATCTAAACAGGACAAGGCGGAAATACGTCAAATAAATGATATTTAGACATTATTAATGTCACTGACCAACAGAACATGTAAAGATTTTTTGTCTGTTACATATTTTAAAAACAGGTGTATATTTATGTTGGCCACGCTTTTTGTAAATGAATCCACTGCTATCTCCCTAAAGAATTAGTCCGTGAGTTTTCCCATCTTTGGTACTAGTTTTCTGGAATGTCACATTCTGAGTCATCCTGTTCTAAAATCGAACCTCTTATGTGAATGATGTCATACAGTTTTTTGAATGTGTCGTGAATTATAGAATGTGTCTCTTTCATTCTTAAAGGGATAGTTCACCCAAAAATTAAACTTGTCATCACTTATTCACCCTCAAGTTGTTCCAAAGCTGTAAGATTTATTTATTTATTTTTCCCGTTAAACACAAAATAATATATTTTGAAGAATATGGGGGCGAGTAAATGATGACAGAATTTTCTTTTTTGGGTGAACTATCCCTTTAAATCTAATGCATAACTGTTGTTGGGGAAACCAACTAAACACAGGTGAAAGATAAAACGTTTTAATTTACCGTAATACTTAGTTGAAGGCCGTCTCGTCACATGATGTGTTTCCAGCTGGACTGTACATTAAGATACACCTGATCATTTACAAAATACATCTCGTATCAAAAATAAGAAAATACAAACTGTGTTGCCATCTGAATCTGAGCCAATAATGGCTTTCAGATTGATACAAATGATATAAAATTTAAGAATGAACACTCTCCAAACATTAAAAACAGATTTCTCAAAGGTATCTGTGCATTCATGTGATGTTAACATGTGTTTCTAATATGACCGATAGTCTATGTATTATTAGCGAGAGTAACGCATGATGAATGCCTGTTTTAAACATTATGAACAATCTTTGTCTCAGTCTGGTAATTAAACCTTTAATCTAATACCATTTCTATAAAACCCTCATTCATACATGGCACTATTTGTGTGCACGACCCCTAAAATGGGACTGAGATTGTCAAGAAAAATGTCTTATAATCTGTCGTTCTTCCTTAATGTTATATAAAATGACCTCAAATACAAAGGCTAAATGTTCAGTGGCGTGTCGACCAGCTGGAGTTTTCAGAAGTATTTTTCAAAAATAAGACGTCTTTTATCATAGAAGCAGATTGGAAGTGCATACAAGATATGATCAATTGCAGATATAGGTGCTTTGAGTAGGCGTCCATGTTCTGGTGTGTTGTGTCCAGCACTTGAGTGTCTGTCAGACTGATAGTCCACTATCTGAGCAGCTTAAGCGCTCCACACGGCTCTCAAATTCCAGCTGCGGTCTCACAAGTGCCAGTCAAGCTTGCTGAAAGACATATTAGTGCCTGTTTCCTTGTGCGGGAGCCCCTGTAATACGAGTCTACAACAGGGCATTGTGAATGACCGGCTCTTTGGTGTTCGTCTCCTTTTCGAGCAGCTGAGAAGACCAGGTCAGCTCTGGCTGAAGTCAGCAAAGCCCTTGTTCCCAGAGAACGGTTCCTGCGGGAGAGGAAAGAAGTATTGTTGTGGCAGGAGGAACCCTGAGCTTTGCAGGGTCTGGTGGTGCAGCTGTAACTGGCTGTGACCGTGTGTGTTCTGGAGAGAGTTACTGGCCTGTAGGCCCTGCTGGGAGGTGTAAGGTGGTGGAGGCAATAAGGGCTGCGTCGGGGTCACGGACACAGGAGTGGACGCTGAGGAGGACGAGACCATCAGGAGCTGCTGTTGCGAACACTGCCCCAGCGTGTCGGCCCGGCCCAGGGAGAAGCGGCGGACTGAACTCCCTCCCCCCGCTGAGCTGGAGCTGGTGGTGGCCGTGCTGGACTGGCGGGACGGCGTGCGCAGGCTGGGAGGAGCCGTGGTGAAGATCATGGGGATGGTTTCGCCCTGACTGCGCAGCGAGAAGCGGATCGGCTGCTGGGTGGGTTGCTTGGGTCGCAGGCAGGTGCAGCAGTACACGGCCACCAGAGAACCCACCACTACAAACGCCACGAAGATGGAGCCCACCATCAGAAAGGGCACGTAGATGGGCTCTGGCAGAGAAAAATGGCACGGGTTTATAGGACACTTAATATTCAGTCAAATTAACAACTTCACTGCACTGACAAAACTTGAATAATGACACCATAAATAGCGGAATCAAATTTATTATACATAATTTATTAACACTGCAATGTTGTCACTGTTTTTGAACAGTATTATATTTAGCATAATGTTGATTCAATTCAAAGTATACGACACCATAGATTTGACTTTACTTTGAATTTAGTTCATTGTCATTACAGTCTTATAAATAATGGTTTCACAAATGTTAGTTTTAAATTCCTTTATATTGAACGTGTTATAGTTGTTGCTTAAAATTTCATCTATTGCTTGTTACTAAATTAAAGGTTTATTTAACAGTGAATACTTACTTTTAAAAGCACCAATAATAATTGCAAAGTAATGACCAATGTTGAGCTAAATCAAGATAAAACATTTTCTTTATGTAAAGGGAATGTTTTTACAGCTTAATATATTTTCTATTTTTCACAATAACAATAAGAATAATATTCTTATTTCAGTTTCTAAATTGGCAGAAACATCGTTTCAAATATGCAAAGCACATGTTCCCACTGTTTGCTTGAGGTTATGGCTTTACAGCCCACTCAAATTAGTTTGTGTACCTGTCTGTGTAAACTGAATGTTTCATCATATTAAGACAGCTGGGCTGCAGGACTCAGTCACCAACATAAACATTGTTTCTTCATACTTGCACATGTAGCTGAGATCAGTAGGCAATGTTATGTCAAATTAGGAATGATGATCATTAGGTCATACAGTTGACCGGTATCTAAATCATATCTAAATCATTAATGAAGCCTTTATCAAAATATAATGATTTGATGTAACAATATTTAGTTTGCTCATGAATGTGATTAGATGTGTAGTTGTAATGTATACATTTCTTCTTAAAACACTGCAAAAATTTTATAAAAAACTAAATAAACGTAAGTTGAATTGCTGTCTTATACATGTTTTATTAAAATCACAGACGTGCCTAAGTCTCACCCTGCAGTGCTTGCACTTTTAACCACTTTGAATTGAATTGATGAGTAAGAAATCAAGAATATCTGCCAACTTCTAAAACTGAGTAAAAATTACAAATTATTGTAACAAATTACAATGATGAGAACATTTTCTCCATGCAGTGGCTGTGTAGAGAGTGCATGTGTGTCAGGTTAACCTCTGCTCAAATAAATCTGATTATTTGACTCGATTAATTTTATATCCCTGTTCCAAAAGTAGCCAATTTATCATAAAAAAAACTTTTGTTTTACAAATTTGTTTTTAAAAAGTTAGGATAAAACTACTTTCAGTACTCTTTGCAGGAATAACATTTTTCTAAATGAGAAACTTAATGTTTGCTCCTGTTTGTTTAGTTGGCTGAATCATAGTAATTAAACATAATGACGAATGTTTTTTATTAAAACTGTGGTTAATTTTACAGCTATTTATTTATGATTTTATCTGAGCCTTACGGGCAGCATATTGCGTGTCGTTCTCTACTTCTCTGTCGTTCGTGCAGGTTCCCTGATCGAGACGCGCGTCCGGGGCCGCGCAGCAGTAGCGCAGCGAGCAGCTCCCGCAGCACACCGTCGCGTCCGCCGTATCAAAGTCCTCCGGACACTGAAAGCCCTCATGGTAATTCCCACTGCTGTCTAGCCAGCCGTGACAGTACTCTCCCCGTGCATCCGATATCCGCAGATTCCATGTCAAATACCCCAAGACTAGGCAATTCAGCAGGCGCACCATACCGGCAAGATGCGCTTTAATTGGCCAGTTCCTC
This sequence comes from Meda fulgida, assembly GCA_030578275.1. Lineage (NCBI taxonomy): Eukaryota > Metazoa > Chordata > Actinopteri > Cypriniformes > Leuciscidae > Meda > Meda fulgida. The sequence goes on from CM060629.1 coordinate 24,858,597, forward strand.
TCAAACAGAGCGCGCCCGATAAACTGACGTTTTGGGGTTAAGCGAGCTTTAAACAAAATAGCAATGATTTGGGAAAAAACTCCATCAGCTCATAAGATTTAAATCAGTCACTGGGATTAAATCCAAGGATTGTTGTCCAAATCCAATATTGGGAATCATCCAGCTCCGGTCTTAGATTGTTTTAAAATAGGCTATCACCTCCAGAAATTCCATGCTTCTATCCGCATATTATCCGCTCCCGCTGTTTACTGACATTTTAGTCTCGTTAACTTCTCATCGAATAGGCCTACTTTTTATATCCATGTGGATGTAAAACAATGAACTGTCACCTAGGCTATACGTTATTTATCAATGACTGGTAAAAACAAGTGCCTGTCTAGCAGTTCTTCCCCTAGAAGTTGAGACTGCTCAGAGACGCGCGCCTGCTCTGAGGCGACTTTTCAAATGTGCTGCTCTCGTAAATTTGTTTTAGACTCGCAGTCGCACCCGCTCAGTTTCTGTGACGCGCACGCAGTTGGCTGGCCGGACGCGCGCAGGGTCTCTGCTTCCTGTTGCCAGGGGAGCACAAGAGGGAGTTTTTTCATCTGGACTTGATTCAGGTGTATTCTCTGTCCAATATCTTTAATAGAAAGGTCTGTTATTTCATTTCGTTTTGTTTGGCCAGGTTAACTTTTTCAAAAGTTTCTTCTTTTTTTTCATTTCCATAAGATGTTTTTAGCTTAGAGTCTTTGAAATTAAAAATCTAATTCAAATCAAATTTGGTAAGTATATTTTTGGATTTCATTTATTTAAGTTTGAATTCACAGAATTATAGGTTATTATTCGTTCAGTCGTTTGGAAAGTGGTGATCATAACGTATTTCTGTTAAATTCATAAGTGTCATGTTGTCGCCCTCTTCTGGCCATTGCTGTCTTTTGTATTTTCTGAATATATATATATATATATATATATATATATATATATATATATATTATTATTTTTTTTAACAGTATCATTTTTACACATAGCCTTGCGTATATAAACACGTATAGCCTATGATACACTATCACAAATGTATAATTCACCGAAAAAATTAAGATATTTTAATGAATGTCAGTGACCAAACAGTTGATGGGCCCTATTGACTTCCATTGTATTTTTATTTTTTTCATACTATGGATATGGAAGTCAATATAGGGTCCATCAAATGTTTGTTGGTTACCCATATTCTTCAAAATATTATCTTTTGTGTTCAGCGAAAAAAAGAAATTCATACAGGTTTGGAACAACTTGAGGGTGAGTAAATGATGAAAGAATAAGAAAATGAAAAATAACTAGGACCTATACTTTTAAAGACCAGACGGAGTTGCCTATAATTTATTCCATTCTCACACTCGCTTGATATTCATGCTGACAAATATCAGGGTGCAGCACGTCATCTCTATATGAGTCATTAATATCGAGTTTGTTTTAGACTAATTCTGGCCAGTCAGTATGTGTTGGCCAATATTATACCGCTGCAAACGAAAATAGTTCTTCCAACAAAGTATCAGTGTCGCCAAGTAACGCATTACGCATAGACTTAAAAGTGGAACGGAACAGCGTTTTCCCCTTCCTGGTCAAAGCGCTCTGAACTCACTTGGCTCCAGTCCAGCTCCACTTCGGCTTTTCCATTTCCCGCTCCTGGCACACTAGTAAACCAGCTCCAAAGATACTCCGACTTTCAAAAAGATTCAGAAAACTCTGTTCCCCATTTGCTTCCACCCAGCACTGGAGAAATGAGACAGTAGCAATGCTTCTAAAAAGCATCTCATGCAATTACAGTTGAAAAAATATATTTTGATTTATTTCACAACACAACATATGACATGCAGCCTATACTTTAAATTAAATTGCATTTAATTACATGTGTTTGGTACAATTTACAATTTATATTGTAAATGCGGAGCTTAATATTAAGTTGCTTATTGCTTTTAAATTTGTATTTTCAATTTTCTCTGTTAAGTCCTAAAGTTCTTTTTGCTTTCACCTGTCAGTTTAGCCTAAAAACAACAACGAACAAAGCATATAGCCTACCCCTAGAAGACAACATGGCTATACTATGCGAAACAACATGGAGGGGATCATGGACACCTCTTTATATCATCTTGCACCTGTCTCTTCTGACGCTCCACTGATGGGAGCGCAAGCCACATACACACACACCGAGTGGCGAGGCGCGCGCGGGTGCCGCCGGTATTCCCCTGTTGGTAGAATAAAGCCAGCGCGTGCTGTTACCGCCAGGGGATTGGAGCAATGACTTGTCAGTAAATTCACCCACCCTCTGAGTATCTCAGACAGAGTTAGAAGTGTTTGAGACACAGAGCAAGGCGGCGAGACACTGGGATAACTGATTTAACCAGACCGGGACAGAACGAGACTCAAGTCCGAGGGAGATGGAGGAGGAGATGCTACCAGCAGACGAAGGTCTTTCTGCGCCCAAAATCTGCAGGCAGCAGCAACAGAGGAGCCCGTACAGCTCCCTCAAGACCTTTCAGAGCAAGCGCGCGGCGGGCAAGGCGAGATATGACAGACCCACAATGGTGGACATCCCGCAGCTCGGAGAGCATCCTCATCACCTCAGTCATCATCAGCAGGATTCACAGCGGGCGCCACTTCCTCAAGCCTGCCTCTCCATCAGCAGCAGTCAGCAGCACCGTCTCCCCTGCGAAGTCAGGCCCAGCATCAGCAGAGTCGCGACATCCAGCGCGGCGGCATCCGCGGGGAGCGCCGCGGCATCATTCGGCAACCAGAGGAGGGTCGCCGGCCAGGAGTCGGGCAGATACGAGCTCAACCACCAGTCTCCAGACTGCACCTATGGAATCAGCTCAGGTAAGTGAACAAGTTTGACTAAGAAACTTTTATCCGTGAATTCGTCACGAAGCTGCAACTCCGAACAACCGAATGGGAAAGAGAAGTGTATATTTTCCTTCAAATGGCAATTATTTTTCTCACGCGAGAACATGGATATTTTGAGACCCACGCCCAAATTATGCGACTTATTCAAGCATTGTCGGCATGCTTAATTTCACATCAGTGAAAACAACACACGACTGAAAACAGTGGCTTAACGATTTCATAAAACCCCTGCACTGGCATGTTCTCTATCTGTCATAGCATCCGCTTTGTGTTGACATTCTGAATCTTCTGTATATTTAACCAAATCTTGTTTTAGCCTATATCTTTATATCACTAACACAAGTAGTTGACACCTGCTTGGGTTTATCCTGATCTCAAAAATAGAGCATAATGAGTATGAAGAGTTGTTGTGTTTTACAATAAAATGTAAACACTGGTCTGATGATCATAGAGATGAGCTATAATAAACATGAAAGTCTCAAGTACTGTTAGATTTCTTTACATGCTGCATTAAGATTCTCCCTGCATGCATTTGTGGAGAGTGTCTTGTTTTTCTCACCAAATTAATTGAGTTACCTAAACATGTCAATTTCAGTAATTTTTTTCATGTGATTGTTGTTACCAGAGATTGTTTTCATTCATCAGAGCCTCAGGCCTTCACAAATTGAGAAGTTGTCATTATCTTACAGCAGGGTGCCTCAGAGTCTGTGCAAACATTCAGATGATCTATTTTTCTCCACACAAGTTATTACATTACATTAAAAGACGAAAAAAATTCACGGTTGATCTTAAACCTTTCCATATGTAGTGTTTAACATGCATTGTGAAATTCACCTTGACATCAATAAAAGGGTTTCAGACTGTTCACTAAATATTAAACGCACTTGTTGGAGACACAGTGTTTCCAGTCCAGATCAGAGTTCATAGTGTAAACAGCGCTTTCTAATTTCATACAAAGCCCTTTTGGTTTATTGTCATTCACTGCGAAAATGATACATGGGGGATTTTTTGGCCAATCAGACAATGCTAATAATGGTTTCGTCTTTCTAGCTCTGGGGAAAGGAGCCGTAGACACCCAAGGACACAGCTCTGAGATCAGTGCAATAATCCAAATTGCATTTAATAGCTCCTCCAAAGGGATTGTGATTAAAACAAATGTGGCTCATAAATTTGGCTCTGCGGCGGCACATGTTGTGTTTAATGAAATTTCATGAGCCTCACTCTGCATGGCATAACAGAGGAAGAAAAAGAGGGAGGGAGGGAGAGAGGGGCAGAGAAAAAAGGGAACGAGGGAGCGGGAAAGATAGAGGAGAATGATATCAAATCCATCTTGCTGGGGGTAAACAGAGATGCTGCGCATGTTAATAAATGGCCACATCTGCTTAAGCCTGATAGACACATCCAGGCGGCAGCGGAGGCTGGAACCCGTCAGTCATATGGCTGCCACAGTGACTGCATGAGCTGATAATTGTCTGCCCTGTGTCTTTGTGTGAGGGTGGCAAATTCATAATCATCCTCTTAAGATTCTGCATCTGGGCGTGGCCAGAAGGCTGTGGGGAGACAGAGTAAATGTATGCAGATGGTTGGTCAGCATTTTCCTTTAATTAATCTCTCTGCTGCTTCTCATCATATTTAGAGGATTTGGAAAAAATAAACAGTGTTTATTAGAACAGTGACATCATGTAAATGAGATGAGATGTGTGTGTGTGTGTGTGTGTGTGTGTGTGTGTGTGTGTGTGTGTGTGTGTGTGTGTGTGTGTGTGTGTGTGTGTGTGTGTGTGTGTGGCAGATTCAAAGCGTCCTTATCTTTATCTCCTAAATCTGTAGGCATGTGGAGCCTAGTTGCAGATTTAAAGATAAAAATGATGGAAAGTGCAAATGGAGGACAAGAAGGACATAACAAAAAAGACTAAATAGATCATAAAGATACTGTGCAAGCACGCTGTGGTGATGTTAGGCTAAATTGAAATATTAAATGGTTTAGTAAATTAATAGATTATTATTTAACTCTTTGTTGTGGAAAAAAACAGAATAGTACAAAAAAATTGAGGAAGTAGCATTAAAAATTCGAGGAAGTAGCATTCAAAATTTGAGGAAGTAGCATTAAAAGGAAATTATCATATTATATATTTTCTTTCTTCCTAAGAGCACCAAAGAAGAATATTAGCAGAATATATGAACATTTTGCCTTAAAAAAAACCTGTGGTCAGCATTGTATAAAAGTTATGCTCTTCTTTTTTTCTTTAACTGATTTTATGCATGTTTTGAAATACACTATAATTTCATTTATGGTTAAACTATTTCTTTGAATATGGAAAATGAAAAGAAATCTGATGCTAACTTTTGTGTAATTTCGATCTCTCCTCAGAAAACCGGCTCATCTTGGATGCTTTTGCCCAGCAGTGTAGTCGAGTGCTCAGCCTCCTCAACAGCAACGGACGTCTCCTTGAGCCCCAGCCTTCCCTGGCCCCTCCATCCTCTTCCATTTCCACTCTCATAAAACAGGAGGACAGCTGCCTGTCTCCTGGAGAGAGGCTCGCTTCTAAGCCCAGGTCGGAGGACTCATCTCTGGAGAACCCAGGTGAGGAGACCCAACGGGGCAACCACTGGAACCAGCAGCAGACTTCCGCTTTCCTCCGGATTTTCACAGAGTCGCTTCAAAACTACCTTCTATCCGGACCCCAGTCATCGGACAGTGAACGGGGTCGCGCAGTAGACGCTGAGCCGGTAGCATCAGGGTCCCCCAGGCAGAACATAGGTGGGTGGACTTCACCAGCACCGTCAGAGTCCTACGGACACCCTTCATCCACACTGCCTGAGGAAGACGAGGAGGAGGAAAGTTGTTGTCCACGCTGTATGGAGCTGGAACAGGAAGTTCTTAGTCTACAGCAGGACAATGAGGAACTGAGACACAAACTGGACAACATACCGGGTATTAAACTTTATTTGATGATTTAGTTTTATTTCGGTCCTGATATTGGACACAGAATCCACTACAAGATTTAATATTTATAATATTTTTGTAAAAAGAATTCACTAAATTATTACTACTATCCTAAGATACTTTTAAAGGTGCATAATGTAACACTATATATTTATTGCATTTGCTGGAGACACAGTAGATCCTGATTACACAAATTTGAGAATGAGAATAGTTTATAAATCTGTTGTCAACAAAAGAGAGGCTTTAAAGTCTCCTGGCTTTTCTTTTTTGCCAAAATAAAGCTTTATAGTTTAACTTTTGAAAGCAAAGAAATCAAAACAGTCATGAATAATGTTCTGTAAAATACAAGTATTATTATTAAATCTTTTCCTTTTAATTTTACATTACAATATTATAATTCCAACAGTTAGCAACTATATTTCCTTAAATATTTAAATTTTAGAATTTAAATAATAACAATAATAAAATAAACATTTTTATTATTTTAGTCCTTAGCTGTTTACATACCTGGCTTTAGCATTAATTGATTCCACTATTGAAAGTGTTCAAAAAAGGGTTATTGAGACAATTATGTACTCTCATAATTGCCACATTGAGTATTATGCATTAATTAATTTCATAGCTGAACTATTATTTTCATTAGGTATAAAACTTTTACTAAAACAACTACACATTGCACCTTTAACAGTTGATTGTATTTGGCTTATGTGCAACAGCTCAGCTTGGTTGGTTTAAATGAAACTAAAAGTTCATCAACCAACATTTTTTTGCTCGTTTTGCCTTCAACAGCTCCATGCCAGAATGTTTTGGACTTTTTTAAGACTGTTCTTCAGCACTACAACCAATTTGTGCAGCCCCAGTCCGAAGAGCAGCTTACCGAGGTGAGCCTGACAGAAAATTCAAATAGTCAGAAAAACCAGTGACAAAACTTTATGAAAGACACTGTTACCATGGAACATGAACTGAAACTGTCATTCAAATTAAGGTCTAATCTGGGGTTATGAAAATATCACTTGACCAACTGTTACATAAAACTAAAAGCAAAAGAAGCTTTTAGTATTCCAGTAAAGTTTCAAGTCTTTATATTGAATTTGTTTGTTTTTTAGGTACCATTTTTAGTGCAGTGTCTGTTTAAATGTTGATGCATTAAAGCGCATTAAAGATTAAAGACAGCATTAAAGAATTTTTCCTCTCTGTAATCTATAATCTTATAATCTGTCTTTTTTAAAATAGGGCAGTAAACAGCTTCTGGGGAACTATCCTCTCTTCATCACCAATAAGCAGTGGGACGAGGCAGTCAACTCCTCAAAAAAAGATGGCCGGCGGCTCCTGCGTTACCTTATCCGGTTTGTGTTCACCACAGATGAGCTGAAATACTCGTGCGGTCTGGGGAAGAGGAAACGTTCGGTACACACAGGGGATACGGGACCAGAGAGACGGCCTCTTAACCCCGTCAAGGTCACTTGTCTCAGAGGTAGTGAGCTAAAAGTATTTTTAGAGTGTGTTCACACTTGGCAGGTTTGGTTGGATTAAAACGAACTCTGGTGCGGTTGCTCTGTTAGTGCGGTTCATGAACACTGTCATCCGAACATTGGTGTGCACCCAAACCAGCTGAAAATATGGGTCTCGGTCGGTTTGACTTAAATATGAACACAACACAGACCAAAAACATCTAAATTAACCAAAAACTGGATGTGATGTCACACGATGTGACCCTTAAAGCTCAAGCATACCTGTTTATTCCTTTCATAGTCACGATGTTGCCCATTACAGTTGGAAGTTGGAACCACGTCTTCTTTCAGCAGATCCTCGTTTGTGTGTGTAATGGAGGAATTCCTGCCGCTGTTTAGACACCTTTACACATCTATAAGATGTTTGTGAGTTCTCAGCTGGTAAAAATACCATAATTTGTGTGCACATACAATGAGTGCATTTAGCCCAGATCCCAGCATTGTATTGCATGTTCTGTAAGTTCTGTAACAAAATATACATCATGAAAGCAGGGGGTTTTGTTTTGTTTGTATCTTTAGGTTCGGTAAAATTATTTAAAATGACAGTGTGAATGCTAAGCGAACCAGGACTTAATGTATAATTTTCTTTTCTTGGTCCAGACCAAAAAGAACCAAGAGAACCGAACTACAAGTGTGAACACACCCTTACACTTTTTTTATTTTAGTATTTGGGAGGCATTTATTTTAATCAGATTATCAATGTGATAATTCAAACTTAATTTAAAATCTCACATGTTCTGTCTATCTCCCTCATCCACCTCTATCCCACGGCGTTCCCTGTCTCAGAGTTTATCCGGATGCACTGTGCTTCTAATCCTGACTGGTGGATGCCCTCGGAGGAGCAGATAAACAAGGTCTTCAGTGATGCAGTGGGGCACGCACGGCAGGGCCGGGCTGTGGGCACTTTCCTGGGCAACGGGGGCAGCGGGAGCAGCAGCAGTGGTAGTTTATACATGGAGAGCTATGACGGGCAGCTCTCTCAGGATGATCTCTATCTTAAGGGCACACATAATGGCCTGGGGGACTAAAGAAGAGACATACATCCAACGTTTTCAGCGCTCAAATCATGGATCAAGGTGAGGAGTGAGCCCTACTGTCAGTCCGGAACAGCTCACACAGAGATTGCAGCACTTACATGATGTTAACGGGGTTTTTGGATGAATGTAATCCTTATTTCTTCCTGTCAATACATTCCAGGGAGCTCACACCTACCCAGTGAATTATGTGGGATTCTTCCATGCTTTATTGTTGAACTCTTGTGTTAAATGGTTAGTAGTCACTAGGCAGCGGAGTTGGTTGAATTCTTCAAAATATCAGGTTTGTTATTTGGTCCTTTTCCAAATTTGTTCCATTTGAATGTGATTAAGAATATGATCCACTATAGCAACATGAATGTATCCGTTTCACTCCATTCTTGTGTCAGATTGGTCAGATGTTCATAAAGACGGCCTATAAATGAGGTGCTATTATGATGTTCTGTTATTCTGTCTTATAAGGTTGAATTTAAAGTACTGCCCCTTATTTTATCATCATATGATTTTGAATAATCTGTAATGTTTATAAAAAAAACTGTGATGTTGCAAAAATCAGTTTCTTAGTGGCTGCAGGATGAAATTACTCAATTTGTCCGCATCTGTGACTGTGCAGATACAATAATCTGTAATATTATTTGTTGTTTGGCTTCCTTATCTTTCCTCTGACTTTAAAGGTCCAACAAGGAGCCAGTGCTGTTTGTCATTTGTGTTGCTGCTTGTTCGTCAAGCACCACAAAGATCATGTTTAAAGGATTAACCCGACATAAGTTATTTTACCACACTATAATATTCTGTGTGACTGCATAGAAACTACATGAAATGCCTTAAAAAGAGACACCATCTACCACTATGAACTACAAATACTGCCAATTCAGAATGTTGATAATCTCTTGGTGTTCATGTTACATTAGTGGCCTCTGGCTGTTTGGGGTTTCTAAAGAAACTAAAGAAAAATGAGTTTGAAAACAGACCATCTTTCTTTAATGCCTTAGACAAAGTTTCTGTCTGTGAAAATGTTTATACATCCAGGTCATTGTGTAATGTCTGGTAGAATTCAGTCAAATGTCATTTAACTACATTTTTAATTCATTCTCCATGGCACTTCATCAGATATAAGATGGTTGAGAATGCCCAGCATTTAAACCCGTTCACACAACATCAAAACTCGTGATCATTGAGGGAGTTTCTTATCTGGAGATCTGTGGTCTAGTTCATCTGCTACTAATGGCTACTGAAACACAGTACAAGTTCACATCTTCATGCTAGTGATTCACAAACATTAAACAACTGATAAAGAGATGTGTCAGAGTGATATAAAATCTTCAAAATATGTTACTACCAAGTTGCTATTGCCTTTGACTACCAGACATACAAAAGCTTCTGTTGTTGTGAAATGTAGCCTGTTGTGATTGTACAAATCCATGGTGATTGGAAATTGTTAGTCGTCTTGTCTATTCAAAGAACGTGTCAACACTGTGAACCCCACCAAAAGTGATGAGATCCCCCCCCCCAGTTATTAATGATATTTTCTTTTCAAACAGATGCATTTATGTAATGTGAACAAAAATGAAAAAAGACAATGAAACAAAAAACTGATTCAGACAATGCCATCTGTGTTGTTATTCAATAGTAGCTACTCTATTAATTCCAGACATTGAACAATAGATGGCAGTAGACAACAATAAAGCCATTGCAATGTTTCTTTGTGAAACCAATTCAAAGGCTGTCAAATTCAATCCAGTGTGAATAATTGCATATGTCTGGAGGATGAGCATGCGTACAATTTATCAAATCATTCAGAAGATGTAGCGTATTATTCATGATAAAAAAAAGATTGCAAAATTAGGTTCAAAATGAAAAGTGCCTCTAAAACCCTATAAAACCAGCCAGCTGACAAGATGGACCAGCTAAGAGAGAGCAAACCATTCTATGCTGGTTTAAACTCTTGTTTTGAACATGTTTTATTCAACATCCACTGTTTGTAAATTAAGTCCAGTTATCTTTTCAACTATTGTTTGTGTAATGCAGGAATTTCCAGGCATTGCGTAATATATGGCTGAAACAAGATTTCCTTCTGACAGGGGGAAAAAATTATAATTTTCATCATGGGACAGTTTAGCGGAGATAGCATCAAACCCCACCCCTACACAGTGAGCCATCATCTCTGTCCTGCACGAGTTATGGACTTGAAACGGTTTAGTGGCTGCATCCGAAATCGCATACTTACCTACTAGGTGAAAAACAGTAGCCTGAGTGACTAAAGTAATATGTCCGAATTCATAGTATACTCATAAATGTGTAGGCAAAAAGTACCTGGATTACCTACTGCAGGGGTGTAGAATTTAGTAGGGACGCTAGGGACATGTCCCTATACCAATATCCAGTGACACTGATATATCCCTAGCAATAATTGTACTACTTTCAGCGAGATTCTGAAGTGTTCATAAGTTGGACACTATCCCGTGAGGCCACGGGAGAGGATTTGTGAATGGCAGTGAAGCAGTGCAACTGATTCTGGTAGGTCACATGATAATGACAACATGGTGAATGTATGTCCAGATTACATTCATACTACACACATTAATACTATAAAGAGAAACATTTTTTAGCATTTTCGTGAAGTTAATTATTCAACATAACACAACCTACTTGAGAGTATGCGATTTCGGACGCAGCCAGTCATTCAGATTCTTATTCGTACAGTGATATTTTTCATCATTATGCCAGGTAAAGACATTGCAAGTCATTGTATCATTCACCCATTCGGTTTGCTCTAAGCACAGTCTACCGGAAGATATCATCTTATCTTTTATTCAAATTTGTGTTCATCCAGAAAGTGTTCAAGCGCTTTTCAGATTTCATTAATATTCCCAGTTCATTCAATTCGTTCATGAACTATGCCTCTATCCCTAAATCACCAATATCATCAGACCTTGATCAAACCTCTGCAGAATGCAAGCAGCGGTTCCCCAACAGTGGGCGTTTTCAAACCGATGGACGTTTTTCAACCGCTTTACCCAATTTACTCTAACCCAAGTAGAGTAAGGTTTAGAGTGGGGTTCGAGACGAACCTTCATGATTTTAGCATTATTAGATTTTTAGATTTAATATAATACGATATAATTTCGATGTAATACACCAATTGTATTACAACGCCCACTGATTTGGAAAAGTCAGTTTTGGTTCTACAGAGACACCTGAAACTACTCAAACCTGCGACTCTTTTAGGGAAGGGGCGTAGTAGTTCAGTAGGTCCTCCAAACAATGTGATGCTCCTTTGCTTGATCCATTAAAGTGAACGAGTTAAGAGAATAAAAAAAAAAAAAGATTTGTTCAAATAACCGATTCGCTCACCCAAGGCCGGATTTACCACCGGGCCGATTGGGCCGGTGCCCAGGGGCCTCCGACCTCTAGGGGGCCTCCAAGACCCCACTAACTGTGTGGCCTCATCCTTTTTTGTAATTTTTTTTATTACTATTAAATTAAATTAAAATTAATGAATGCGTGTCTAATTGTGCGTATGTGTGTTAACAATAATTTATTTACACGCAAAAAAGTATCATGATCAGTTTTTCGGCTGTGTCGGATGATGACGAGTCAGCTTACCGCGGAAACTGTTGATAGCGGCAAAACAGGCGGTAGAAGATGAGTTGAGAGAGAGAGAAGAACAGAGAGTTGAGGACATCGAAGAAAAACAAAAAATGGATAGAAAACGGTGGAGCAGCGGAGCCACAAAACGCAAAGCTAAAAAGGAGAAGGATAGCAGGGAGGTTTTAATGAGGAGTAATATTCCATCCATCTCTACGTTTTTCAAAAGTCGGCTCGACGAAAATAAAGAGCCTGGCGGCGCCGGCGCCTGCGGTGATGCTGAGTTTAGCACAATACTCAGCTTTGCTATTTTAGATGAACCTGAGCATCAGCAACAGCACCAGCACGACAAGACAGAGAACCCCAGCCCGCCTGGAGTGACAGACACCTCAAATGCCTCCCCACCACCAGTCTCCGACTCCGCTTGAGACCGAAACCGAAGCAGGTGCTGAAGGCGGCAGAGGCCCGGCGATGACGTGCATTACCAGTTTGACCGCCTCAAAATGTAGGCATATCTATTACCTTTTCCCCTTATTAAAAACCCTGATTATTAGATGCCCGGATCTAGGGAAATTGTTGATGAAACATTGATTAAAATTAAGATTTAAATAAATACAAAACGAAATTCACTTTAAATAAAGGCTTTGTGCTTTCTGTTTGAGGTCTCTGTGAAAACGTTTTAAAGCATTCTTTTACTTTTAGTGCCGCTTTCAGAGCGGTGACGTCCGTAACGGAGAACTGTCACGTCCATAACAATTTTTTTCCTCATAAATGCGAACACGAAAAATAAAATAAAATGAATATTTTATTCTGTGGAGACTTTCGATCCTGCTTTATCCGGTGCCGGAGTTGGTGATGTTGTTTTTAACTAAAGAAAAAGGAGGAAAGGAAAAAGAGGAGAGGAGGAGGAAGAGGGAGGAGGCCTCCAAGATTTTGTGCCCAGGGGCCTCTGCTTTCTAAATCCGTGCCTGCGCTCACCGAAAGGATTCAAAACTCTTGCACTAAAGAAACGCCACATTGGAGCTGCTTCAGCGTTTCTCACATTCTGGCGTGCTCTCTGCTTCTAAGTCAAGGTAGATCTCAAACTAGTGATCTCTGCAAGATCATTCATCATGTTGAACCATTCCATCACGGATTTGAGCTGCCTTTCTCTTTAATTCTGCTGGACACTTTATTGCGGAGCCCCCACAAAATGTTGGAGGGCGGGCCGCGCAGCAGCAACGCAGTGAGTTGTCAAAATCTTGTGGCGGTGACGCCGAGGGTGCACAACGCCCACTAAAGTAAATTGGTGTGGTTTGTCTCGCGAGTCGCGAGGTATTATATAGGCGGTTTATTATCATCAGCGTTGCGATTGTGATCGTCTTTTTGAATTTAGCTGAATGATAATGCAGCGATTTTTCTTTCTGCAACTTCGGGCGGCGGACAGGCGCAAGGGCGCGAGCAGTGCATAGTTATCCAATGCGCAAGTGTCATTCTGTTGGATTAGCCCAAACAACTGCGTCTCAAACTGCACCGGGATGCCTCTTATCAGCCTGGACGACGATGATCAGAGATGGGTCCCGACGCATGTCAACGTGACCGTGCTTCGCGCGCGGGGTCTGCGGTCGAAGGGCAAGCAAGGCAGCCGCTATGTTTACACTATCATCCAGGTCGGCAAGGAGAAGTACACCACCGGCCTGGTGGAGAAGGCTGAGGAGCCCCAGTGGAACGAGGAGTGCTCGTTTGAGCTCCAGCCCGGGCTGCTGGAGGCGGGTGGGACAAGCGCGTACCCGCCCGGGAGCAGCAACCTGGTGCTCACCGTGATGCATAGAGTGCTGATCGGGCTGGACGTGTTTCTCGGACAAACTATTGTTCCTCTCGACAAAGTTTTCCAGGAAGGAATGTGTCCTAGAAATGAGTGAGTAGAGCTAATAATAGGATCAATTAATGGGCCTCTTGGTCGAGGGCCTCTTAAGACTTTTGCACTGTGTCAGTACCATGGTACAGTGGCATCAGTTACTATAGTACTGCATGATTACCATATTCACGTGCCAAAGCATTTACACGATATTCCAATGTACATGGTTTGCTTGTCTTAGCTGGTTTGAGTTGGTCTCTCGCAGAGCACACAAGTATCCAAAAACCCTTTTAAAATTCAGAATTGTAAACATTCCAAACAATTTTGATATACTAAAATAACTAAACATAAAAATGAAATAAGAATGAAAATAAAAAAAAATTGACACATTTAAAAAAAATAATAAAAATGGAATTAAATTAAAATGGAAGCGGGAAACATAAAAATGAATGCAAAATATTGATTAAAAACAATAATAGTATCCCAATGATACTATAATTACACTTATTGGGTACATGTTAAAATAAACATGACATTTTTAGTGTTGTTTTACAGCTTCTCCATCATTCCCACATGACAGCATGAAAGAGTGATTGTAAAAAATAAATAAATAAAAAGTGTAGCCTTAAGTTCTATCTTTTTGGTTATTATAGCCTTACAAGTTTATGTAATTGAATGCACTTTTAAAGCATAGGAGCTTTCCTTGTTTTCCAGTTGATACGGTCCTGGGATATTTGACACAGTCATGCCAAAACCGTGAGCCTGTGATTTTGGATGGAAGAATTTCTGTGCACCCATTTCCCAGTTGGACAGGCATTCGCATTTCCAACATAATAAAACTGCAGGAAGATTCTTTCGCCTCCCACCAAAACTTAACCTAAATTACTGATCATGCAATATTAAACACATGCATGGTGGTCAAAGCCACACAAGCAATCTATGGGAAGTGCAAAACCAACACTGTTTTGAATTCCAGAGTAATGGGATATGTTTTTACAGATACAACAACAGCAACATACTTGGAGGGGCATGCTGCGTCTAGTCCTCATCAGGGCTGGCACAGAGTCATGCCTGAACACAGGGTAGTACCAGTGTGTGTCAGAATGGTCACAGAGTCCCACTGAAGCTCAACAAACACACATTTCACTGCAGTCCAACAGACGTAACCTCTCTGGAATCTTGGTCTTTTTTCAATGTTCATTTTATTTGAATATATCTCTTCTTTAGAATCTTCCACATCTAATGCAGATGAAGTTTAACTACATATCTAGCAGTGCCATCATTAGGAGTAAATAATTTGTCATGGGAGTGGAGGAAGAGATGAGGTAGGCCGGGGCCTCTTGGCTAAAACCTCTATAAACAAGTGAGGGAGGAAGTCACTGAGCCATGCTGAGCAACAATAACATTGTTATTTTCTTATTCGATGCATATCCTTTATCCCCACGTCCACCATACAACTCTCAAATTAACACAATGTGCAACTAACAAAATTTATTTAATTAAAAAACACCAAGATGTTAGTTAGTAACAAATCGTAATTGAATTTAAGTTTATAATATGAGCCTAATTATTATATTGATTAGTATATTTGGTTTTTATCAGTATAAGCATGTTACTGGTTTTATTATTTCCAGGTCAGCAAAGGTTTTGCAACAAATGTGCAAAACATGCTGCAACAATTCTTGGCTGTTGTCCTTGCAACCATTTACAACAGTGGATCTCATCTTCAGGGGCCACAGGATGACTTGAAAGTATTATTATTAATATAGGATAACAATCTAACTATAATCTAAATCAGGTTCTCAACTCTAGTTTGACCAAGAATCTTGCTTATTAAACTCACATGCCTGCAACTTATTTAAAGACCTCCTCCTGCAACCACCTTGAACACCACACTGCTAAGGTCAGGTGGCTGGTTTTGGCTAGTAACAGCGTAGCAAATTAATTCATGTCAACATTCAACATTTATCTTGACGAACTTTCATTTTCTAGTTACTGTTTGCACTACCATGTAGGCCTTTCAGCATTTCAGGTCATATAGAGATGTATGGAAATGTCCATCTCTGCACACACTATTCTGAATCTGAATCATCACATGTCATTGTAGACGTGAGGCTGTTCTGCACATCTGGATTTAATTGAACTCGGAGCTGCACCTCTTTCTCCCTCTCTTTCTCTCTTCTGCCGTCTCTCGGTTTAAGGCGTTTGTCTTGGCTCTCTGCACGTGTGCGCGCATGAGGTGCTCTGTGGTGAACCGGAAATGGAGGAAATAGTTTCACCACTGGTTCTCTGTGAGACAAAGGGACGGCACTATCCTAATGCAGTAACGTTCGTTCAAGAGGCCCCCGCTTGTGTTTGCACTCCTGTATAGGTCATAGCCCTTTGCTTCAGTGTGGTGCAGGAAATTGTAAGCCGATGTTATAAAAGATGAGGCCATCAGTGAGAGCATCATTTTAAGTGTAAAAGTTCAGGCCAAAATTGTTGTTTTTTTACCTCTAAAATCATTAGACAAAAAACACTGTTCAAACGTCTGTGGTCGGTAAGATTTTTTAAATGTGTTTGAAAGAAGTCTCTTATGCTCACCAAGGCTGCTTTTATTTCATCACAATATTACTGTTTTTACTGTATTTTTTTTAAGTATTATTTCAATTTTAAATAACTGTTTTGTACTCTAATATATTTTAATAATGTTACGTCATTAAAATAATGTCACAAATCATACAATTAAAAATTATTATAAAATGGGTTTCAGTTTGATTTTGCTAAAAAAAATAAAAAAAATAAATGATGGTTGTGCAATATAATCTGGATATGTTCTTGACAGTCTTCATGAGATTCATATTTATGTTTATCATAACCATTCAAAGAAAAGTAGGAATGCACCAAAATTTAAATTCTCTCTGATATTGATTTTCATCTAATGATCAATAACTAATAAATTACCAGTATTACAATCCTATAATATTTTGTCTAAATAAATTAAAACAGTAATTTTCAGTACTACAAGTAAATTTATTTATCACAGCATTTAAATATATAGTATGGAAATTGGATATTCATTTTGACATTTGCTTGAGATACTTATTAAAGTATCTCAAGCAAATTGTATTAAAATAGTGTTTTCAAACATTAAATTTAAGTGCGCATTAGATAATAAAAATTAGCTTTTAGATGATTTTCTTTTGTTCTTCTTTGCTTAAGGTGGTTCAAGCTGCACTCCAAGGCTGGTCGAAAGGAAAAGGAG
This sequence comes from Meda fulgida, assembly GCA_030578275.1. Classification (NCBI taxonomy): domain Eukaryota; kingdom Metazoa; phylum Chordata; class Actinopteri; order Cypriniformes; family Leuciscidae; genus Meda; species Meda fulgida. Next base: position 24,875,632 of record CM060629.1, read on the forward strand.
CGGGGAGAGCTGCAGGTCACCATCCAGTTCACCCGCAACAACATGACCGCTAGTATGTACGACTTGACCGTAAAGGACAAGCCTCGTTCTGCATTTGGGAAACTGAAGGACCGCGTCACAGGAAAAAAGCGAGGAGATTTGGAGTCCTCCTCTGCCATTTTACCCGGCCGCTACGCCGCCATATCAGGGTCTGTAGGTCCTCCGTTTTCAGGAGATGGTGGACCCGATGATCCAGGCGAGGAGGTGCTCGATGAACACCGAAGCAAGGTGAAAGACTTCTTCTTTAAAGGGAAACTACGCAAGAATTCAGACACACGGTCCTGTTCATCATTGGCTTCGGACAGTAGCATGGCATCGTCCGCTGGGGATCCATTCGTCGCAGTAGAGCTGTCCAGAACACCTGTCTACAGCAGCAGAGTGATGGAGCCCTTCCGTATAGACACTGAAGCAGGGATAAAAGGTCAGTCAGCTATAAGAATATATAAACAGAATTCATTGATCATTTATCATTATACATAATCTGGGCTCCATATAGTTTGATAATTTACTCACCCTCATGTCGATCCAAACTTATATTATATTCTATGGATCAAAAAAGAGGATATTTAAAGAATTTTTCAACATTTTTTTGTGCATGCAATTAAAGTCAATGGGGTCCAAAACAACATTTGACAGAATTTACTTTCATTGTGTGGACAAAGCTAATTTTTTTTTTTTAAATATCTTCTTTTGTGTTTCACAGATGAAATACATTTGGAACGACATGGGGGTGAGTAAATTAAGACATTTTCCTTTTGGGGTGAACTATCCCTTTAAGACATCTTTCAAACACTCCTCAAATGTCTGGTCGACACCTACTAATCTAAATTTTGTGATTTGTTTCTTTAAAGTGATGACCCACAAGCGTGCACACAGCGATGAAGCCAGTAAGATCACGGGTGTTCCTCATCTTATCCCTGCCGTGGAAAACCTAAAAGGTCAGAGCATGGCGCTCTCCAAATCAACCCTCTGCATCAATGGTAGCCATATCTACTCATCCGAGCCTGCCAGCCCCAAGAGTCCAAGCACCATCCCGGCCAAGCTGTCCCTGCTGGAGAAATGCGCACCCCTTTCTCGCTCTCTCCAGAACCTGACCCGACGTGGTGAGGACTCGCAGAAGAGCGATGGGAGACGCTGGTCCATTGAAAAGACCAAGAAGGAGGACGGGGAGATGGATGGAGGTCAGAGTCAGACTCAAGGGGCCGCCACTCCAGAGGGGAAGCCAGTGCAGGCCGCTGGACCCGTGGAAGTGGTGGATAAAGGGAAAAAGCTGAGAAAAACTCTGTTTTCTAGCGGGAGGAGTGACTCTCTCCCAGCCAAGCCGGAGCAGAGCCAGGTTTCTGCTCCACTTGAGGGCAGACGCAGAGGATGGTTTGGCTCCGGTGACTCGCAGAACAAGCCAAGGTGAGTGAAAGCACGGCTACTAGGTTTTATGTTACAGTACAAAAGATGTCTGACTTTGCACATGTATCAATATCATCAATAGCCGCTTACCATGAGCTGTATTTGACTGTCAGGCGTTCTTCAAAAGGGATACTTTGTTTTTTAAGGGAATTGCTTTGAATGTCAGCCTGCATTTTGGTCCCCAGAGAATATTCTTAGAAAAAAGAGTTATTTGAATTTGCTGATGCAACAGTAACTGCTGGAGCTTTTACCATTTCATTCCTTTATATTGCTCTTGGTTTGTAGAACATAGGTCAAGACATTTTTCAAAGAAGGGCTTGTTAATGTGTGTGTTTTCATCCCAAAAAAATGGTCAAGTTCCACAAATTTGTTGAAGCATTCAAAATCATCAGCTATTTTCTTTATTTTTTTTTGAAAGAAATGTCCACTTATATTAAATTGATTTTATTTTATTTCACCTTTCAGTAATTTCACCTTTTTGTTCAGCAGCATGTTTTTTTTTAACAGATCAAATCATTTTCTTATAGTTCACACCTGTTTTATTTTGATTATTTAGAGTTAATGGTGGGTGTTGTGACACATCTTATATCACAATAGGAGTCATTTTATTTCACAATGACAATGTCTCAATATATAGTTATTTTTGCTGGAAGAAAGGTTGTTACAAAAATATTAAACTAATACACAATTCTTAAGTCAATAGTTCTCAAGATTGCTGAAGACGAGTAAACAGTCAGTAATAAAATAAGAGCTAAGAAAAACGAACAAATAACTACAGTAGAACAAATATATAAACTGATTTTTTAGGCTCAGGTAGGTCTTTCTAATAGAAGAAATACGTAAACGGAATAAAGTCATCAAATGTGAAATAAAACACTGCATAATCTTCACAGTATAAATTAAACGTATACTGATTCTTATTAAATCAAAAAATGATTCAGTTAAGAGCAGTGAGTGATTTTCTTTTTCTTTTGTTATTAGATTAACATTAAGGACACATACAGCAGCAAGTGTATTACAGTAGGCTGTAAGAGCTTGAAGACCTATACACATCTGATTTTCTCCCAACTGTTTATGTTCGCTGAAGACACAACCGACCGTGTTTACCCAAATACTCATCAAGACTTTAAGCGCAATAAACCACGAAAAATTTCAAAATAAATTACTTATGCTGTGTGACAGATGGCTTTATGTGTGCGCACTTCTGATGTGTGCACAGAAAACCATCTGTCAAAACGCAAATACCGAATTGATTTACCCTACTTTCACACCGCCGCCACAAAGTTTTAAAAAAGACCAAACATTCGATCTACGTCAGAGCATCCACAAATCTTTCCGCGTCGTCGCTGGCAGGGTGGCGAGAGCGAATTTTGCCGCTCTCGCCGCCCTGCCAGCGACGCTGTGGAAAGATTCGTGGATGATCTGACGTAGATCGAATGTTTAGTCTTTTTTTAAAACTTTATTTAAAGGGGCCGCAAAGCAAACAAGCATCTCGATCGTTATTTTTGCAGAAAATTGATCGATGGAAAGAACTTAAAAATTATAGTGACATGTTTGCTAACGAAATAAACCAATTAAAAGCCATTTGTGTGGTGTGGCTTTTGTGTTCATGGTTAAGTGCTATTCTAATTTGCATTCCTGCTGAAAAACAAGCGTTCTAGCGCGAAAATCTTGCCTATAAATAGTGTTGCGCGCCTTCTTATCAAATTAAAATGACCAACCTCTCCTCTATTTTGCTTGGGAACTAATGTGGTCGAAACCAAAGTTTACAGGACTGCGTTCTCTTGAATCCTCTCAAACGGAGCACGGTCATAGCTCATTACCATAAAGTTGACCTGATTTTCGCCGGAGCTCGCCGCTGGATCTCATTGAAAATGAATGACTTCCGGTCACTTTGACGGTCTCGCCGGTGGTGGTGTGAACGCAGTTATATATTGAATCTTATTGCGATTAAATGGTTTAAAATCGCTATGATGCAACGTCAAATGAGCGATAGGGATGATCATCCAAAAAACAATTATCAAATTTCTACCGGTTTATCGTGTCTACTGATTAAATCAGCCACCCCTAATTAAAGATTTTAGGATGAAAGAAAACATATTTTCCCACCCCTATTGCTCTTTTTCAATTGTTCCAGCTAAACCAACAGTATTTATGTAGGAACACAGTTTGCAAGCTGTTCAAAACATGCCAGACACTTCCAGAACATAACATGAATGAATTTGAATCCAAAGACAGTTTTTCTTCTATTAACGGGTGTCTCTGTAATAGAGAAGAACTGTCTCTCTCCCCTCACCCATAGTTAGATGATATGGCCCATTACACACTATGACTAAGAGGACTACTTGTGCCTTCCCTCCACAGGCTGGGAGTCTCTCCTAAGGTAGAGAGCAGCACAGACACCCCCTGTCAGATCCCTTGCTCCCCCAGTCAGCCCCCATGCTCTCTTCCCCTCAGTTGCAATACTGGCTTGGTGTCTCCCCCTTGTGGCCTTCACACCAACCCATTCACCCACTCTTCCCCAACACCCCCTTCCATCTCTCCCTCCAACCCTTTCCTCACACGACTACAGCAAAACCCTTTTTTTGAGGATCTTATAGCCGAGGAAGCATTGACGTCTCCAACTGCTGGTTACTGTTCTCTAAATTCCAGTCTTTATCATTATCCAGTCGGATCCAGTCCCCTCCGTAATGGATTGTCGAACAAAATGTCTGCAATAAAGCGGGAAAGACCCAGGAGTATGTCCAGGCAGAGGTCTCTTCCGACCATTATGCTTGAGACCCCAGAAGCAAACTCAAATATTAATCCGAATCACTCTCTGTTTGAGAGGGCTGGGGAATGGGATGATTTTGAAGCATTTGCCTCAAGCCGTCTCAAATCACCAAGTGGAACTCCAACTAGACCTCCATCAGCACCGTTTCTTTCACAGGAACCAAATACAAACCAGATGGTGTTTGTAAATGATAAAGCGATTGGTTTAAGAGTTGATGAAGTTGATATGGGTATTTCAAAGCCTTGGGATCTGCCTCCTCTACCACCACGTAAACCCATGAGAACCCAAGTGATCACCATGGACAGCTGGTTGGACAGAGCCCAGGAGCTGGCTGTACAGAAAGAGGCCTGCTTTCTCTCCCAGACTGACTTTGCCTCCCTTCAGCGTGTGAGAGATGGAGACTTGAAAAGGAGCTCTCAAATTTTATGTTCAGATAAAGAGTTGCATCACATTTCTTCAGTAGGGTATAACAATATGGAAGTGGAGTTGAACAGTGATATCAAACTGAACCAATTCATGGTTGGGGAAGCAACAGGGCAAGATTTCCCTACAAACAATGCTTGTGGCTTTCCAAATGGTTTCGGTGAAGATGCACTTGGAAGCTCTGAATGCGAGAACACGGTACCTGAAACACTTTGTTTTCCATCTGATTGGGAAACCACGGTGACCGAATCACTTTGCAGTTCACCACAGACCCAACCCAAATATGATTCAGAATTGTCCTGTGAAGTAAAGGTCTCCAATGAGCAACAACTACAGACTAAAACCAATGACATTGGTTTGTTGACCATCTCCCCTAGAGATTCGAACAACAATACAGATATTACTTCTGAGTTTGCTTTCATTGATTCTGAAAGTTCACAGTCGGACTTGCAACCACCGTTTGGAATTAATAAAGAAGGTGAAGCATCCAAAGTTTCTTCACATTTGCACTCTGTCAACGGTTCCTCACTTCCCAGGTGCTCACCAGGCTTACCTGAGGATATATCGGGCAGAATGGCGTCAGAGTTGAAGATGTTTTCACCATGGAACACTCATAATGATAGCACATCACATTTGTCTGACTCACAAAACCATAACCATTGCTCATCACCTTTTGAGAGATCTTGTGAAGGACTGGGAGGACAAAAAGTCGACCCTTGTGAACACCAAAACACTGCTTCAAAGTTTAACTGTGACTCTCAAGACGTGGCTGATGTTCTCCTCAGAAACGACATCACTGTGATCACTCAAACATTCTCAAGCAATGACAACACTGTGACAACCCAAATCCAACCAGAGATGGTGGAAGACAGTTGCATCTTGCTCACTACACATGATGATGAGCCTAATGTTAATTTAACAGAAGGTAACCTTAACTCTGAAGTCTGCTTCTCAAAGAACAATGAGGTCAAGGGATCTTGTTCGACGTTGGATGAACAAATCAGCTTTGAGGACTTGCATGCTAGAGTAGCTCCAAGAAATTCCAGAAGCCCCTATACAACAGAAGTCAGATCAGCCCGGATCAGACCACACTCAACCACAAGCTCACCCAAAACTGTCCCCTGTGCTGACTCGCTCCCAGGCTCTAATAATCCTGCATCAGACCTCATTTTGCATGACCTTTCCTCTTCACCCACCCCATTAGCTGGTACTAATTCCTGTCTCCGCCTTGACCCTTCCCTTCCGGCAAAGCCCCCAAACGAGATGCCCAGCATGGGTTCCACATGCTCCTCCACAGCCCAGTCCCACGCTGATGCACCGCTCTCCCTCTCACCTGAGGAGATACAGCCTGCAAACGTCCTCCTGCCCCATGACGAGAGCAGGTGAGACCTCACTGCCTTTAAAAGTGCACTCACCTCTGCTCTCACCTAAGAAATTAATTCATTCTCTCTCACAGTTGCACTAGGACAGGCTCATAAATGCTCTCACATATGTTGGCCTAGAACAAACTTTGTTTTTGCGCTCACAGCTTGCTATAATTTGGACTTTGACAAATGTGCACCATCTCTTATTTTGTTTCCTCCTGGTTTGCTCATGCTGTTGCCTTTTAGTTATTTCATTTTTCATCTTTGCTTTTCTGTTGCTTTATTCAGTCTTCATTCTGTTTTGGTAGACACACCGCAACACATCTTTCCTTGTAGAGGTAACTAAACTTACCATAAAAATAGCCTAAAGTTAGATGACAGAATTGAATTGTTTGCATCAAGTGTTTATGAGAGGTTTGATGATGTGAGATGTAGACTCTAGTATCATTGTTTTTTAGTTTGTAAGTACCCAGAGACAAAAATTGTAAATGAGATATCTTTAATATCTGAAGTGCTTCTCCTTGACAGCGTTGATATTAAATAGCTTGAGAATCCTTTTTTTTCTTATACTTCTAAAAATCTTCTTCTAAAATCTACTTCTATTTAAATCCAGTAATCTCGTTATCCAGTCTCCTTTTAGAACTTACCTCAACAAAGTCTTAGTGCTCAGATTTGCCAAGATGTCTTCAAAGCGCTTTTAGGAGATATTTGATATTTTTCCAGTTTTAGTTTTAAATCAAGTTTAAGTGATTTTTGTTAGTGCTTTTGTCATTTTATTCATAATCAAATTTTCAAAAATTTGGCTTTAGTTTTTTTAGTACTTCAACTTTTTTTGTTTTAGTTAGTTGCCAAAATAGCATTTCTAATTTTTAAGTTTTTTTAAAAAGGATTTTTAACAGTTTTTTTTTAAGTTATTAACTCTCCAAACAAGTTGATGCTTAAATGAAATAAAACTGAGAGCATTAAGTCTTTCTGAACTATGACAGCGCAACTCTGAGTGATTAAATTGTTAAATTGCCATTGCAAACATGATTCTACAACAATCAGCTCCTGTCATTTTTTTTAAGATAGTACGACATGTATATACAGTACCACTCGGCAAACACCAGACAAATTGGCACATGATTCTGGAAAAAATGTCATTGGACAAGTTTTTGTCTAAAGTATTTGTTACTTTTATTACTTCTTCATCTATTCGCTATTGCTTGTGCTATACTCACTAACTCACCAGGAATTTAATAAGCAAAAAAACATGAGATTTAGAAAAGTAGCTGAAAGTACAAAATGCCAACAGAGTACTGATTAAAACATTCTGAAGTCCAAAGGTCTACATAAATACTTAATTTATCTCCTTTTTGCACCGCTGTACAGCCCTCACCCAGTGAAGCCCTTGACCAACACGACTGTGCAGGGAGAAAAGAAACCTGAAAGCCGCTCAGTTCTGGAAAAACTCAAGTCCACCATTAATCCTGGAAGATCTGCACCAGCAACCACTGCTGAGGATGAGCAAAACCAGGTACAGAAAGTTTCATGAAGTAAAGGTGCTTTTAACCTAACAAGTTTAATCTAATAACCTATTACTAGATACCTTAATAGTATCTATTATGTTTTTATCTAATAACACCCAAAATTTCCCTTCTACTCAACAGATATCACTGATAAAAAGCATATTGATCTGAGAGGTTGTTTAGGGTCTCAGTAAACTGTATATGGACTTGTGCTGAGTGCACTGTGAAGATAATGAAAGAACGCACAAGTGATCGAAAACCAGTTTAAACACTTAATGAAGTAGTTTTAGTTCATTATGCTCTACATAACATTACTGTTTTTCTCTCGTAAACATGACTGTGTTTCTGTGCAGTTGGCTCTGATTGAGGCCCGGGCTCAGTATCAGAACATGACCAACATGGAGCTGATAGCTCTGCTGCTTCAGCAGGAAATGGACGTCAAGAAGCAGCGAGCTGAAACTGAGGTGCAGGAGGCGTTATTGGAGAAACGTGAGGCCGAACTGAAGAAGATGAAGGTTCAGGTCAGAGACCTGGAGGACTACATTGACAAGCTGCTGGTGCAAATTATGGAACAGACGCCCACTTTGCTGCAGGTACGCGCAAGACCAAAATGACTACGGTGACCTGCTCCATCCCGAAAACACTAATGATCTAAAGCCATTTGTGATGCTCCAATAAATTTCAAAACTGCCAGATTCACGTAGACACGATAAAGCTTTGCATGATTTTTACTGGACTTCCAAATCCACAGTCATTGATGTTTAGCATACTACTAGTCATTATATGAGCACAAGGCAGTGGTTTAAAGTAAAAAAAAAGAAAAAAAGGATCTGCAATATTCATTGATTCTACCTAAATATGTCTTCCTGTTCATAAATATGCTCATTTTCATAATAAGGATTTAGAAGATCTGGGATCTTGACGCATCAGTATACCAAACATATTAAACATACAAATTTCTCCCGGAAGTTACGAAAATCCACAAAACAATCTAAATCTAATCTATGATAACTGACTTCTTTAAATATCACTTTAACACCCATAATTGGAAGTAAAATAGAATAATCAAATTATACAAAAAAAACCTGAATCTTGCAATCCTCCAAACATGTCCAAATCTCAAGAAAATATTGTTTATTTGACTACACATTGTATTGAAACGAATATGTTACACTGCTCAGTATGAATCAAGAGACTTAAAAACATTAGTAATATTTAATACATATGTAGCCTAATACGCCTTGTCAAAGTTGATGTAAAATATTGCTTTTCAAAAATACTCTGTTCATGTAAATAAATGTTACTTCTTGATAGCTTTAAAAGCACCTTAATGCGCATTATGCCAAACCGTTGTGCTTGAGCCAGTCAGCTTTGCCACATTGAAGCCGCTGATATCAGTGCATGCTCACTTCCTTCAAGCACAAAAGCAGAGATCGTTTCTGCAAACATATAAGCTATGCAATAATACAAACTGCTAAGCTATAGCTTAAGTTGATATATGCTACACAAAATATATTCATGAAGCCTTAGCACTGCTGAATACTTTGATCATTGCTAAAGTAGCAAATTTAGTGATATGCAAATGCCTAAGCTTTCTAAACCACAAAAGCAATGTTAATTTTTAAGTTAAAAAGGATCTGTTGTTTATGTTGTATTGCATTGTAACTTCATTGTGTTGTTGTGGCTTTTTTCTGATATTCATTTGGATGGTGTCGTATACCATTGTTTTTGTTGTTTTTAAGGTTACAGTGTGTGATTTTTATTCAGTGTTTCCTCATTTATTCTTCTGATGAAAACTGAGATTTTGTCACACAAGATCATCAGTTCTATGTCTCAGTATTGGACTTTAAGAAAGTACAGGGTTGCATTTGATTTTGTTGAATCACTGCAATCAAATTTGTATTTGTAATCCTGAAAATAAACATTTTTAGTTCTAGTTACACAGCCCTCAGTGTTCCCCTGTGTGTTCGAGGAAAGAACCATGTTGCACTGTGATTCTAGATTGTTGTTGATTTCATTTTGCTTTTTAATCACCATATTGCAATGTGCCTCTGTGGATTTTATTTTTCACATTTATATTTTCTTATTTTGTTTTATTTATTGATAATTATTTCAAACAGCTTCATTTTCAAATTTATTTGAAAATAAAGTTATAAAATCCTTTGGTGTCTTTTGGTTTGAGTCCTTTACGGAAGAGACCTGTATATGTCTAAGAGATTTAAGCTTAATCTTCAGGGCTGCGTTTCTCAAACGCATCGAGAGCTAACTTGATTGTAGAGACCATTCGTGGTAATGGTTCTACTTGGGCCCACGATGCTTTTGGAAACATAGTGGCACTCACATCAACTATCACTGTAGTGCTTTATTTGATTGCCACTGGGTGGCACTACTGCACTTTTAAGATGATTTAATGTGCTTTGCACTAAAAGAAAAATGAAAATTTTGTCATCATTTACTTACCCTTATGTTGTCCAAACCTGTATGAGTTTCTTTCTTCTGTTGAACTAAAAAGAAGATATTTGTAGAATGTTGGTAATCAATCAGTTGAGAGTAGCCATTGACTTCCATAGTAGAAAAAATAAATAAATAAGTCAATGGCTACCATCAACTATCAACCATCAACTGTTACCAACATTCTTCAAAATCAAATCTACCATCAACTGTTACCAACATTCTTCAAAATATCATTTTTTATGTTCAATGGAAGAAAGAAACTCATTTTTCATTTTTGGGTGAACTATCCCTTTTTTTCTTTTTTCTTTTTTTTGTATATTAGGCCTACCTTAAAACAGCCTATTGGTAAAAAGTACATTATTATGGAGTTTACATAGATACGATTTTACAGTTAACTGAATCCTCACAGCAGCGTTTCCCATAAAATGTGTGCAGATGGGTGTCATAAAATAGTAATGTTGTGGGAATCCAAGTTTAAACTGACAGTGTCTCTACTTTCATTGTTGTTTGAGCTTTTAACATTAATATGCCTCAGTAATGCAAATTTGATCATAACAACAATTCCTACGGGAATAGCAGAAACTGAGGTTTACATTCTTGGTTAATTATCTCTGGTGGGACAAACATGAAGAGAACCCAACTAGGTGCAACAACAAAAAAGACATTTAATGTCCCTATATATATATATATATATATATATATATATATATATATATATATATATATATATATCCTATAGGTTTTATTGGCAAATAGTTAAAAGGCTATACTATTTTAAGAAGGAAACAAACATTACATCTAAAAATTATTTTAAATTAAACATCACTCAACAGATTTGTCTGATGATTATACATGATATGGTTGGTTAAAATGAAGTATATGAACCATAAATAAAAAATCTCTTGAATGTAGAAAATTATTCAAGAGATATGCTATGATTAATTGTAACTATTCAATACTTTTCTCATTTTTATATCAGTTAACTGGGGTAAAAAAAATCTCTTCTGCTTCTTCAGTGACCTTTTTATTACATAATCCTAATATCTAGGGCTGGGGGTGGAAAAAATATAATATTTTAAGAATAATTTGAATATTGTTCTGAATGCATTTCTCCCTACAAAATCTATGGTGGTTGTGGCTCTGTAATATATTCTCAGCATCCATGACATTTGGAGATAATTCATTAGATCTGCTCTGAATGATTAATTATTCTATTACATGCAATGTCCCAACCACACTGTTATCTTAAATGCTGTCAGCCAGGTGGTACCATTTATCATTGGTTTGTATATTGTATATTTTGCATGGTTAAAATGATTCAAGAGATATTAATTTTATGATTAATTTAAGGTTAATTATTTTTAACCAATTAAAAAATGTTTTTAACAAAATGAGCTTTCAGAATCATTAATTTAATTATTTGTATGACTGTGGTTTACAGTAACAACTAAGGGCTATTTTGTTGGAAACCATGGTAGCTATTTTTCTAGATATGATTATTTTTTATATTTCTAGATATAAATTATTTTGCCCAACTTCAAAGTTCTCAGAAGCCAGGAGATTGTTTAAAATGCTGTGGAAAAAAACATGGTCATGTAAATATTTTAGACTTTTGCCATTATAATGGGTGTGGAATGCGCTCTATCTGCTTTGTTTTGAGTTCAACAGGAAACTACACTTCCCATGAACCCCTGCGAGCTATTGCTTCACTAGTTTCGTACCCGAGTTGACTATTCTTACAAATGCCGTCTCATGGACCTTTTTATTATTTAACATCACTCCACCACTGCTGAGATGGCGGATTCTGCGTCTTGTCCGGTGTTTCAGCTGGGAAAACCGCGTTACGAGCAGGTAAAGAGTTAGTCGCGATGTTAAAGTGCATCTTTGTCTGGGCATCTTTGATGGGCGTTGATAAACATGTGTGCAGATACCTTTGCATTGCTCCAGCACTGGACTGCGAAAGTCATCCGTTTCTCGGGCTTTTTTTGCCTTTTGTCCATTGCTTCATTGCAATATTGTTGACCGATGCAGTTCGTGATGAGCGTAACAGAGGTTTTTGCACCGTTATTTAATATAAACCCTTAACATCAGATGCATGCCCAATATCGTTTCTTTTTATATGCATAAATCAGAAAATGACTAGGGTGAAGGTTTGGGGTTTTTTTGTTGTTGTTTTTTTTTTGTTTGTTTGTTTAAAAAAAAGCTGTTGCATATAAATTCACTGATCACTTTTAGTTTTGCATTACGTGGGAGTGATTTCGCGGGACATTAAAGTTCACAATTTTTCTAGAAAGCTGGGGGGAAAACTGCCTGTCCTCCCTGTTTTTTTTTTTCTTTCTAAAAACAAATGTGGTTATACACCGTATGAACTCATAGATTTTCAAGTTTTGGCTTTTGAAAAAGGAGCATGTTTTGCTAAACGATTGCAAATAATCGTCTCATCAATTGTGTTATTTGCGAAATCTCACGCGCTCGTGTCGGTCAAATGAATGACCATCTATTTAAGTCCTTTTGCCTCCATGGAAACACCGTGGTCATCCTATTTAACCCGTTCACACCCAAATTATGTTCCATGGAGTCAGGAATATGACCTGTTTATGTATACTGTATTTACTGCCATAATGATAATCAATCCAAAAAAAGTGTATGCTAATGTTTTAAGAGTTATTTCTGATGTCCATATTGGTTTTTAACAACTTCTGGATAATCATTCTCAGGTTTTGATGGAAGTTTCCATCAATAAAATATGCTAATGCAGAATTACAGTTGATTCAGGTTGTTTTTAAACAAAGCAAGTTATTTTCTAAAAGCCTGTATCTCTATTATTAGACTAATAGCTTGAATTCCATATTGATTTTGAATTGATTTCTAAATATTATAAATGTCAAGTCGTCACCTTTATTTATATAGCCCTTTATATAATACAGACAGTTTCAAAGCAGCTTTACGGTGATAACAGGAAAATGATGCATCAAGCTGTTCGATTCGGTGTTGATTCAGTTCCGTTGGAAAGATCATCAAATATTAAAATATTCTATAAAGCAGTTCTTCAACAACTACAAAAAAGTCATCGTCCAGCTCAGTTCAGTTCTCATAGAACAGCGTCAGTACAGTCAGATCAATAATATTGTTGAATATTAAGTGTACCCCCATAAATGTTCTAATAACATGTTATAAATATATAATATTGTAAACATTTAGCAGAGACCCACATCTACCTGCACATTATCTCCTTTGCTTGCAAAAATAGTATTGCAAGTAATGGTGCAAAAATTATTTCACTTTTTGTAGACATAGTATGATTATTTCTGAAATCATAGTAGACAATAGTTGATTATTTCTGAAATCACATGTGTTTTGCTGTAGTATATAATACAACTGTTTTCTTGCATTTAGAACCACTGTCCATTACAGTGTGCATTACATTACAAATAGTGTGTAGTTAAAAAACTGTTTAGTAAGATATTTTGACTGCACTGCTATTAATCTAAGAAAACCTTTTTTTTTCACATTGCATTCAATAAAGGGTAGGATGGTAGGGTATAATTTGCCTTCCCTTTGTTAGTCTCCCAGTTATGTTGTCTCTGAATGCACCTCAATAAAATACTTGGGTCAGTGTTTATTTTAGTGCATCTAGTATCATTTAGTGTTTCATCTGATTATCATGCCATATGCTGTCCAAATGAGTCTGCTTTGGGTCTTCAGGGAATACTTCTAAACAAAAGATCACTGCCCTGCTGACAAGCTAGTTCAAGATTTCTGAAACATATGGTAATATACATTGTTTTGCTTAAGAAAGCTCCACTGAGTATTCAGTAGATCTGTGCCTCTCATCACTCTGCTAAGATTGGATCAAAATCTAATCGTTTTTTTTATGGGCAAAATCCAGCACATGCGCATTAATGCCGTTATCTTTTTATTGCCGCTGCTTTTAGGTGAAATCAATGCAGCTGAAGGATATGGGTGTATGTTTTCTTCCTGCTCCATCTCTGCTAACTGTGTTGCATATTCTCTGGGGAGCAGAAACACATGCATAATTAACAAGTCTTCTCCAGCACACATGCGCTCACATAGCTCTCCGCAACCGCTTTGAAGCAAGTGTCTGTAACCCAGAAATAACGTTATAGCCAATCCCATTCAGATCAGCAGATTTTTTTATGTTTTTTTGCTCTCTTCACCTTATATTGTAAGATAAAATGGATTTTAGCTACAAAGACTAGTGAGATGAGCCACACAGAAGCCTTTTTCTCTGGATAAATCATTTAGAAGCAGTTGATTGAGGCTTCCGTTTTTTTACTCCGTGTTCTTTGCCAAATAAACCCTTGGCATGCTCAACCATCGGGCCTCTGAAACAGTTGGCTCTCAGAAAAGCGCTTGCATTGCTCTCTGCTTTCAGAGGCAGTGGGAATGTTGATGTAGTCGTCGCTCCTTTGAACACACTGCACAAACTGTCTGCGTTGTCATTACATCCCTTAAATATTTCAATCTAACTCTAAACTAAAATTAGAATACAGTCTCTTGACAATTTAAGGCACAAAGAAGCCAGTTTTAATAAAACATTTTTGGGTTTGTCAGCAGGTTGTCCTTTTTGCATCTTTTCTTTATAGAATCTGGCTGACAATGTAAGTTTGTTAAACTAAAGGAATGTTTTTCTTCTTCAGGACACATTTCTTGGCAGGTTGAGACATTTCATTGACATCATTGATCCTTCAACTTTGTTTGTGACGGAGGTATGGAAATCTTGTCCATGTTATTGTAATTGAGGTAACAATGAGTTGCTTTGAACTTTTTTTTCTTCTATTAAATATACTGTAATTAAGTCACAGCTAAGAAGAATGAATGCTGATTCTTATCAACTAATTCATAATTCTGGATAAGTCTACGGTCATGTACCTTTCGGATTTCTCTTTCATCTCTATAGAGTCGTTTAAAAGAATGTATCAAACTCCTGGATGATTTCAAGCAAGGGAATCTTCCTTCAGGAATAACAGATCACCAGGTGAAGTCGGTTAACGTATGTAGTTGGCCTGGCCCATATGTGGTGCAGTGTTTTATAACTGCTTGTATTCTGTGTTCAGCTCTGGGAGGCTCAGAAGGTGAAGCAGGTGAGACTTGTGGTCATTGTTCACTTTCACTTTTAAATGATGGTTAGAATTATAGTCACTGACTCCTCTCTTTTCAGGCCATCATTCACCCCGACACTGGTGAAAAAATCTGCATGCCTTTCCGCATGTCAGGTAAGAGCATATGAGGAGTCCAGAGAATTTAAATCCTTTCCTACTGTGCATTGCATTTCACAAAATAAATTCTATTTAAAATAAATGCAGTTCTTTTGGACGGTCTATTCATCCAACAAATATCACTATTTCAAATATATTAAGCAGCACAACTGTTTTCAACATTGGTGATAATAAGAAATGTTTCTTAAGCACCAAATCAGCATATTAGTACTATTTCTGAAGATCATGTGACACGGAAGACTGCGTAATGATGCTGAAAAATCAGCTTTGGAATACATTTAATTTTAAAATATATATTAAATAAAAAAGTTATTATATTTATAGCAATATATTTTCACCTCCTCCATTGTAGTTATGTAGAAAGCCAGTTTGTCTATTGTTGTCTATTAGTTTTACTGTAATCATCAGTTAAGATGTATAACCATTATAGATGTTGTTCTGGATGCAGTTATGCATGTGTGCAACAGTTATTGCCTATATTACAACTAATAATACAACTGCACCATAATAACTGTTTAAAATTCAAGTAATACATTTTTAATTAAGTGAAGTTATTTTACTCTGTTCTGATTTGTTGCTGTTCTTTTTCTTATCTGGATGCATTTCACAGGCTATGTGCCATTTGGAACACCAATCGTAAGTCTTCAGTTTGCTTGTAAAACAAGATCAAAGTGCATATCAAAGACCACACATACAGCGCAAACATGAGAGAAAGAAGCCAATCATTATTCTTGTGCCAGTGTTGACACATCCAAATCCTCTAAGCATGAGAGGTGTTGGAATCTGTATTGAGTTTCTAAAGTCTGTAATACTTAGTTTATGTTTCTATAGATGGGTGTAAATTATTAAACAGCGTATGGCTGTATACCACGGCGTCGGTTACTAGTTCAATTGTTAACATGAATTGTTAAATGATCCTTAACTGATTTTCTTGCAGGTTGTTGGTCTTCTCCTTCCTAACCAGACTTTGGCCACTACTGTGTTCTGGCAGGTAAAGTGGCTTGTTCCCATCATTTGAGCCCCTCAGTGCCAGGAAGCGTTCTGCATCATCATCAGTATCCCAGCAGCCACTGTTTCACAGAAATACGTAATTAGTCTAAAGTAGTCCTAGTTAATCAGATTTCCTTTATATATTTCACAGAAACTAAAACATTTTCATCAACCAATAGTTTAAATGTCAAGCTAATCCAGAATGTCTCTCCTACAGTGGCTCAACCAGAGTCACAATGCCTGCGTGAACTATGCCAACCGCAATGCCACAAAGGTACGGTTTGAAATGGTCTTTTAATTCAGGTCAGGTTTTTGAGGTCTAACTATTGCAATGCCTTTGCAGATGGTCATTCAGTGAAGCGTTTCTTATTCTCGATTCCATTTGAATGATCATTGTTGTGTCCGGAGGGCCAGGCGTATGTTGCTGTTCTGCAACCTCAGAGTATTTTTGTCAGTGCACAGCTGTCTGTGGAACATTTGCTGAACCTGGATGTTGATGATTGTTTTTTCCCCCAATGTCATCTTTAGCCAACACCAACCTCAAAGTTTTTTCAGGGATACCTGGGAGCCGTCACCAGTGCCGTTTCAATTGCAGTACGTGAATGATGTGCAAGTTTAGTCTGAGATTAATTTTATGTGTGATTTGTAATGTAAATTTACAAATAGCCTATGAAAATATTCATGGGGGGAATAGCCTATGAAAATATTATTTTATATAAGAAAATGTATTTATGATTATATAAAAATATCTAATACCCCTCAGTGGTAGTAATGTTCTAGTATACCATAACATCTTGATAACCGTTGTACAGTTTCACATGTAAATGACATTTAAATTCTCCTGTAATATTCTTTCTTGTAGGTGGGTCTGAATGTACTTATCCAGAAATCCAGCAAATTTAACCCTGCCACCAGACTGTTGATACAGAGGTTTATCCCCTTCCCTGCTGTAGGTATGTCCTTATAAACACAGTATTTTGATTGACTCTGCATTGCATAAAGCTCCCCCTGCAGTCAGTAAGAAATCATAACACACATCCTTTGAGGTATGTAATGTAAGTTATGTGATGTTTTTGAAAAAAGTATCTTATGCTCATCCAGGCTTAATTTATTTAATCAAAAGCACACTAAAAACAGTAATATTCTGAGATATTATTACAATGTTAAATATCTGTTTTCCAGTAGCAATTACTCCAGGCTTCACTGTCACATGATCATTCAGAAATCACTCTAATATGATGATTTGCTACTCAAGGAACATTTCTTATTATTATCAGTATTCTTATTATCAGTTATCTGAAAACAGTTGCGCTGCTTAATATTTGTGTAAACTGTGATACATTGTTTAATGATTCTTTAATCAATAGAAAGTTCAAAACAGCATTTAATTGAAATACAATTTTGTGACATTATAAATGTCTCTATATTGTTACTTTTAATCAATTTAACACTTCATTGCTGAATAAAAGTATTAGCCTTAATTATTTCCACACAAAAAAAAGGAAAAATACATTTTTCTGACCCCAAACTTTTGAACAGTAGTGTATATTTAATCAAGTACATTGCCGAATCAACTAGGAATTCTTACTTTACAGACAAATGGAGATTATATCAGATTATTTTTACCAGTGTAATCTATATGAAGATGAACAAATCTCCTTTCACAAATCCTGGATGTCATGGTTTTGTTTAGCATGGATGATCATCTCATCATCAAGATCTGTATGTTTTACTTCTCAGCCAGTGCGAACATCTGTAACGTGGCTCTAATGAGACACAATGAGCTGTCTGAGGGAATAGATGTGTTGGACAGCAACGGGAATGTAGTGGGATCCTCACGGATAGCTGCCAAACATGTGCGTGTGGTAATTATGCATTGTGACACCACACTTTTATTTGTTAATGACTCTTTTGCCTTGAATGTTTTTTTTTAGTGTTGTTTTATTTTCAAATCAAGTAACAAGTAAAGCTGTTATTATATATTACATTTTATACATCTATTATTATATATATTATAGACATGTTTTTATTCTTACTAACCATTTTGCACTATTACATAAATTTGCAAAAGTAATCTTTTTTTTGTAATGCATTTTTTTATCAGGCACTGATAGAGACGGCACTGACACGTGTGGCTCTACCGTTGCCAATTTTTGTCCTTCCACCAATCATAATGGCATTCTTGGAAAAGTATGAAATTACTTTTGCTTCAGTTGCATATAAATTCAACTCTGAACAGGAATGAATTGTTATGAATTATAATATATAGTATTGTAATAGTGATTCATTATTTAAGTTCTCATAAAGTAATTGTTTAATAGAGCGTCATGAAGAGTGTGTTCTCACCGTCCTCCACCAGGCTTCCTCTGATGCAGGCCCATCGCAGGATGATGCTGCCTGTGCACAGTTTAGTGTGTCTGGCTGTCTTTGGCCTGTCCTTGCCACTGGCTATCAGCCTCTTCCCTCAGATGTCAGAGGTACTGCAGCAACACCTGCATCACTTCAACACAATTTCTGCAGCAAGTTTCATTTTGTCTGTCGACCTCTTGCCATTAATCTTTTTGTGTGTGTGTGTGTGCTCTGAATAATAAATATTTTAGCAGGGAATTGCTAATCATTCTTTGCTCCTCACAGATCGAGGCATCTCACCTTGAGCCGGAAATTGCCATGGCAACAGATTGCAAGGTGCTAACTTACAACAAGGGACTTTAATCAGCTGTCTGAGATTGCCAAGGATGTGTAGCATAACAGGCGCAAACAGTATTGAGGAGGAAAATGCATTCTGAGCAATAATAACCCTTTCCTTAACTGCTGAGCCATTTATCCGTTTTTATAGAACTATTAATGAAGTAATAAGTACAGTATTTACCATTTTACTGACAACTACGACAGGGATGAAACAAGGCCTTATATTAAATGGTTTTGTCATATAATAGAATAGTTATATATTAATGTTGATAAAACTATTAATGAATAATGAGAGAGTAGTTAGGTGCAGCTTTAAAATTTGAATTTTTCTGTTGTTACATGGTCAGTGAATGCACTTTAATGAAAATGTAATTGTAATCAACTGTTTATTTGCATGTCACACTTAATATTTTCCAAAACCCTGAAAAAATGCCCATTATTTGTTGTTTTTATGTGTACATGGACAGGGTTTTTTTTCCTTAAGTATTAACATTTTAAAATTATTTCTATTACAATATTAACACAATTATACATTTGAAAATTGTACTATTTCTGAGGCTATGTGGTCTATTTAAACATTGAATATTTTTTATAGTTGGGTATTAACTTTGAATTATTTTGTTTAATAATGTAATTTTATGTTTCTTTTTGTTTGATTTTTTTCATATGAGTTTCAATATATTTTATTTAACTTTTTATTGTTAAATTGATTTAATATCAAAACACCATGTTGTATTACCTTTACTTAAGTGAAAATAGCTTATAAATAAGAAATACTGGATACAAACATCAGTATAAAACACATATCAAAAATAATCACATTTCCAAGCCATAAATCAACATTTCTCATCTCCCTCGCTTCTTATTCAGCCGTATGTGTTTCACAACAATCCTCCAGGTCAAAGGTTTAGGATTCAAAAAGGACGAGCAACATTCTTGACATTCCATCTCATGTTTTTACAGCTTATCCGTCTATGAATTCCCACCAGCAAAAGTGGATTTTGAACTAGGAGGTTGAATCAACACAAACAGCTTCATATAAAAAACCTTCATTGGATTAGAAAAAGAATGTCTGGCTTGCTTGAGCGACAGTACCATTCGGTATGCAAAAGGTCACGCTGTATGCGTATACGTTCACAGTACAAAACAAGCATGGGTCTGACTTAAGCACATGGAACAGGCTAATCTTCCCTTCCCATTCACTTAAAATTCACATTATATGGTTGAACATACAACGTTAGACAACATCTTGCATATGCAAGAGTGATGCATTAATAATGCAATAAACAGTACATATCTATTTGAGGATACTTTGACATCCGTTATAGCAAAGTTATAAATGGGAGTGCACAAAACATTTTACCTCAATGTAAGCACTACAAGCTACATGACAAAAACTTTTCAACAAGTGCATAAAAACTAACAAACAATATCCAGGATAATTCAGATAACTGAGGTTATTTTAACATGTAACATGCATGACAACTGTGGGGACTGTTAATTCCCTTTTATGCTAATCTTGGACCAATCTTCTAGATCCTTTCCAATCAATAAAAATGACCTTTGATCAACCTCAAAGTGCAACTTCTATGAACATTGTATGGCTAAATAAAAACACTTGGAGTGTGTGATGGGTGTGAGTGTGGATGCGGATGATGAATGGGACAAGACACCGTTTGGGTTTGGCCCAGGAGGAGTTCTTTCTCCCTGGATAAACATGGTCTGCTGATCTGCTGACTGTGGGAATAGTAGAGCCTCATGAAGGACAAAATAGAGTGAGCCAACCATAGAGTTGTTACACACCACAGAGCGATCTGCAAAGAGAAACACACTTAGGATAATGCATTAACATGTAAAATATGCATGTTGTGTTGAACTGCGACACAGATCTCAGACAGAAAATACAAGTCACTTGGACTCAATTGCTTCCTTACCTGCGCACAATTGAGCTCAGAGTAGAAAGAGGATGTCTCAACGTCGAGATATAGAGGAACAGACTGGGACTCAGCACAACTGCAGAGAAAGAGTGAATCAGCGAATATTTCACTATGTAACAACATTATACAGCCATTTAATCCATTTATGAAACGTGCAATCATGTGCAAACTTGACATTAGCTTGCTGTACCTGTATGGTCTGGTGTTATGATCCGTAACAGTGTCGCACCAGGACACCAGACCCAGGGTGAGGGTGACACTGGCCCCTCCGGAGAGGAACAGAACACATAGACTCAGCAGCAGTGTGAGGAAGGCAGAGAACAGCGTACTACAAGAAAAAAAGGGAAAATGATAACACAGTTTAGTTTCTGATTCGTATAAGGCATAATTATAACGTCTGTTTTACACTCATAATAATATATTTTAAACTACATATTATTTATATTCTATATTCAATTTCATTATATTAAAATAAATAGTAAATGGCATATTAAGCTGAATTATATATATATATATATATATATATATATATTTATTAATTAAAATGATTAAATAATTATACATAATATATAGACATATATATTATTTATATTATATAAATAATAAATATTTAAAATAAGTATATTGTGGTCATTTAAAAACACATTTGACATTGTATCAATGTAAAACAATTGAATGTTATTTATACACAAATATATATTGTGTGTGTATATAGCTAATTTTAATTTATTTAGATAATGTCGTTTAATGTTTTGTTGTTATTTGATAAAATATGCCAATTCAAGTTTCTACTGTTATAAAGATATGTAATTTTACCATTAACAAATGTACCATTTAATGTTTTTTTTTGTAAGTCACATTATCACTCACTCGTCATGCCGTCGAGTGAGGTAGAACAGGCTCCTCCAGCCCTGAACTGCGCCGTACAGCACCGTAAACACACCGACGAATGTGGCGAACTGGCAGGCGGCCAGTGGACCCCATTGTTGCACCACCAGATGAGTGACTGCTTTGGACTCTCTTTCGCCCACCGTGAGGTTCTCCGTCCTCCAGAAGCCTTGACTAAACAGCGCGCACCTCCCCTTGAAAGCGGATCCGTTGAGGGCGAGCGGCACGACCACCAAGAGCCCAGCGATAACGGACAGGGTGTGGGCGGCGCAGTGAGCCAGCAAGAGTCGCCGATCCAGCTCCATGTACTCGAAAATTAGTTTAGCCCGTGGGTAACGTTAGAGGAGTGTAGCTTACCTGTATGAATCTCGATGTTTGTTTTCGACAGTAAATGTAAACTGTACAGTGGAATTTTACAGCACAACACAGAGAGTGTATTTTTGTCTGGACTCCTCCCCTACGGCGGCAGGACGGTTACACAACGGGTTAGCTCTACGTTCAGCTCTGACTTTTGACTGTGACTCACGGCGGGCTGCGCGTGACGCTGATGACGCACTCTCACCACACGATCGCGCGAATATAGAGCTGCAAACTTAACTGACTTTGTGTTATATAAAATATGTGTGTACTTTATTTAATTCAACAGTATATTTACAAATGTCAGCAAAAGAGGGTGTTGGGGGTTTCCCCAACAATTCCATGACAATCGCCACAGCCACACCCCCAAAGCTTATTTCGGTCAGTGGATCAACGCTGCGTTATGTAAAGCCGATTACAGCCCAAACATACAACAACCCAAAAATGGGTCATCCGTCATGCAAAGAATGTGGCTGCATCCGAAATCGCATACTATCTTGAGTAGGTACTTATTTTGAATTTGAGTAATTACTTCAGGGCTGCTAAAAAAAAAGTATGTTATATATAGTAGGCTATATGCATACCATATCTCGCTGGAAGTAGGCCTAGTAGGTCATCCAGGTACTTTTTTGCCTACTCTTTTATCAGTACCAGAGAATGTCTAATAGAAAGAGAATTGGCACTGTCTGGTTACTCCCGGTTTCTGGACTGGCTGCAGTAACACTTTGCCGTCCATGCGGGGGCGCTCGCAGGCGAGTGCAGAATGAACCCCCAATAATAACCAACTGCAGAACCGCAGAACCATTACGTCATAACAGTCTGAGGACCACAGCGCCAGCCCGACAGTCTGAGGGCGGAAGTGGGCGGGTAGCAGTCCGATGCCGGAAGTGTACGGAGTTCATGTTTAGACTAGACAGTAAAATGTTTTTAGACAGTAAAAGATAGACAGTAAAAGGTTTAATTATGGCGTAGCACAATGTAGAACAAGGAAAAGAAGAAGAGAAAGAGGTAAAAAGAAGTTATAAAGTTGATATGGATCATGCAACATACTTGACATAATAACGTTACGCTTATACAAAACGGCTCTGTACTGAAATGTTTTTTTGAAAGGAAGTATTTTGAAACGAAGTATTTTGTAAGTTAATATTTAACAATATCGGCAGAAGGAAAGGAAAGGAAGAAGGAAAAGATGCTCTGGAACTGGCCAAAGAGCCTTTCATGTTTCGGTTCCAGTTTCAACAGGACATGGAAGTTTTTCTTTTCAATGTCACGACGAAAGGCACCTCAGAATAAACTCCATGTGTATGGAGTTTTAATTTGTTATTTATTTTTCTCTTGAGAATTATTGTTGTCAAATTTGTGCCTGTATAACTTTTATAAGATTTATTTTCTTTGGTTTAATTTTGTTTTATATAACTTATTTATATAGTTTAATTTTGTAATTTAATTTAATTAGAAGACAGCTAGTGTGTGATTTATTTTTATATTTCAGAGGAAAAAACTCATTTTATTTAAATTAATATTTTTTGTGTTTTCAGTCCATCATATTATTGTGTATGGTGGTCTTTGTTGGTTGAGTATTTAAAAGTATTTTCAATTGAATAAAATGTTCAAACTCTCAAGCTTTGTTTTCATTGAATTATTTATTTTTCATTTTATGCTTTGTTTAATGTATAATATTGTTTATCAATCTTAAATGTACATTTTCAATTAAACCGTTTAAAACAAAGTTTTTATAATAAAGTTGTTTTAAACTAAAACTTTCCAAAACACGGAAGTAGCGTAATGCCTTGCCGCGCCCACTTCCGCCCTCAGACTGTCGGGCTGGCGCTGTCGTCCTCAGACTGTTATGACGTAATGGTTCTGCGGTTCTGCAGCCAGACCTATCTCCAATGAATGGGAGTCTATGGGGTTTCACCCCCAGAAATCCACTTTTCTCAGGATGTAATTTTGTGTCAAGTAATTTGAAAGTTGCATTCAAAAGGGAGGGCTGAGATAATACACTCAGCTGAAAATTGTATATTTAAGTTAACTTATCTGTTCTAAAAATCCGTTCAAAAATGTGATGACGTCACATAATAGCAGAATGCTAGCGTGTTCCGGCCAACAACGGCCTAACCTGTACGAAATCGAAAGGAAATAAATACTCGTTCATTCGACTTTTGGTTTGTAATCTATATTGAACTTGCGGAATCAACAATAAAATCGATGTTTATTCAACGACAAGCAGGAGAAAGAGATACATTTAGCCGTCTAGCTCCATAGACTCCCATTCATTCTGCACTCGCCCGCGATCACCTCCAGTGGACGAGTGCAGAATGAATGGGAGTCTATGGAGCTAGACGGCTAAATGTATCTCTTCTTGAAGTATGCGATTTCGGACGCAGCTTGTCTCTAAATCAAACGTCTACTAGCTAGTTTGCCCATGGAAATGGCCTGACATTTATCAGATCCACTTTATAATCCAAAAAATGCAACAGTTTAAAACCCACCAGCTTTTAAAAGAAATAAAACGAAAAGGTGACATTTGATGCATCAAATTCGTCCAGGTAGAAACGCATGACATATTGAGTCACTGAATTTAGGAATTTAAATCATTAGTGTCCGTCCCATCATAATGAGAAAGCACTTATAAACCAACATTTGTTTTATCCATAAACAGAAATTTTCTAATTCACTCTCTACTCTTTCACATTTTTTAGTTGAAACAGACTCGCTTCTCAAATCTCTTGAATGTGTAACTATTCAGGTTTAATCTATTGTCCTAATCTTGTCATATTGCTACCTAGTTTGTTACATGTGAAGTTTTGCTATACTCTTTCATTTTCTCCTGAAATTTGTTTCATTAAGTAATTTTAAAAATAAGTCATTCCACAATAACTTTATTATCCGTTATAATTATATTGTTATGATTGGTTATATAATAATAAGGCGCACTTTTTTCAGTCAGTTTATTAATTAACAGAATATAGATTGGCTAAATCTCTCATATAATGTTGCGCTATTAATATTCTACCGGTAGGAGGCAGTATTGCCAATTGTACTTCAGCGACCATAGCCACGAAGAAGAGTGTCAGAATTGTTTCTTTAGCGTCCCAATACAATTTTCTTCATTAAACTGGCTTCTTCTTGCTGACTTCTCCTGCATCCATTTTAAAGCTTTACACGCTATGGACGAAACGGTAAAAATATACTTCTCATGTGTTGTTTCTTTTTATATGCAATAAAAGCGGGGCAATTTACTGCTGCATGATGTGATTGATCGCAGTTCACGTTCAATGAAAAGATCTGGTTAGATTTCAAAGAGTTGTGTGACTTTAATTATGTAAATTCGGTTGTACGCCCTGATATTTTGTGTTCCCGTTTGCTTGGATTTATTTATTAATAAGAGTTTAGATGTGTGATCAGTGTTAAAACTCTGATTGGAAAAACAGCTTAGACCAGCCTAAGGTGGTTTGTTGGACTCCCTGCCTGGTTAGGCTGGTCTGCTTGTGGTTTTAGAGGTTACTGGGAGGGTTTTCACCTTGTCATGCTGGGAGACCGGCTACACCAGGATGGAAGACCATTCTAAACCTTCTAAAACCAGCATACACTGTTTTGACAGATTGATCTCCTAATCCAGAGACTGTGGCTATTTTTAAGTGTCTATAATGCAGTAGTTTTATGTTGTCACCACTTACAACTGTTATGTCTGGCAGGCTTTAGATCCTACTGCAGGGGATGATGGGTCAGAGGCAGGGGCCGGTGCTTCTTCGTGTTTGGGAGCCACCGGAGGATCATCTCGTTCCCGTTTGGACTCACAGTTCCAGGATGCCATTCGGTTAAAGACAGAGGGGAATGGATTCTACCGGGAGAAAAATGTGCGAACTGCCATCGGACGTTATCATCGTGCCTTGCTCGTTCTCCGTGGCCTGGACTCTAAGGTGAACTCTGTCCTGCAAGGGTTTGGGGCTCAGGTGCCTAAACTGAGCCAGGAGCAGGAGGACCTGCTGAGGAGCACTCAAGTAGACTGCTATAATAATTTAGCAGGTTTGTAATCCTTACAAACAAGTACTTTGGCAGTGTGAAATGGTAATGTTGTAATATCACAACACTAAAACGTTATAATTTTGCAGACAATTTTATCCAAAGTGACTTTCTAAGCATGTTCACAGAATTTCTTATTGGGCAGGAATTATTATAGTATTATCATTGGCCAGACTTTATCATGCCATTTGGGTTATTCAATTCCTATTGGTTTAAAACCTCCAAACCAAATGGTTCCAATTCTGTCTATCTCAGCATAACAATTTCCATCATCTTACCAGGATCCTATTATTTTCTTTCAGCCTTTGCTGGTGCTTATCATATCACCCTGACCACATGTTAAAACCTTTAACCCTAGTATTTTCCCATGTTAGTGATACAAGAAATAGGTGATAAGAGTCCTGAACTTGGTCCTTAATCTTTGATGTAGGATCACCCATTTCATGACTCAACCAATAGCACAATTTAAGATCTTTCTCTATTATACACTACATGTTTTGTTTTTGTTTTTTGCAAAGAAATTAGTACTTTTATTCAGCAAGGACACATAATTTATCCTTAAATATTATGTTTAAGTGACAGTAAAGACTTTTACATTGCTACAAAAGACTTCAACAAATAAATGCTGTTCTTTTCAACTTTCTATTCATCAAAGAATCCTGGGGGGAAATGTACACTGTTTCCACATGTTTGGAGTAATGGCTGCTAAAAAAAATTCAGCTCTGCCATCACAGGAATAAATTACCTTTTAAAATATATTTGTAATAATTGTAATAATATTTCAGTTTTTACTGTATTTTGACCAAATAAATGCAGCCTTGTTGAGCAAGAGATGTCCTTAATTAAAAACATGAATAAAATCGTACAGACCCCAAACAAAGCCTTTTGAACAGTAGTATATGCAAAACTTATCTGGGAAGGCATTCTCCGTTTGACCTATTTCTGTGTCTCACAGCATGTTTGCTGCAGCGAGAGGTGGTGGACTATACCCGTGTGCTAGAGTACAGTCTGAAAGTGCTCCATTGGAGGGCAGGGGACATTAAGGCCCTGTACCGAGCTGGAGTGGCCTCATTAGAACTGGGTGATGCTCTGGCTGCTCGACAGTACCTAATACAGGCCAGCAGAGGGAAACCGAACGGTAAAAACCAACCACATCCCACACCTTTTCTTGTCCATTTCATTCTTTCCTAATCTGCACCATGGGTTGATTTTCAGGCACGCTATTTGAACGGGGCATCCATTTGTAAATTGTGTCCGAAACCATTGTGGACGTTATCAAGTGTACTCATTCTATTACACATTGCACCAGCCAATGTACACTCAACAGCTGTCCTTCAAGTTAGCTGTATTAAGTGGACTAACATAGGTTGTAGTGATTGATGGTTTAGAGGGGGATTTCAGATTTAGCAAATGATTTCGCTCGATTAAATTTCAATCAAATTATCGTTGTTTTGTTATAAACACCGAGATCTAATTGAGAAGAAAAAATCTAAAGATGTTTAAATCCGGGGTGCTTCACACATAATAGGCTAGGTTACTTGTTGCAATTTAATTGTCTGTGTACATATGGATGTCAGATTTTTTTTCAGTCTCATGAGCAACGTTAAGGGTAAGTCAAGTTAAAAATAGTTTCAAAACATGTCATGAGACTCCTGCATTCCCTTCCATTCCATTATCTATATTTAAATGCAAGAAGGTGTCCTGTGTGAACACAGGCATCTAAAAATACATGGCTGAATGCCACACAGAATCGGTTAATCAGTGAAAATGTTCTGCATGATGCAGACTAAAAGTGTGCAATGATAGTTGTATGGAAATCATTAGTCACTCTTGATATAACACGAAAAAAGATGGGAAAAGCCAGACAATGTGTTCCCCTTAAATTATTTGCCTGGTAATTTAATTAACCAAACTGTCCACAGTACTGTTGTGTAACTCAAGATTTATTTACTTTGATTTAAAAGGCATATCTACAAATGTTTGCTTGTCCTATTAGATAAAAAATGTGCGAATACTATTTGAAATACTTTTGTAGGTGTCAAGAAGTGTGCAGTAAAATAAGTCCCCTAAAAAAAGGTTTGGAACTACTGGTCTAATTAATATGCTTCCAGGGAATTTCGAATAATTTTCTCAAGGGATTCAGCATGTTAAATTTTGAGCCTGTTACGTAATGTAGTGTTTGTCACATTTTGTGGATTGATCCATTTTCTTTCAGATTTAGTAAGATCAAACGCTTTGCAGCTTTCGATTGAACTGCTCGGTTTCACATCAAATTCATGTCATTGCTTTGATTAAAATTACGAGGCCAATCATTTTATCCTGTTCTCTATTTCTCAGATGCCAATGTAAAGAAACAGCTGCAGCGAGTTGAGGAGAGATTCAGCCAAGACTACCAGAAAGAGAAGGCACTGTACAAAGGCATGTTCAGCAAACAGAAACCAGCTGAGGAGCAGTTAGCAGAGGAGAAGACACAGAAACGGGTCTAAATGGATTAATACATGACTCAGCAGGAACATACGTCAAGTTAAATGAACTTCGAGTTCATCGCATCCTGAAGGAAGTGGGATGTTTTGCCTCAGGGCATGGATAATTTGCTGCATATGGCATTTACTGGTGTTGAATGCCCGGCAGATCATGGCAGGATTAAATGTGTGACTGAAATCTGGTGCAATGTGGCAGATTGAAAGAGAATTTTAACGCACTTCAAATGCATTGTAGTCTGGTATTGTATGGCTAATGTTCTGTCAAGCTGCTTCTGTGATGCATTGTTTCTTCCAGGTGTGTTATGTCTGTTCTTTTCATTTTTCAGATGAAAGTTGTCTTGTTTTTTGTTTGTTCATCCTAATAAATATTTTTGAAAAAACCCAAATCCTAATTTATTTGACATTTGAAATTGATTACTCAAACAAGCGGTTAGATTGTTAATGGATTATACTAATATGATTAGGGAAGTGCTGTGATAAGACATTAATTATAAGTCTATGGCAGCAGAGTTTTGTTTGTGAGATAATTAATCCTATTGTACCACAGAACTCTTCACTCAGTAGTCTATGCAGTCATTGCCAAGCAAATCAATAAGGATCATGTTAAACTTGAAATACTTTTATTGATATTTCATCACGTTTCAGCACTTTAACAATCTTCTCAAATTATTATTA
The DNA here is from genome assembly GCA_030578275.1 of Meda fulgida. Classification (NCBI taxonomy): domain Eukaryota; kingdom Metazoa; phylum Chordata; class Actinopteri; order Cypriniformes; family Leuciscidae; genus Meda; species Meda fulgida. The sequence continues at coordinate 24,904,881 of CM060629.1, forward strand.
TTTTTTTTTTCAAAGTCCTGAGCATGAGTTTAAACAACGTATTTTTGTATTTGGTCAGTATATACTTTAAGCATAATATGTTCATAGTAAAAACAACACCAGCACCACTATGGCCATAAGAGTGCACAGACCACAACACAGCATGGCATGCAGATTCTAAACAAGCAGAATGAGAGTAGATCATAAGTTTGGAAAAGTTGGCAGCGTGGTTTCTCCCATTTTGAAATGTCCTCACTTATCTTTCTTTTTTGACTTGTGATTTTTATTGAAACTGAGGGACCTCATAGAGCCAAACACTTTCCTTCCAAGGTCGCGGAACGATCTGGAACGAGTGAGAGGAGCTGATGGGGGTGGCGAGGGTGAGAGGGATGGAGACGAAAGAGGAGAAAGGGAGTGACTGCTTCCCTCCAGGCTCTGGGATCGAGAGAGATGGAAAAGACTGGCAGTTGAAGAATGATGTCTCTCCTCCTTTCGCACCAGATTGCGAGCACGTTCAGAGCCTCGTCCTGCACGGCTGATCTCAAACGAGGAACGCCACTGATTGCTTTCTCGTTTCTGAGAATGTGGATCGAGAATTCCCTGAGACTCACTTCGAAATAATGCTCGTCTGGACAACCGGAGGCTCGAACTCCGACTGTCCCAACTTGTTCCTTTCTTTTTCGAGTTGTTCCCTCTTTGATCTTGCCTACTGGACGATGTTTCTTTCAACGAGGTGTGCCTCCAACCAAACCCTGCAGCTCTCTCATCTCTCTCATCCTCCTCCTCCTCTCTTCCCCAAAATCGTGTTTCAAACCCCTTCCAAAACTTTCCACCTTTTTTAGGAGTTTGAGTGCTCATTTCATCCTCCCATCCGGTGCCATAGTCTCTGCCCGAATAGCTACTCACCGTGGATGCACGGATGAGTTCTCTCGAGGCATGTTTGCCCTGGTAGAGCCTCTCTCCATCCCCACTCCTCCTCCAGCATCTATCTTGAGGCCTCCATCCAGCCCCTGCATTCTGCCTGAGGGACCCTCCACGAGGTCGAATGGGACCCTCCAGTGGGGAACTACATGGATGAAAGCGTGGAAGAGAGCACTGAGATGGGGAGTCACGCCGAAATACTGACAGCTGGGCAGGAGTGAAGGGTGAATTTGAAAGTAGTCGAGGAGGGGAGTGGACTCTGGTGTGGGAAGAGCCTGGAGATGAGGCGGGATCTGATTGATTATGTGGGAAAGGCAGGATGGGAGAAGAACGAGTAGGCGTGGGTCCAGAATTGTCCGAATGAGGGCTACCTGACTGCGATGTCATTGCCGAATGGCAATCCGAGTGGGAAACTTGTAGGCGATGCTGTTGAGATATGTAATCCTGTCCTGTGCCTGCACCTGTCCAGGCATTTGATGGTGGTGTCAGATTAGTTCGTTCTAATCCAAACGGGTGCTGAAATGAAGACCGGGAAGAGTGCAGTGTAGAAACGTTACTTGGAGAAGCAGAACCTACACCTCTTTCTCGTTCGTTTCTAAAACATTCTGTATCTAACTCCACCCCCTCCTCCATCAAACCAAGCACTACAGATCTTGGCAGTCCAGATACACGAGCGATCTCACATACAACTGCAGAGTCCTCATTCATTTTGGGAGGGCTTTCTGAAGCTTTGACAGGTGGACAACCCTCTGCCTCTTCCCTTGAGGCTCCGCTCCAGTCTAGAGATTTGGAGAATCCCACTGGACCAAAGGTCTTTCCAGTTATCTCCAGAGACCCACGATGGGTCACTGAGGAAGGGCAGGTGGAGATCCTTGGTCTCCTACTCCAGTTTGGAGTGCTGGTGATGGTGGAAGTCGAAGAGGAAGGGGAAGCAGTTGGAGTGACTAAATTGGCGGAGAGATGCCCACATGATTCTGAGACCTCTTCTTTCAACTTTTTAGCATCAAAACTCAAAGTCTTGTTCAGGTTCGGATTTAGGTTCAAATTCAGATTTAAGTGGAAGCTGATGTTGAAATCCTCCCCTGTCACGGAGGGCAAGTTTCCGAGGTTGATAGAATTGCGACTAGCATGTTTACCAATACTGCTGAGGCTGACTCTCGCTGAATTGCCCAGAATAGAATTACAAGGAGTCACACTACCTCCTGACAGGCTGGAGGAGGAAGCACTTCTTGGGTGGAGTCCCTCATAACCTGCAATGTTTATTTGGGGTCCACGACTGGAGGTTTCAGCAGCCACCCTGCAGTGATGCTGATGGACTAATCTGTTGATATATTTCTCCAGCTGAGTAAAGGAAGGAGAGGCTGGGGGCTTCACAGGAGGTTGATCAAGCCCTGGCTCCACAGGCTGTTCACTCTCTGGACTGGGGGAGAGGCGGGTGGGGGAAAGTTCCTGGCAGGTCGTGAACAGGGGGCTCTGGAGGGCCACAGCATGGAGTGGACTAGGGTAAGGGTACACCTCTTTTGTCTTCCGAGAAACTAGGTCAGAACAAAATTTTGGGTCCAGCTGAATCTGTGGACTGGAGTTGGAAGAAGGTAGAAGAGAGCCTGGGTGAAACCCTCCCAAACTGGAACAAAGGTCTGTCAGGACCATGAGGCTATTGAGCTCAAGATCCCCTGTTCATAAAGAATAAAAAATAATATTATTATTTCCATTCTCCTTATTTAGTATACAATAAATGATCTACTTATTTGAATTAGAAGCATAAAAAAACCACCAAATTATTACAAAAATAACCTATGTAGATACAGTATATATAAATAATATTGTGTATGTATATAAATATATATATATACAGGTCCTTCTCAAAAAATTTGCATATTGTGATAAAGTTCATTATTTTCCATAATGTAATGATAAAAATTCAACTTTCATATATTCTAGATTCATTGCACACCAACTGAAATATTTCAGGTCTTTTATTGTTTTAATACTGATGTTTTTGGCATACAGCTCATGAAAACCCCAAAATCCTGTCTCAAAAAATTAGCATATTTCATTCGACCAATAAAATAAGTGTTTTTAATACAAAAAAAGTCAACCTTCAAATAATTATGTTCAGTTATGCACTCAATACTTGGTCGGGAATCCTTTTGCAGAAATGACTGCTTCAATGTGGCGTGGCATGGAGGCAATCAGCCTGTGGCACTGCTGAGGTGTTATGGAGGCCCAGGATGCTTCAATAGCGGCCTTAAGCTCATCCAGAGTGTTGGGTCTTGCATCTCTCAACTTTCTCTTCACAATATCCCACAGATTCTCTATGGGGTTCAGGTCAGGAGAGTCGGCAGGCCAATTGAGCACAGTAATACCATGGTCAGTAAACCATTTACCAGTGGTTTTGGCACTGTGAGCAGGTGCCATGTCGTGCTGAAAAATGAAATCTTCATCTCCATAAAGCTTTTCAGCAGGTTGAAGCATGAAGTGCTCCAAAATCTCCTGATAGCTTGCTGCATTGACCCTGCCCTTGATAAAACACAGTGGATCAACACCAGCAGCTGACATGGCACCCCAGACCATCACTGACTGTGGGTACTTGACACTGGACTTCAGGCATTTGGGCATTTCCTTCTCCCCAGTCTTCCTCCAGACTCTGGCACCTTGATTTCCGAATGACATGCAAAATTTGCTTTCATCCGAAAAAAGTACTTTGGACCACTGAGCAACAGTCCAGTGCTGCTTCTCTGTAGCCCAGGTCAGGCGCTTCTGCCGCTGTTTCTGGTTCAAAAGTGGCTTGACCTGGGGAATGAGGCACCTTTAGCCCATTTCCTGCACACGCCTGTGTACGGTGGCTCTGGATGTTTCTACTCCAGACTCAGTCCACTGCTTCCGCAGGTCCCCCAAGGTCTGGAATCGGTCCTTCTCCACAATCTTCCTCAGGGTCCGGTCACCTCTTCTCGTTGTGCAGCGTTTTTAGCCACACTTTTTCCTTCCCACAGACTTCCCACTGAGGTGCCTTGATACAGCACTCTGGGAACAGCCTGTTTGTTCAGAAATTTCTTTCATGTGTCTTACCCTCTTGCTTGAGGGTGTCAATGATTGCCTTCTGGACAGCAGTCAGGTCGGCAGTCTTACCCATTATTGCGGTTTTGAGTAATGAAACAGGCTGGGAGATTTTAAAAGCCTCAGGAATCTTTTGCAGGTTTTTAGAGTTAATTTGTTGATTCAGATGATTAGGTTAATAGCTCGTTTAGAGAACCTTTTCATGATATGCTAATTTTTTGAGATAGGAATTTTGGGTTTTCATGAGCTGTATGCCCACATCATCAGTATTAAAACAATAAAAGACCTGAAATATTGCAGTTGGTGTACAATGAATCTAAAATATATGAAAGTTTAATTTTTATCATTACATTCTGGAAAATAATGAACTTTATCAAAATATGCTAATTTTTTGAGAAGGACGTGTGTATATATATATATATATATATATATATGAAGACCTTCGATGCAAAAGCCTCTAAAAGCCACCCATGTCAAAAATGACATAATATTGAGTGAATGCTCTACGCACATAGTATATGTTCATCAAATACTTAACTCACTAAATCCCAGCCTCAGCCCATTCAGAAATGTCAGTACTCAGTAGAAAACGTTAGACGGACTTTAGAGGCTTTTGCATCTGAAGTCTTCATATATGCGAATATACAATAAATAATAATTGGGCATTTTACTTTTTTGTTGTCCTTTTGTTTTGAATTCCTATTCTCATTAAATGCTTATTACTGCTATATAGGATTGTTACAGTATGATTTATAATATTTAAATGACCTTAAATTAAAATACCCAGGATGATAGTATTTGTTGTACATTTGCTATTTTTGTATAAGTATTTTTAACAAATCTTGCTTATATAAATAGGCAAATCTTTTAATTTTTGAATAAAACAAAGACCTCTTATAGCACAGATTTAAGATCGATCATACCAGTCGAAAAGGGCCTCCTTTCTTGTTTCTCCACTGTGCCCCCAGGACACTCTGTACTAAGAGATTCAGCCTCCTTCCAATGATTGGCACTATGATCCAGTGAGCGAGGCCTACGGCTGACTTTCACTGACCCTCCAGGAGCCGCCTCGCTGGATACAGAGTAAGAAGAGTCTGACAGAGAACTTCCACTGACCGAGTAAAAACCTGTGGACAAGAGAATGATAGATGAAGTTAAGAGTGTTAGGGGAGTAGTGCTTCAGGGGTGACATTATGGGAGTGCCATAAAAAGCTAGGGTTAATGTTTGCCAAAGTAAAAAGAGAACTCTTTAAAAAACTCAGAAACTATGTGTCATATTAAAGTTAAGAGGTCAACACTGAATCATTTGTATCAAATAGAGCCCCAAGCCATCCAAAAGCTTTGAGTCATAGGCTTGTGTGAAATGTGTTACAATTTCGTGCAGTGCTCATTCTTCAGGGATGGCTTAAAGGATAACTGCTTTTGATTTAGACATTCCACATAGTTTCACTGACTGATGAATCTCTACAAAGTTTATCCAAACACGTTCCAGTGTGTTATCTTATCACGTAGAGCTAATGTGTGTGTGTTTTTTATGTTAGAATATAGTCTCCAATCCCATTTTTAGCAGAGACAATTATAATAGAGTCATATGCGGCACTATTAAAACATTGGGGTTTTTTTGTCGGAGCATCTAAACAGTGATTTATTCTCTATGAATACATTAATATATATATATAATTTAATATAATAAATACATTTATTAAGATTAAATTAATTCTAATTTGCTATAGTTGCTATAATTTGTGTTTTGCTGTAAGCACTTTGTATGTCTAAGCACTGAACAGTATTTTATATATACACTACCGTTCAAAAGTTTAGGATCAATACGTTTTTTTTTTATTTTATTTTTTTTATTTTGATTCAGAGAGGATGCACTTGACTTTTACATTGTCACAATATTATAATTGTAAATTAGAACTGGATGTTCTTTTGAATGTTCTATTCATCAAAGAATCCTGAAAATAAGAAATGTTTCTTGAGCACCAAATCAGAATATTAGACAATTTCTGAACGATCATGTGGCACTGACGACTGGAGTAATGATGCTGAAAATTCACTTTACCAATCACAGAAATAAATCACATTTTAAAATATATTAAAATAGAAAAAAAGTTATTTTAAATTGTAATAATTTAAGGTTTAACATCTCTTCATCCAGGTTTTGACGAGCACTGCTGTACTGAATAACATACAACACCAAGAATAGCCAGCTGTGACTAAATAATTATATAATGCTCCAAATGCCAAATACTAAAAAGGGAAACAATACTATGGAACAATGATTAATCACACAATTCACTCTCAGTGAATATAAACAGCTTTAGAGAAGCACCTCAGCGCAAGATATTTCAGAGGCCCTAGTGCCTTTGTTAAAGGTCCAAGTATCCACACAAAAATATTTTGAAGCCCTCTTTACAAAACGACAAAGGTTTATTATTGAGGAATTTAGAGTATCAGCACCTGAGCTAGGTCTAGAGTCGCAGTCAAGTGGTGTAGTGCCAGGGAAGTCTGGGTTTTGAGAAGACAGCAGATCAGACGGGACGTCCCATGACAATGTGGACCAGCGTGAGCTTATCCCCTCTCCTGTAGTGCTGAGGCAAGACAGATCAGGGTTTGCAGAGGACAGGCTCTGAAACAGATGGAGGGGTCATGTTACTACAAGATACGGTGATAACACAAAGACCCCATTTACACCTGGTATTAACATACGATCATGATGCATGTATTTGTACATTGTACTTGTAGCTAAACGCTAATCCATTAAGATGAATCCCAGACAGCAGCAAAGGAAAAAGAGGTTTTAGCAGAATGGTATTAGAAATAACCATTTGATTGAATACATACTACATAAACATGCACACATCACTGAACATCAATGCATAATATAAACAAAGTGACAAACAGATAACGTGCAATTTTGCAATTTTATTTTTTGCACTTTATCAATTGTAAAACACTGACCAAGTGAATGATTCATGCAGTCCTGAAATCAGAGATCCTATCCTTGAAATATGATCACAGCTGGTCATTGGAGATGCATGTTAACCAGGTGTAAACAACATTTTCACAAGCTGACCAGATCACCCAGACTCATACCAGGATAGAAATCATGCATCTGTGATGTATATATTTACAAAACAGTACACCCAAGCCACATCATTAGCTGGTACCTTTATGATGTCTAAGCCTGCTTTTCTGCGAGGATTTTAAAGGACTAATAACTGAGAACAATCAAGGGAATGCTTTGGCTAAAGTTCACTTCTGCTCAGAAGTTTTGAATCGCTTATCTGCATGAAGTGTTTACTGGGTTTAGCTGTTTGTGATCCCCAACCTACCCCCATCACAAGGAATCTCCCCTTGCTTCACTTCTGAGGAATCCCATCAAACCAAGTGACTATTGTGCATATCCTGTTGAGTCCGATCAACCTTCTGTCAGACTTTTACGCAGACAATGCAGGTGATGCATTGGCGAAATGAAAAAAGCTGGGGGAGGGCTGTTAATAAAGCAAAGAGTGGAGAAAGACAGATGATGAAACAAAGGAGAAAAGGAGAAAAGAAGGGGGGATAATGGGTATTGAAAGGCATACTTTGAACAGGCTTATCTTTGCTCCAGCAGTTTACCCACAATTCCTGTCTCAGACTCAAAAACTATATATGGAAGGGAAAACATACAATGTAAAAGTGAGCAGGACATTCGTGGGGGTGTGAAGGCTGAGTATTTATAGAGGGGAGCATAAAGCATAAAGAGAGTGATAAAATGAAGAGTTTTGAAGAAAAGTAGAGAGCACGGGGGATGGGTTGCCTAGCGAGACAAACAGCATGAAGGAGGCATCTCTTATGTGAGACCCCCCTCCCAACCACCACCACTCCTGGATATAACTGCCTCCCCCACTTCACTTCAGAGAACTGTCAGGCCTCTCTTCTCTTCCTGCCCTCTCTCTCCTTCTCTTTCTCGCTCTCCTTCTCCTCGCCCACACATCCGATTCAGCAGCAATACTTTAACTCTCTCTTTACTGATGGAATATGAACGAACACGTGCATTGACACTTCCACGTGCATTGGACAACAAACGCTTATTTCTCACTGTAGTACTTTTCGAATGCAGAGAAAAACTGCTTTTTTTTAACTAACTTGACTATCACAAAACATAAATTAACTTAGACCGTCATTTCCCTCTTAAGTCCCTAATTCGTACACATAAACCTATGCACACATCTAGACAGAATCTATACTGCATTATCGTGGTATACAGTTGCAATTTATTTCATTTCACCGTGAAGGGGCTTGGAAGAAGCATTTGCTCAATATGGGAAACCTGATATGGGTCTCACGCAGGGTGCACTGGCCATTTTCCAGCTACCGATCAATTCACGAAGTAGTGCTCTGGCACATGGAAACTGCATTTCATGAGGCTTATGATGTAAATGGACATAAAATAATGGAAATAATGAGGTGAATATCGAGTTTGGCTATCAGCTCCATTGACAGAGGAATTACTCCTTCAATTCCCTCACTGACACAGTAAAATGGTTTAACGTCATATTATACTAACAAGGTGAGTCTTGAGGGAGGAAGATGGAAGACAGCTTTTCAGCCACTGAATCAGAGCAATCAAACCTATGACTGAAAAACGTATCATATTGTAATAGTCTATTAAACCAACGCCAGTTAAATTAAAGACTATTTGCATAGTAGCTCAGATACTGCATTAAGCGATTGGGCAGCAGTCCATCCTAGCAAGGGGTTAACATATCAGTTGCTCTACATGGCACACCCCCGTTCTCCATTTCTCTGTCCATTTCCCTCCATCCTCTCTCTTTCCCTCAGCAGGTATCAGAGGAGAGGTGATATCTGTGACGCTGACAACAGAAACATTTTTCCATGTGGTGTTTATGCAAATGGAAGTTACGTAGGTGGAGAGGCAACAACATTGCCCCCATGATGACTCACATTTTGTCTCATGATACATACCGGTATTGCTGTTTCTCATCCGCACATTATGCTAGACTGAATGACTACTTGTAAGTGTCCTTTAAAAGCCGAAATTGCAAAAACAATTTTGTATGCCACGAAAGAAAATGCTCTTAATCACATCACTTTGATCTAGGAGATCGCGGTTTATTATTTAAATGCCCTATAATAAATGAGGGATATGAGAAATGTGAGAGATTTATGAGCTAATTGCCACTATTAAATGCATTTCAAATTTGTGGCTCCACTTGAGTTCACTTGCACACTGCCCCACTGTCCATTATATAAAAACCCACAATGGTGCTTCTATCGTCAACTCTCAAATACACTTCCCCTGCTTCTCCCATTACACAAGCACATATCTAAACAGCACCTGTTATGTGTCCTCCATACCTGGTCAAGAGCCCTGCCACATCACCATGACAAAATCAACATTTTGTTAGTAAAACATTTTGTCTGTCTAACATACAGACAGTATGTGTAGATTAATGTCATTGGGTAAATTGTGTCACCCTCTTAATCTACAATAGTGTGTATTATTTGTCACATGACCATATAAATTAGAAAGAGCCCTTCATATACAGCTACCTACTTTTGAGAGATGCATATGAAAAAATTAAAAAGCATTTTTATGCAAAAAAAAAAAAAACTTTTTGTCATTTGCTTGCCAAAGTAATTTTTTACAAGACAAGTCAAAATCAAAGCAAATTTATACAGATCTAAAAATATATTATGTATGTTGGTGAATTGCCAACGTATAAAAAACATTTTAAAAACGTATCCAAATTATTTAATTATTGAATAAAGCAGTTTTCCCAAAATGGGAAATTGTGGAAACATATTACCATTATTTAAAACTACAAATACAACAGCAAAATGTTAAAAAGATTTAGGGATACAAATATATCTGCCACCATATCAGTATCGGATATTTGGCCGATATATTAAAGCAGATAAAAAATGAATTATTTCCTTCAGCTGAGACACTTCAGATGCCACAATGGTTTAATTGCTCACAAAATATGATTGGAACCACTTCAAAAAAGGAAAATACAGTTAAGTGCAACATGTGCTGTCATTTAGGCTGTCATATAGGCTACATAAACATTGTGAACATAAGAACATTATAATTGTGTACTTGGGACATGGCTTTTGATAGTGAGACTTTAGTTTTTGGAATCAGGCTCTCAAAAATTATATAAAAATTTCGATTTCGATTTATCTGACAATATATCGGTTATCAGCTTTCAAATATAAAGAATTATCGGTATTGAATTACAATGAAAAATTCTGAATATTAAAGGATTAGTTCACCCAAAAATGAAAATTCTGTCATTAATTACTCACCTTCATGTTGTTCCAAAACTGTAAGACCATTGTTCATCTCCGCAACACAAATTAGATATTTTTTATGAAATCCAAGAGCTTTTAATTCCGACCCCTCCATAGACAGCAATGCAACGACTACTTTCAAGGCCCAGAAACGTAGTAAAGACATCATTCAAATAGTCTAAATAATTGTGTTCTGAAGACGAACGAAAGTCTTACGGGTTTGGAACGACATGAGGGCGAGTAATTAATGACAGAATATTCATTTTTGGGTGAACTATCCATTTAAGCATTTTTCTCTGGCTCCTTTCTGCAAAAATTAACCATTAGAATGAGAGAAAACATTTAAAATAAAAAGTTTGAAAAAAAGGAATTAGAGAAATATATTAGTAATTTAGTTGTGTAAAAAATTCAACTAACCCCCAACATGGGGCAACTACCCTTTCCCCAGAAAGTCATATTTCTATATTTTCACAGATGCTTTCTGACTACAGTTGATAACAAACATATAAGGCATATATTTTTTATTTCTCCTTTTCTGTAAGACTAATTAAAAAGGACACAGCTCACCCTAGTACTGTCCCCCACATGAATCCACTAAGAGGTATTTTATATTTTTCAAAGGCGTAATCAATATGCATTGTGTGCCGTGCAGAGGCCTAAAATAGCCGTGCACTCCAACTCAACCTTGACACGTTGAAGAAAAAGGTGTGTAGGCTACAATTCTGAAATGTAAACACAGTCAGCAGCAGTGTCCTGTATAGGTGCTCATGCAACCTGAGCTCCACTGGATGCCAGTGTCACCAAAACGTTCAGCAGGTGCCACCAGCAGGGTTCTCGACGACGAGATCAAAGTTACAATTACAAGGAACATTATATTCCTGTGGTATTTTCCCACGTCCCCACTGACCTGTTGCCTGCGGGAGGTTGCGGCACCATCCTCGGCGGCGCGTTCCAGTCTTTCCCCCTGGTGAGCGGGCGCTTCATTCACGTCCAGTACCGCATCCACCATCTCCAGCTGTCGCCCTCTGAGAAGGTCCAGCTCCATTATACCAGCCAGAGTAGCTTTCAGCCGCTCTCCGATGCGAACCCGATCGCTCCCTGACCATAGCGAATTCACACAACCGCGGCGTCCGGCCATTGTGCGCGCAAAATCGGTTTTCAGACACTAACTGTGTGGTCGCCGGTGAACGGGGAGAGCTCACTCACTGCTCGCCTCTAGCCTGAGTACCGACTGTCAATGCAGCGTGAGCGCTTTGCGACATTAGCAGCACCAGAGCCGACGCTTAAAATTCAGAGTCCGTAACAATGTATCTTTGCAGCTCACGAAAATGCAGAATGCAGGCAACTCAACTTTCGCTAGGAGGCACATGTAACAAAGGCATACTTTCAAGGTCTTAATTTACACCCCCGAATAATCCGTCCCCACCTAACCATTTTGAGGTGCAACAATCATCACGTCAGCTATCATTCGGTTCATGATGATGAAGATGATGTGGATTTAATCATATGCGACAGTCTTGCACACAGCTCACTGCTGTAAAGAAAAGAGTATGAATAGGGCGGAGTTAGAACGTCAAAGCTCGCTGCTGATTGGCCGGGGAAGTTTTCGAACAGAATTGACTTTTTTTTCTTTCTTTTTTTTTAAAGGAATGTGAATCTGCTAGTAGCCTAGTTGGTAGTCTAAATATGTTTAGACTGTATATTGTAGCAGCTAGTAGGCTTCTGAATAATATTTACACGCAAAAAAATGTAAACATGTATTGTATTTATTTATTAAATTGAGGGACTGAACATTCGTGTTGTACCGATTTTTTTATTCACTCCAATGACTCGATTCAATTTGAATCATTTGAATTCAAAGATTCATTCGCGCGCTTCGAAAGCGAGAGATGAGCGAAAATGATTCAGTGCATGAAAAGATTCGATCATTTAAAACATTTCACGTTCTCTCACGAACCGCTAGTAGTTGAATTATCGGATCACTTTAAAATACGCAAATAAAGAAAAACAAGCGATGACCCAGATTGTGATTTATAACGAGTATGCTGTTACTTTAGTGACGTATATTAGCCTACTTTGTGTAGTTCCAAATGATCAAATATCCGCTTAGTTTGATTGGTTGTATATATGAGTTTCAAATAGCAGCTCCTGTCGGCTGCTATGCGACGAGAGCGTCCATTATTGCAGAAACAAACAACCAAGACTTTCTAACCTCTAACCAGCAGGTGACAGTATCTGACTGTCTGTCAACCTGCGCCTTTACAAACTCGATCCCTCGGCAGGGTACAACGGGCCTAAAGGCACACCTTAAGAAAAATGTGCTTTTCACTACTCCCAGATGGTATGATTGCAAAACAGAGTTTTTATTGAACATTGATGGAGCAACAGATTTTGTGTGAAAATAAATTATAAAACTGGTTAATTTTGTTTACAAATCTTATAAATGTATGAGGTGGCAAGGTAGGCCTTTTGGTGTAAAAGGCTCACCGCCAACATGGTGATAGCCTACACATACTTAGACAAGCTAAAATATGTTTTTTAACAATGACTAACTTAATACTTGTTCAAAACAACCACTTTAGCAAAGTTTGTATTATTTTCTGTTTATTTTGATTAAAATTTAATTTGAAGAATTAAAATAATTATATTAAATATATAGCATACTGTCATTAAAATGTTCATTTTAAAAATACAGAAGCAAAACTATTTTACAAAGTAAAGATTCTGAAAGCATTGAATGAGATCCCATAATAATTTAATATACATTGCTTTACAGTTGTAACAAATAAATATATTTTTTTTAGCCATGTAAAATCAGTTTGTTTGTTTGTTTGTTTGTTTGTTTGTTTGTTTGTTTGTTTGTAAAACAGTTACAATTCCAATTAATCTGACTGGGGAAAAGTATTCTTATCCAAGAAGTTCAAAATAAATATTTATTTATTTATTAAACAGGCCTATAACACAAAAGGTTCTTTCCATCCAGCTCTTCCTTTTCTTTTTTCATCACTCTACACTAGACAGTTTAAAACTACACTAACTATTTATAGGCTAACTTCCAGCTGAAACCATGAACTGAATGTGAAACCTCAAACTCCAGCAAATTTCTTCCATTTCACTCTTTTCCCATCCTCTTTTCCCACAGATTTACTTTTGTTTATAAAAACAAGCTATTTTGCCTATGGGCAACACAGATGTGAGCACATTCAATTAAGATCCATCAAAATATATATATTTCTCACCTGTTTTCAACCTGTTTTGAAATTTCAAGGTAAGATTTTAGACAACACAGACAAAACAGTTGAACCAGTGAGAGGTGTTTTGTTTAACTCCAAAAATTCTATTGTTATCTTGACCGTGTTGTTTCAGGCACATAATATTGTACACTGTTTCTTTCGTATTCCCTGACCTCATTGAGAAAGGGGGCATGGTGAGGATGGGCCTTAGGGTAAGTAAAAAAAAAAAAAAAAAAATTAATTTTGTTCCAAACTCTGAGGCGCTTGGACTCCGTTTCACTAGTTATGCAGCCTGGCTGTAACACCATACTAACCTAATTGTGTTTGGGCTTCAGTCATCTCACAAAAAACAAAAGAGATAGTTCATCTTAAAATGTAAATTCTGTCATCATTTACTCACTCATGTCATTCCAAAACTTTCTCCCTTGGAACATAATTATATAGGCTATATATGATTGCAGAAAAAAAATAAATTTTTATTGAACATTGATGGAGCAGCAGATTTGTGTGAAAATAAATAATAAAAGTGGTTTGTTTGTTTAAAAATCTTACAAATCTACCCCACATATGGGGTAAAAGCTCACCAGCATGGGGCAAAAGGCACATTGATAAAAATACTAGCTAAAGTAAAATGTTTTTAATAATGTGTAAGTTAATAAGTTCAAACCAATCACTTAAAGGTGCTCTAAGCGATGTCACGCGTTTTTTAGGCCAAAACATTTTTTGTCACATACAGCAAACATCTCCTCACTATCCACTGGCTGCCTGTCCCCTGAACACACTGTAAAAAGACGCGGTCTCTGCAGACACCCCAGGCTCCACAAACGGCAACAAAAACAAACTGGGCTAACCCGCACCACGAAACATAACAAACTGTTCCAGCCAATAACCGACAAGAAGGATTTGGGGGTGGGTTTGGGGGGTTAATGCGTGGATGAGGAGGAGGGAGGGTCGAGCTAGCCTCCGTTTTGTTTGACAATACTTTAAACGTCAACAAGAAGTGACGTCACCCGACATCGCTTAGAGCACCTTTAAGCAAAGTTTACTATTATCGGTTTATTTAATATATAGTTATTTTAGAATATATAGTCAAATGCAAAATGTTAAGCCTATTGACCTCCGTTGTGACTATCTGTAACCCCTCAGGTACTCGCCCCACTCTGTGTTCCCAAACCGGGGTCGCCGGTGTGGGAGGCGGGCACGCTAACAGGGACGCTAAAGACCATAGTCTCTAGTGTCAGTTGTTAGTGCGCCTCTTGAGATCATGGGAGTGAGGTTCACCAGCACAGCTTGCACTCACCATCCTAAACCTCATTCCCATCCGGGTCACGGCACCAATCTAACCCCTCAGGTTCTACTCACCCCACTCTGTGCAGGCCTCGAACCCGGGTCACCAGCGTGGGAGGTGGGTGGACTAACCCTAGCCTCTAGCATCAGTCGCCAGTGCGCTTCTTGAGATCAAGGGAGTGAGGTTTACCCGCACTGCACAGCTCTCACTCAGTTACATATACACACAATGGAGGACAATAGGCTTCTTTTTTTCTTTTTTTAGTTTCCACCATTCTTCTAAATATATTTTGTGTTCTGCAGAAGAAAGTCATTCAGTTTTGGAATGACACGAGGTTGAGTAAATGATGACAGAATTTAAATTGTTGGGTGAACTATCCCTTTACATCAGACATGTATTTTAAAGGTTATAAATGCATAGTTAATACAATATGAACTGCAATATTTGGTGGCCAAAACAATTTACAAATACATTTAAAAAAAGGTTTACATTGTATTTTATGTAGGCTATAATGTTTAAAAAATAAAGACATTTTTTACTAAAATACTATTATCTTATCTATTTTTCAATACTAATAATAGCCTAGGCCTAAACGAGGCAAGAGGTCTACGTGTTTGTCTCCTTACTTGAGTTCAGTGAACTCTCAACAGTCACACGTACCTACATCAACTGTTGTTTACTGTGGTGTTACACAAAAGATTATTAATTGAGCTGTCATGGCACTCACATTAGAAAAAAAGCAGAGCTGAACTTCAAATAGCCGATGTCTGTGAATGTTGTGCTCATTTACGGCGACCGGTTCATTATTGATCCAGCGCGAGGACGGGAGAGGCTGTGAAGAGGTTTTGAAGAGCTTATGTAATGGCTAATATCATCGCAAGGTCTTTAATTACGCGCAAGCACTTCTCATCTTTTCACACTTCAGACTGTCCTCCCCCTACACACACACACACACACACACACACACACACAAACGTATAAAGGCCGAGCCCCGCGAACTGAAAGCAGGCGTTTGAGACAACCTTCATCCGTGGGCACTTCGTCAGCCCGGGCACATCAGCCTCCTCCTGCCACACCATCGTCGTACACGTCTCCATCCTCGTCAATCTCAAATCAGAATGCCTCCCTACGAGAAATCCATGGAAATTATGCCTTTCAAGCAAAGGAAGTGCCTGGGTAGGTCATGACTTGACAACAACATTCAACTTTTTGCATTTTACTAACTCCTTTACGTCGCTTGTTTTGCATTGTTGGGAATGTTTTATGAGCTAATTTTATGTTTTCTACCTTTATGTTTATCTTTTGTTTTTAGCTAAAGACAATTTTCCACAATGCAGACAAGTTGCTATTTAGGCCTCTTTCTCATGTTATTTTCTTATTTGTTCTTATTGTTTTATATTTATTTTAAGGAAAGCGATTTTCAATGATCAGGGAAAAAAAACAATAGAAAAAACAATAATGAAAAATTATTTGTTCTTCCCATGTAGAAACAAGAAAAGATGAAGTCTGCACTATTCGGTCTAAGTTCCCCAACAAATTACCGGTGAGATGCCTTTTTGAATATGAAATGTTTAAACAACAATAAAACAGCAGCTATTTTAAACATTATAAATTATGTTTTGTATTTTAGGTAATTGTGGAGCGATACCTTCGGGAGACAAAGCTTCCCCTACTGGACAAAACCAAATTTCTTGTCCCATATGAGCTGGCATTAGGGCAGTTCCTCAGTTTGCTCAGGTGTGTAAACTCTCTTTCTCAAAATAAAAGTAGATGCAGTTTTGGTCTTGTCATGTGACTGTTTATGCAGCAGAGAATGAGTCAATGCTTGTTTTCTTAAGTCAGTGTTGAATACGTGTTGTGTGAACAGTGAATCATGAATCATTTTGCCCTGCCACGTTGTTTAGGTCATTGGATGTCTGTAATGAGACACCGCCTGAAGTTTCATGCACTTTCAAGCAATTATTATCCGTAATGCCAATTTTATGTTTTGCTCTTTCTCTTACAGAAGTAAGATAGTGCTAGAGGCATCTCAAGCTCTGTACCTACTGATCTCAGGAAAGAATATGTCCTGTTTGTCAACCAGCATGGGAGAAGTTTATTCACAGTTCAGAGACCCCGATGGCTTCCTCTACATAACCTATGCATCCCAGGACATGTTTGGGTGAAAAGACCCTCCGAAATGACCATGTGACACATGATCACCTCACATAACTCCAGACGGACGCCTTTCTGAGATCATAACTCACTATTGCTGCTATAAATGAAGACTCACTGTGCATTACACCTAAAACCACAAAGTCCACCAGTCACACCTGGCCGAGAGGACTCTTCTGACCTCATTTCTCAGTAGTTTATATTTCTTTGTGGCTAATGTTGAAGTAAAATCAGTGGTTTTGAAAGAGGTTACAACTGAGCCGTGTAATATGAAGAGTGATGCCCCTTTCTTTACTCTTCAAGCTGCTCAGTTATGAGGCTCTTATTTCTGAAAGGACACAAAAAAGGATGTCTTGTCCCTCAAAGGACCTGGGATGTCCTGTTACAATGAGACTGGGTTTGTTCGATGCTGGTTTTCTCTCCGTGCTCTTTCTGTGACTGCGCGTCTGTGTTTCTAAAACAAACAGAGACGGATAAACAAACAACTATTTGAGCACCTACTCTGGAATGAAAATGAGTGCTAACAATGTACTCAGCATCTACTGCGGTTTATTCTCAATAAATCAGTTTAGTTCTTGAATGTTTCATTTTATTTGATTTAATGTACATTATTCTGTTAATGTGGTTTATTCTGTTCAACATGGCACTAAGATTAACATATCTAGTGACATGTACCATCAAAAAAGTGGTAGGGACCTCTTTTGCTTATTTGTCATTTGGTTATTTCTAAGTACAGTTCAAAATAAACAATGTGACTTCTTAACATGCACACAGCAGTGAAGCAATTCTCTGCTAAACATCTGAGTCAGTGCTTTTTAGTTTCACAACTCTTCTAAAGATGCATCACCTTCTCTTACACATGGCTGTTATTAACCAGCATCTCTAAAAGAAGGTTAGGTTACTGTGTCAGTAAGCATTAACATGGGGAGGTTCTAAGCAGGTCTGGTCTAACAGATTATATAGCTATAAAACATTTTACAAGGCTGTTAATTGCTTATTAGTGTCCCTAAAAATGCAACTATGCCCTCTTACTTTATCCTTATCTAGCAAAGTGGTTTAATTTAAGATTAAGTGCAGCAAAAATAGGCTGAGTTGAGGGTGGTAATTTTAAAACTTTCACATCTGCATTCTTACTGTCACTTAGGACATTACTGGGAACTTTAGCACCTTCCTGTCAAGTGTGTACTGAGAGCAGAATGCATTAACTGAGAAATGACAATGAGAAAGTTCAAACGGTGCTAAATTGAGGTCTCTATTGGACAGAATGCATATATCGCTGCCAAAACAAAGTACCGGTATAGTTATATACAAAGTTACACTATTGTTCAAAATTTTGTTTTTGAAAGGAGTCTCTTATGGTCACCAAATGCAACACTTATTTGATCATTCCACATAGTTAAAACAGTTTTTTATTTCACAATAATATTTGAAACTCATTTCAGTCTGGTTTTAGAACTGGCCATAGCACCATTACTGCTACTTCGGTGGTGACAAACAACCTTATTGGTGCCCTGGACAGAAAACAGCCTAAAACAGCTTCAAATTGATTGATTATGGTGATGTATTATACAAATGTATGCAGCCTCCTCCATTCTAACAGCCTTGATTCAGTCTACCATGCTTCATTACACTTTATTACAAATGCAAAATCCCTTACTCATCATTGCATTCTTTATGAGATGGTGGGTTGGACGTCACTAACTATACAAAGAAAATAACATTGGTACATTTTTGCCTATAAAGCAATGCTAGGTAAACTTCCAGCGTATCTTTGTACCCTTTGTGTAAGTTCTGGCAGTTACCAACTACACTCTTCAGAGTGTTTGCTTTTTGATGTACTGTATTTTCCTATCACGGACCCTGGGCATGGAATAATTAGCAAAAAGATCTAAAACTAGACAAATTGGTGTCTTTTGGTGAAATTAAAGGCATATACAGGAATAATGTGATATATTACAAAACAATTATTTTAATATATTTTAAAATGTATTCCTTGTTATGGCAAAGCTGAATTTTCAGCATAACTTCTCCAGTCTTCAGTCAAATGATCCTTCTGAAATGATTCTAATATGCTGATTTGATGCTCATAAAACAATTTTTATTATTCAGTGTTGAAAAGAGTTGTGCTGTGTAATTTTTTGTGGATATCGTATTACATTCTTTTTAACGTGATTCTTTGATGAATAAGTCTTTACTGTCACTTTTGATCAATTTAATACATCCTTACTGAATAAAAGCATTAATTTCTTTGAAAAAAAGTCTTACTGGCCCTAAACTTTTGAGCAGTATATCAAAGAAAAGCATGTACCATCTTTAGATGCATCTAAAAGAATTATCTTGAATGATGTAAACAAATATTTTAGAAGTGCTATAAAAAAAAAACTTGCAGTTGAACACGATCCAATTGACAGTGAGGGATCAATATTACAAATTAATGGGTGTTCTTTTTTTTCAGCCACAGATGTGTTGCAAGAGGGTTCACGTTACACTAAGAAAGTAATAGTCAGCTGCATGAGAAGAAAAAAAAAATCAGTGATCAACTCCCAATAGCTGCCAAAGAAAACAAGACGCTGTACAGTGCAGCACCTCAACAAAACAACTTGATGAGCAGAGAGAAATATGACGCTGTCATTGCATTACTATCATTCCAAAAAGAACTTTTCCACAGTTTTTCCACTCAAATTCAAAAGCCCTATCGATGCAAGTACATAATTCTCTGTCAACACTCAAAAAAACAGATGACATATTTGCACACATCTTTCACAACCGTTAATACCGTGTTTGTTACCGAAGATTTCACTACATATTGTAATTTGTAGTGTCTCTAAATGCAGAAAACAATCAACCTTTGAAGCGCATGTTTACAAATAAATCTTTTATTGGTCAATGAAATTGCTGCATTCAAATGAAGGTGAGGGTTTCAGATCACATAATCCCAATAGAAAATAAAGATACAGCCTCAAAATGACAGATTACGTATACTGATATAGTTTGAAGATATTAAATCAGAAATCAGTATTCAATTTTCAAAATTGAAAATACAAAATACAGATATAATAGCTTTAAAGAAAAAGAATAAGTTAAGGACGTTAAAAAAAAACAGCAATTATGTTTGGATATATCATATATGGAATATTTTTCACATTTTTATTCTTTAAAGAGCCCCCTTAACATCCTCTTTGCCTGCTGCTTTACAACATCAATCCAATGTCCATTAAACACAACAGTACCATAGAAGTTTTGCAATCAATTTAATTTCTTTCTGTGCTCATAGTGGTTTCTCCATTTCTAAGTAATATTAAAAATTAAGAGGAAGAAAGAAAAAGTCTCTCACTGGCACATAAATTCTTCTTGGTTTGATCTCTCAGTCCTATAATTCTAAGCCAAGCATTTTTGATTTATAACCCTTCCTACAAATCTAGCTTTAAGACAGAAATCCAGTTCCTGATGACAAGTTAGTAAACTGAATGGCCAAAAAAGCTAGAAGATATGGCAAGGGCAATTTGGAATGTAGCTGAGAGCCACTGAGATCCAATCAACTCAAGCCGGCTCTTCAATTCTGCTCCGCCCGTTTGGAAGGTGGCACAAGGTGAGCGGGCAGTTTAGCTGGAAGCTCATGCCCCTCTAGCTTTACCTTGATCAGGTGATTCGCCAGAGCAAACTCTTCATCGTCCAGGAAGCCATCTTTGTCAACATCTGCCAGAGTCCAAATCTTTCCAAGCACTGTGTTTGGCAGCTTGGACTTCACCAACTCCTTCTTAGCCGTGGCACCAGATACCTTCCCATTAATTGGCGAGAGGGTGTAGAATATTTCGTCATAAGATGGCTTATCACGGCCCACGATCCACTCCAGCTCATCAATGCCTTCCCCTGCACCTTCTCCATATCCGTGACCAAACGGCCCGTTCATGGTTCCCTCAAATGCCCCACCCTTCACTGACTGGCTGGGCATGGCGGCCTCCTCCTTACGGACCAGCATCATGAGCTTAGCAATGTCATTACCTAGCATGTCTTCCACTGACTCCATTAATTTTGGTTTCATGACAGGAAATTTGGTGAAGTCCTGAGCAGCTAGCAACTCCTTTAAAGAAAGATTGTGTTATGTTTTTATTTTGAATGAAAAGCGCTTTATAAAACTTTAATTAATTGGATAAAAATATATAGCTTCATACCTGCATTTTCTTTAGGTTAGGAAAGTCTCCTGGTGAAATGTTGTGCTCTTTCTGAATCTTTTCATAGATTGCACCCAGGTTGACAATAAGCTCTTTCTTTTTTGAGTCTTTGCCAAATACACTTGGCATCTCTTTCTTCAGAGAACTGATAATGTAAGCATGTACCTAGAAGAAAAGTATTCAGTTGACTCAAATTAAATACACGTAGCATTTGTGCAGTTTAGCATGTCAACACTAAACTTCTCACAAGTATTAGGTTCCTTCATAAAATGAAAATAAGACGTGAAAGTTATCTGTGAGATCAAAATCCCGTACACACTCAATGGGGATTAAAGTTCATAAAAGTGTCCAGGTCTAAGGCATTTTCTTGGATCATCTACAAAACAATATATTTATTTTACACTAGCTCTCAAAAGCTTGGGATTGGTAAGATTTTGTTTTTGAAATAGATCTATTATGGTAGCCAAGGCTGCAATATTTTCTAAATAATAAAAAAAAAGTCATAATTGTAATAGAGTACAATATTAATTCAATATTTAATACAATAATATTTCATTTAAAAATTAACAACTTTTCTATTTTAATATATTTTAAAATATAATTTATTCCTGTGATGACGAATGCTGAATTTTTACATGATCCTTCAGAAATCATTCTAATATGCTGATTTGTTGCTTCAGAAACCGTTTTTATTATTTTCATCAATGTTGAAACCAGTTGTGCTGCTCAATATTTTATAGAAACCCTGATACCATTTTTTCAAGACTACTTATTGAATTGAAAGTTCAAAATAACAGCATTTATTTAAAATAGAAATCTTTTGTAAGAATTAAAGTCTTTACAGCCACTTTAATTCAATTTAACGCATCCTTGCGAAATATAAATAATTTCTTTAAAAAAAAATCTTGCTGATTCCCAAACTTTTGACCTGTAGCATGTGCACAAATGTCAGTTTCACCTTAGCGAGACGTGCTCTTTTGATCAGATCATTGAGCTTCCGTAGGGCTGCATTCCTGGGAAGACTTTGAATATCGCTGAAGAGGTCCTTCTCCTCCGCTTCAAACAGCTTCCTGTTATCTGCGATCAGAAGTGGCTGAGCCCAAAATGAGCCGATATACACTCTGACCACCTCAGGGGTGTTTATGATCTTCCCCAGTGACCACATGAGGGCACCATACACCCTCATCAGCTGCTGGGTGCTGATCTGGTCAGCTTTGTTCAGAACCACACGCATCTTGTCCTCGTGGTTTTTCAGGGCCTTGATCACCTCCGAGAACTCATCAGAGATATCCAGCTTGTGGGCGTCGAAGAGCAGGATGATTCTGTCCACTCGTTCGGCGAACCACTCAAGAACTGCTGCAAAGTCATAGCCTGAAATTGAGAGAAGAAACAAAGAGGTGCATTAGATTGAGTCCTAAACCAAAGCTCTGGAAAGAGGAAATCAGCAGGGCTCCATGCAACATGCATTATTTTAGAAAAGGAGGTCAGGAATAATGGATTTGATTAGCGACAGCGTCATCTGATCTCAGTGAATTCAGATAATTGTAAACAGCAACTATAAGGCTGTGTTTTCAGAGAAAGGAGATCTGCTGCCTGTGAAATCCCTGGTATCTCTGTACATTAATAGAAAGTTACCTATAATTAAACTTTTTTTTATCATTTACTTTTTCTGTAGAGAACCAGTGGCGGTCCTGGCTCAGTCATAATCAAAGAAAAGTGAAATTTTTAAGTAAAGAATGTGTGATTTTCTGCCACAGTAATTTAGATGACAATAACAATATTAAACAATAATAATATTAAATAAAAATGTGCCAGTAGTTACTCTTAATAGTTTAAATAAAAATGTACCAAAGAAAAAGACACAAAAAAACATTTTTTAAATTATAATTAATATTAATTTGTTTTTTGAAAGTTGCACTGAAAATCTAAGAGCCCCCTCACAATTTGATTGGACATTTTACTTCTGACCGAGGAAAACATTTATGAAACGCAGAAAAATCATATAAAAAAAGAGATTGAAAACAGTCAGTGAGAGGTGCTTCTGGGAAACTTGCTAACATTTTCAGAGAAAAATCTTACATGACCCTGTACCACACAGGAACTTTTAGTTTTATAAACTCAATGACATTTCATGACCCTATTTCCAGCAATTCAGTGTAAACACCTTCACATACGGATGAATTCCAGTTGCAATAGTAAACGCAAACGGCAAGATGACATCATAATAGCAACACAAGAGAACAAAGGCTGTTTTAGCTGCAGTCAGACAGAAATGCTCAAATAGCCTTTCATGCTTAGTCCCACACAGCCACAACTGTGGCACATTCTGTTGTCTCTACTGGCACTAGTGGTGTGGAAGCCTCAGGGTCTGTAGCATGACTGCTGCGTGTCTATGGTATGCTGGGACACCTTGATCTCAGTATCTGGTTACTGTCTCCACTGGCCCCAGAAAGGACAAAAGGGTCACATGACTCTTGAGACATATCCTGTAACAATGCCACATTTCTGTTTCTTAACAGCTGTCTCTTTGTGATGTTGCTATCTGTATCTACAGTCGTACTCTGCAATAAGTTGACATATGGGCCAACTCAGCATTTCCTTCTGATTCTTCCTGTTCACAGCTGAACGAGAATGCTGTGTACATCAGATAGTGAGTGTGGAATATCAGACAACTACCAGTCATATGATAATAAACACTTCTCGACCCACAAAACCTTTGTAGTGGTATAAAAAGAGGAAACTGGGAACAATGCGGTCAGGACTATTTTGGCACAATAGTTTTTCCCTTTTAACATTTGGCCAGTTCGAATGATTTTACATGTGGAAACAAACTTTCCTGAGCAGCTCTGACATCCTGTTTTATTTTTGTTACATCTTTTGTATCATCACTTCATTTAATGCAGTACAGTATAAATTACTATTATAACGGGATAGAAGATATTCAAATCCTTCCTGTATTAAGGAAATCCACTTAAGATTTCCAACAACAGAGTGTTTAGGAAAGGATGCCTGTTTTACTCGCTTTTCTTCTTTCAAAAATAAACAAATATGAATTTACATGAGCCCACAGTCAAACTCCAAAGATTTGCATAGGATCAATGCTAGAATTACGCTAAACATCACTGACTAATAGATTCATACAGAAAAGTTAAAATAAACTAAAGAAGAGAGCACAAGTCCTATAATTATGTGAAGTGACAAAGTAAAATAAATAATTGCATGATAAATGAAATAAATAAATTTATGATAAAAGATCAAAAATATGAGGGTGTATCAAATAAAAAACATTGATTATATTATTATCGTTATTAAATTATCATGAAATGTTATATATATATTTTAAACATTTTAACTAATGTAAAATTTTAAAATAATAAAATGTAATTAAAAATAAAAATAGAATAATGTAATTAGTATTGTTTTATTATTATCATTATTAAATTAATGTGTAAAAATCAAATAAGCCAGAAAGCACCCAAGGCTGCTGACCTCTGCTGATCCTTTGTTTCTCCCCTGACAGGATGCCTGGAGTATCGATGATACTGATGCTCTCCAAGACAGGGTTGTTTAACTGAGCACACATGAACCTACAGGTACATGGATAGAGAGAGAGAGAGAGAGAGAGAGAGAGAGAGAGAGAGAGAGAGAGAGAGAGAGAGAGAGAGAGAGAGAGAGAGAGAGAGAGAGAGAGAGAGAGAGAGAGAGAGAGAGAGAGAGAGAGAGTCAAACAAGGAAAGCACAAGAGACTGTAACAGGTTTGGTAAGATCCTTTTTTTTTCATTTTCTGAAGATACTATTAAGAGCAAAAGTAAAAATGTTTGACAAACAGATTTTATTAACATGGGGAGAGAATAGCAGCAAGTTTAAAAACCACACAAACAGTTTACTTCCTTCTGTAACTACATAAATGTTTCAGTAAGCATGAGAACGGGACTGAAGTTGAAATCTCGAAATGCTGTTATAACAATGAACTTTGGCTATACAAAGACACAGACTGTTTAAAGTGATTTACAGTCTTTTCCCTGTCAGCCTACAGCACTGCCCAGCTGCTTACTAATACACATATGCGAATCTCTGTCACAAGGCCGATGCTTACAGCTAGAACTTTCTTAATGAAGCATAGAAACCACTAGAACAAACCTGTTACCCACAGACATCAAGAACAAGACACTAATAAGATAAGGAGATAGGTTCCCTTAAAAAACAACAACCATTTATACAAAATATTCCACAAGCCATTGCAAAACAGGACATGTTAAAGAAAACTGTCAAAAAAAAAAACAAGTAGCTTCAAGCTTCATGATCACATTTTATTTTACTTCTTATTTGACAGTGCTCTTTTGTGTCATCTAATAACAAACTTTAAGTAACAATAACTTAAAAAGGACAGAACATACACTACTAAAGCCCCTTTTTACCAGGCCAAAAAAATGTAAGGTCATAAACTGGGCTGATAAATAACCAAGTATCTCTCTCAGAAAGAAAGGATAGACAATCTTCTCCCTTTTTTATTAGAATATTCACATTACATATTACATAATGTGAATATTCTACACATTAAACCTTTTCAGACAATTCCCTCGTTCTGAAAAAACAGAGGATGTTTTAACATTACAATATGTACGCGAGTTTCACATTGTGAAATATTCAAAAGTCTGACACATGGAACCAGTTTACACTGCTTATAATTTCATAAGGAACACAATCATATGACCAACACCGAATGTGGGAAAAAGGGGAAATATCTTCAGAATGAAATACCATTATTATTGTATTGTGGGTTTTATGGTTCTCCTTTTTGGACCAAATATTTATTTCTACTGAATTAGCCTTGAACCTTTTACCACTAGCATATGGCAGGCCGCTAGTAATCCCAGCCAGTTTCAATCCGCTTGTGTAAACTCAACACCTGACACACACCACCCAGAAATCTGTTACAGCTATTGTACAGTCAACATGGAAATTGTTCAGACTGGCATCACACAACATCACAATGGGTTCTGAGTGTGGGGTAAATGTTCTGGTTAAGTGTTGCCTCATGTTCTGTAACTGTGTGATGGAAGGTAGTTTAAAAAGTTAGTTTGGGAAAGGAAACGAATAGACTAACAGCTCAAAAAAATTCAAGTTCAAGACCTTGGCCTGTGAGACATCTGCTTTCAGCATATGCAGTGATGACTCAAACACACACAGATGGAAATGATGACACAACTCTATAGAAAGCGAATAATGACTGAATAATTGTGGTCATAATTAAAAACAAATGGGTACAGTAAAGCTTCTTTTGTCCATCTATTAAGTTACTCAAAATACATTAAAAAGTAATTATTATAAAAAAGACTTACATCTATATTATGATGAACATTCATAAAGAACATTATGAAAAAATTAAGCAGTGAAGCGATTATGTTTTTAAAAATTATTTAAAACGAAAAACCATTCACCACTGTTCTCTTTACCAAAGTCAATGTGGCATAACCAACAGGCAGAAAGCAAATACATTGCCACGTGACAGGAAAACCATAAAACAAACAGAGGACGACCCTCATGATATATTTAATATAAAATGTATACATGTGTTTTTATGAATAGCCTATCATCATTTGAAAAGCCAGTTTTGTTCAGGTCAAAAGAAGTAGACTAATCATATGAAAATCTTTTATTTTTAATTTATTTTTATTCATTTTTTATTTTTTATTATTATTTTTTTTTTATTTTAATTTGATTTTTGTAAATAAAATATATACATTTTTACTTTATGGTTACTACACAAAAAAGGTACACCAGTACTTTTTACTTAACTCTTACATAATATTTTAAGAGTCAAAATATTAGTAGAAAATCTATGAATGGTTTGTTTTGAAAAATTACAAGAACTTGAGACGGGATTTAAGCTAGCACATCATCTCAATTTGTCATGTGTCAAACATTTGTCACTGACTGAACTGTAACTGAGATGTTCAAGTATGCAACTGCAGTATTTGTAAGAGTCAGAAAAGTGCTACGCACTTCAGCGTGTTTCCTGATTCATTACCTTGCGGTAATTGCCCAGTTTACCTACTACCACACCTGTAATTTCATAATGGGACACTTGAGGTATTTATCAACGGACCCTCTTATACTACATAATAAATGGTGTATTACCTATTGAGGAAAGCGTTACCAAAGGCGTTGAGCTTTCGGAAAGGCTTTTTTGGATCGACAACCAGCGCATTACCAGGTATCATGCCTTCCTGTTCACCGTGCATAACCGCTATGAAGGAATCCGTCGTCGGCTCGGGGCCTATTCTCATCCCGGGGAAATCCTGCTCCATTAAATGCCTAATGAAGGTGGTTTTCCCGGTCGAGTACTGTCCCACCAGCAGCACCATGGGCTTGTTATCGAAGTCAGCATCTTCTAAAGCCGGTGAATGGAAGTCGTGGAAATGATAGGAGTCCTCTAAAGGAAAGAGTTTGGTGCGGTAGAGGCGCTTCAGTCCCTCCGATACGTTTTGGAAAAGATCTGGGTCTTTCTTCCCTTCTCTTTTAGACCAGCTGAACATGATGGTCGTTATGCGACGATTCTAACTCAAAAGGGAAAAACTCGAATCTACGTTCGAACTAAGGCGACGTCCTGTCGAAAGTTTGACTGTCCAGTCCCACCCCTGTAGCTTACAGTCAGTCACCTCTGCGTTATGACAAGCACTTCCCTTTTTGGCAAACCCCTGAACTGTAATGCAACGCGTATATCTGAGGCTTGTTGCAACAATCTTCAATGCGTCGTTTAAAGTCGCAGTAATTCTAATCGGATCGGATTTCTTCTGAACTTTCTGCAGGTATCTAAACCGTGTTTCGCATGCGGAACTTAACTTATATACTTCATAATAAAAGCCTCGATTTCGTTAAAACAAACAATGGAATTTATTCATATTGAAGTACCTAAAGCATTCATATGAGGGCGGATAGCATTAGATCACGCATAATAAATACATTATTGAAAAGAGATCGCCAGTTATGGAACATAAGGAACGAATCACTGTGGCTACGTGGCTCTTACGAATCCTGAATTAATCTAGTTTAAAAATAATAATAATTAAGAATCAAGTTCATATGGATGTGTGTTTTTTTCGTGTTTTACGTTTCTATTCTGTAAAAAATATTATTCTATAATTTAAAAAATATTAAAGATTTTTTTTTCCCCACTAACATTGAGATAGAATATCAGGACATTTTGGTTACCTAATTTGAACAGAAGAAAATGTGCATTTTCCAACGTTTGCAACATTTACACCACCTAGACATATCCACTAAGACAAAATAAATAAATAAATAAATAAATAAATAAATAAATAAATAAATAAATAAATAAATAAATAAATCAGATATTCATAACGTCACTAAAAGGTAAAAACCCGAGAATGTGTTTGTCTACTTAGATAACAGTGGACCCTTGTGGACACAAGTGGCAATTACACTCTAAACATCAGCATACTTTGACTGTTTCTGTCATAAAAATATATGGTAAAAGTAGTGAGTAGTATACTAGTATGCAGCAAAAATTATTCTGCTGCCAGTTTCACAGCACAACCGGATGTAGTAGAATATTTCCTACTAGCAGAATAAATATTAGTAGAATATTTACACTACAACTGACAGAACTCATAAATATTTTATTGTATTTTATTGTTAAATAACACATATATCTATTTATTTTTAAATGCATTTTACAAACCATGTTCTTGCATTACCAATGATGATGACATTACCATGTCACATATTTGTGAATGTATAACAAATGCATTCTAATTGATAGTAATGTAGATGATAACTTATGAAGGAACAGTTCAATGTGCAGGATAAGGCATGGAGGGGGTAAAGGATTCATAGGCAAATGCAGCACTTCCAGCTTCCGTCACATGTGACTCTCTGCAGGTAACAGCTTCTCCACTGGCACTTCAATAGTTTTCCACATGGAGTGGCTGTTACACCCAGTGAGCACCAGGAGCAGCTCTTAACACGTCCTGTGCTTGTCCAACGTCCAACCAATTTTATTCTGTTAATAAAGATAAGAGATCAACAGTTAGAACACCCATCTTGTCACAACTAGAAATTTCATTATGCCATTTTGAGGATAGTCGTTTGATTTAAAGGACAGAGAAACTGCAGGTTTTGAATATGGTATTAGTATTGATATTTATTTAACTTGAAAAATCTGTATTTATTTATTTATTTAAACTGTAAATTTTCATTGTTAACCATTCATTTGCCATTTCTTCCATTTAACCATTCACTTCTTCTTATGAAAGAGTTTTTGACATATTGAACTTTACACCTGACTCTTTTGAAAGTTATAAAGTCAAACAAATTTGTTAAAATGAAAACTTCTCTGTCTGTTCTTTGTGTAATACAAAACTCAATAAAACATATTCTTTGTTGACTACATTTAGATGTTTACTCTGTCATTTGGAAACACAAATCCTTCCCAAAAAGAAAACTGCACTGCATAGGCCTGTAAACGAGACTTTCCATAATCACAAAAATAAAAAAAAGTACTACAAATAAATTGTTAAATATAACTCACCTTTTCTGTTCTCCTTTGTATCAAAAGGTGGGAATTATGGTCGAAGAAGTGTTATGATCTATTTAAGCACACAAATGACTGGAAAAAGGGTGAAAGGGAAAGAAAAATAGATAGAGGAAAATAGAGGACCATGAGTGAACTTCTGTCATTCAGAAGAAGAATGTCAGAGAGGACGTTGTTGGCAGATTAATTATTATACATTCATCCAATAAGTAACAAGCTATGAGGCCCGTCCCATACTGCCCTGTTTGCACATCCACCTGTAACATCATATCTTCACCTTAAACACCTTGCAAACGGACATTGGACTGGATGGCATATAGGCCTATTGAGCAAATTATGCTTATATTTCCTTAAAATGAAAACAGAATGTTGTTTAAAGTATTATGATTTTGTCTAAACATCATTGTAATGTTAGGGAAGTTTTGAATACTGGTTAGATTTTATTTGAACCGATGCTGGATGCAAATATATTAGTATCCCATGCTTCACTTCTCCTTTTTTTTAGAAATAAAACCATATTCTTCTCAATAGCAGCGTGCTTACAAAACCTGTGTAAACATGCCATTTTAAAAGATGGGTAATGCCATTTTTTTCCGTCTTTGTCAGGGTGCTCACACAGGGTGCCAGGGTGCCCCCCCCCCCCCAAGTTAACCCTAACTATCCCCCCAAACCTATCACAGAAAACTTTTACATTTTCAAAAAACATCACTGATTTCAAAAATAATCACTGATACACACAAACTTTTTAATAAGCTTTTTATTGTGTAGTTTCTACCCTAATCATGTGGTAGTAGCGCAGTCTATGGGTAGTAGACTACACAGGTCAGAGAGAGGCGCATTTTCGCGAATTGGCCGTCGCGTGATTCCGTAGTGTGTGGAAGCGTCCCAGTGCTGATAACAAATGTAAGTAGCTGTTGAACGATGTACAGGTCTAATTAATGATGAAATTAAGTAAAAATATCGTACCTGATATACTGAAGCGCTATTAATTAATAAAGAAAACTATGAACAGCTCTCTAGAAGATATTAGCAAGGCAAAAAATAATTAGCTGTTGCTGGAGGCTGATCAGTGTTAGCCTGCCAGCTAGCTGAATTTGATCAAGTATTTGTCAGTATAAATATTATAATCACACTTATTGTAACGGTCAGATATGATTGTTATGTAGTGAGGATATGATCATGTGACAGTCAGAAAAACAGAATTAGATAATCTTATTGTTTCCATCTGGTGTAACGAGTCTATACCCAAATGTATCACTTTTTTTTGTATTTTAAATTGTACATCTATAAAATATTTTAAGCTTTGTTTAGTAGAGAATAAAGAAATCGTACTTAAAACCCCCTTAATTATATAAAAGCTTTTGATCAAGCAAGAAGGGTTTTATATTTATTTTCTCTTTATTTGTGAACTTGAAATTCCATTATGTTTATTGTTATAATGCTATAATACACTTATTTTCAGCACAATGGCTGAGTGCACTACCTTAGACAGTTTGCTGGAAATGGGCTTCGACAGAAACAGAGCGTAAGTGATGTCTTTACAGGGATGTTTACACCCTAATCCAGTATTTTGCACTCACCCAGTGGTTGTTTTGTAGGGAGAGGGCAGTAGCACATACTGGAAACCAGGGCATTGAGAGAGCAATGGATTGGTGAGTCATCATGGATACATTTTGCCAGATTTAAAAGGCTTATCTGGTCATGATTTTTGATGCCCTATGTGAGATTAGGCATGACCGAAGGAAAAAAACCCCACAATTTTCATCATTTTATTGTTATTTTTTAAAATAAACTGCAGTGCAATCTGATTCCAGTATTAAGCATTTTCATTGTATAGAGAAGGTGTGATTTAATTGCAATTTAATAAAGTATATAATTAATAACAATAAATTAAAAAAATATTTTTTTGAAAGTTGCATTTACAATTCTGTAACTGTACAGGTTAATGGAGCATGAGAATGATCCAGACATAGATGAGCCGTATGTTCCACCTGCTGGGAATACTCTTAGCTCAACAGAAGAACAGATCCAGTCTCCTACAGAAACCTCTGAATGTATGTTCCTCTAATGCTCCTCGCTCTCAATTTCATGAAAGCATTGTGGTCACACATCACAAACTGTTACTTTCTCTTTCACTTTTGACTTTAACCAAAACAAAAAACAGCTATTGAAGTTATAGACGAAGAGGGAGATTCCAAGCAACCTATGACAGAGGAAGAAAAGAAGGAACAAGTAAAACGGTTTGTGCTTTGTACAGCTGACCTTAAAATGTATGAATGTAAAAAAAACATACATTTAAAAGCTGACAAAAAGTATTGCTTTTCTTCTAGACTGGAGGAGTTGATGAAGGCGAGGCAGGAGGAGAGGAGAGAGAGAGAGCGACAGGAGGAGGTAGATAGAGAAAAGCAGAGAAGGAAACACGGCCAAGAGCTGCTGCAGGTTAAGCAAAAGCTTCAGGACGACGAAATGAAGAAGCTGGCGGACATGCGCAGGAGGGAAAAGATGGAGGACAAGCTTGCCAAGTAAGACGAGCATGGATACAGTACCCGTTGGTGTAAAGTATTAACTTTAATTCAGTGGTTCTCAATCAATTTGATTCCAAAGCCCCCATTGTCAATATTCAAAGGCCCCATGACTCTTCCAGTATTTTGTGATCTTCTGGATAAAGATTAAGGGGTATTAAGGATATTAGAGGTATACTGCCCTAATGAAAGCCAAATTTTGAGCAATTGATCTTTATTAATTCATGTGCATCCATACTCATTTTCTTCATAGTAAAATGGCAGTGACACACAAAGGAAATTGGCTGTAGGATACGTAAACTGGAAATTGCAATGCGTGAGCATGCAAAAAAAATCCTGTTCACACGCAAATGTTTCTCGCTAAAGTCTGTATACTTTTTAGTTTTGCAAAGGTCCCTTTAGGGGCTCCATACGTGAGAAGTACTGCTTTAAATTAAAGTAATAACCTGTGATCCTTTTGTCAGGCAGCGGGTTAAAGACAAGATTGCACGAGACAGAGAGGAGAGGGCACGAAAGGTATTCATTAACTTACAAAGGTTTTACTTTGCTCAGGATACACTAATATTAATATTTCTCTCGTGCCTAGTACAATATATATCAAGTATATAAATAATAAATTACTAAAACCTGTTTCTTGGCAGTTTGGAGGCGGTTCATCAAGCACGGGTTTGTCATCTCCCCCCTCTGAAGCCCCACCACAGTCTCCACCTGAGAACCAAGGGGCTCCTCCTGCTAAGAAAGACTATGATGACTGTCGGATACAGGTACTGCCTCAACACGCACGAGGATGTTGACTTCAGTTTAATTGAGCAGATAGAAATGATCAAATATGTGCCTTTGGAACACATATGTTCCAAATATGTGTTTTTATGTGCCTGAATGATTCCTCGAATATATCACAAAATTGAAACTTCTCCCTTTGGTCATTAGGTGCGTCTTCTAGATGGAACCACCTTGAGTACTGTCTTTAAAGCTCAGGAACCTCTGGCTGCTGTTAGAGTCTATGTTCAGATGAATGGGGCAAACGGAGAGGATTTCAACCTCATCACCCCATATCCTAGACGCGTGTACACAGATCTAGACATGGAAAAACCCCTGCGTGAGCTTGGTAAGACCACTTATATTAGGTTCATGTTGATCACAGTTCTTTGTCTCCGAGGAATCAACTTAAGACTTTGTTCTCAACATCAGTAATTTATGGAGCTTTCGTTTTACTTGACAGGTCTGGTGCCTTCTGCCGTCCTTGTTGTTACCAAGAAATGAAGTGAAACGATTTTAGAAACAAGCTGTTCTTCCAGACATCAATGCAAGATCAAGCGGATGGAGACTGTGTATCAGTGGACTTACACTGCAATGATTTCACTCAACAAAGCGCCAAATATACCATGCAATGAGTTGATCAGTAATTTCATCAAATGTAAACCTGCCGATACCGCTAAATAAAGGGCCAAGTGAGTTCTCACAGTGATGAACATTGAGAAGGTGGTTGTTACCTTTGTTTCACGACATGGGAAAATGACATTTTTAACAATAAAATTCATTTAACTCTTAGTTGTATGATTTGAATTTTATGATGGCTTTGGAAGTGAAGGCAAAATTGGTAAATAATAGAGCTTTATCAGGGACTATGTAAAGCAGCAGTTCTTAAGGCTCTAGATATAATATTAACAAAACTATGCTATATAAAAATGCATGTTCTTCAATAAAAACAATAGTTATTGAGGGGGAGAGGGGAGAAATATGATTTCAGTTTACATCTTGTGTTTTAAAAATAAATAATTATAATATAGTAATACAATTATTTATATTAATAATAATATTTTAATGCAAACTATTTTAATTCATCCTGCAGCCCCCTTAGAAGTTTTCTGAGGTCCCTTATTTGAGCCCTGGGCCCCAGGTTGAAAACCACTGATGTGGATTAAGAAACGCATGTAGATGAAAAAACAACAACAAACATTCCCTTCCTTCAACAGTTGCAAGTAAATTAATTTAAAACTTAGTTACAAACATGATTTAAAAATTGTTTTATGTAGATATTTTATTAAAATTATAAGAGAGTGACTGCACAGAATAAACTGAATTTTAAAAAGAACTTGGTACAAAATGGTCAATGGAAAAATGTTCACAATATTTATAAATACAATAAAAAGGGAATCAGTAAATGTAGCTTAATTCACAGATAAATTACTTCAAAACCAAGTATGAACCACAATATATATATAAATATATATACAAATGCATTTTAAGTTGCAAGGTGGCACATCATATAAAAATTTCAGGGAAAGTGACTGTATCAGCCTTTAAAAACACAGTAATAGGTTTGAACATTTTATCCCTCACTCTTTTGACACTGGCTCAAGTTACGCATTGCTGCGGCTTTTGGGGGATTGAGTATGTGTGAGTGGATCACATGAAGCAGCACCCCAGACCGCTGTCTCTGAAGAGATTTAGCTGGGAGGGTAGTACTGATTATATTGGTTCCATGGGTTTTGGTAGCTGCCATACCCTCCATACTGCTGCTGAGACAAAGGGACAATATTTGTATACAAAACACATTTTAAATCTACAATGCACCAAAGTTTAATCTTTGAAAGCTCTAATTGCCTCCTACTGGGTAAATTCAGTACAACATTCATGTGCAAATTCGATTCCTACCTGATACCAGCTGCCATAGCTTCCATACGATCCACTCATGTCTACGCCCATCATAGAGGGAGGTGGTGTCGTCATAGGAGCATGAGGCATCGTGGGTGTAGCAGTCTGTGGAGGCACCGTCAAGGAAGATCCATCATCCATTTTGCTCATCTTTTCTGGATCATCATTATCGCTTGAGGAATACACAGAAGCACATTAAAAAGTCTTACACGCAACTAAAAGTTGAAAGGAGATCTCTGGGTTTGTTTTTGGAGGTCACCTATTCTCTGCTTCTCTCTTTCCATTGTGTTCCTGTAGCAGGTTCTGGTGCTCCTCATATATGCTCAACACACTGATAACAAACAAGCAAAACATCTAAGTAACATTTAAGTAAACCTATTAATGCAGAATCCACAAAAGAAAAAGTAGAATGTACTGAGTGAATAAAAAACAGGGTTCCCACACCTTGGTTAACTTAAAATTCAAGGACCTATCAAGGACTTTCCAGGTCCAATACCCTCAAATTCGAGGACTTTTTGTGGTGACATTTCAAGTGAGAGCAAGGTTACATCGTGTTACATTGTTCGTTTTTTATGTGTAAAACACAATTATGCAAACAAATTTTTTTTTGCATTGATTTTTGGCCATATGACAGATATGTTAATTTTATGACATGACATATTTGTCGTATTTCTGTTTTGCATAAAACTGAAGAATTTTCGGTACATCCTAAACTGTATTCTAAAATGATCTGATATTAACTTTTACATGAAACGTTGAGGTACCATCATAGTAGTTTCGTGCACGCGTGAATGTCATGACAATGTACAACACAATATACCTCATGCGGAAAACACTAAACGTAAATGCGCATAACTAACGTAAATCAAGCAAACTAGTTTGCATAGGACACTACGTGTTGGCGAAATAACACATCAAGGACCTGTATCGATACATGTTTAATTTCAAAAACTTTTCAGGGCCTTGAATTTTTTTTTTCAGATTCACAAACTTTCAAGGAAATCAAGGACCCGTGGGAAGCCTGAAAAAAGTAATATGTGACCCTGAATTACAAAACCAGTCACATGTCACACGGGTATATGTGTGTCAATAGCCAACAATACATTGTATGGGTCAAAATTATCGATTTTTATTTTATGCCAAAAATCCTTAGGATATTAAGTAAAGATCATGTTCCATGAATATATTTTGTACATTTCCTACCGTAAATATATAAAGCATTTATTTATTTTTGTGAGTGAATGCAGCACAATCACGAACTGTGCAAAAGTCTTAGGCACGTTAGTATTTTCACCAAAATAAATGATATCTTTTGCTGTAGTGTATCAGTAGGAAAAATCAGTTTACATTTCCAAACATTCCCTTTGCCATTAATTGTAATAATCCAGGGAGATTTTTGTATGCTCAAGGAGTCTAACAAAAGCCAGTAAGCTCCTCACAGAGATCTGATCTCACCATCATCGAGTCTGTCTGTGATTACATGAAGAAAACCTGACCTAACTTACCCGTTTATCTGATATTTCGTACTGACACAGTACAGAAAAATAAATAAATAAATAACTGTCTTAAAAACATAGGGGTGAAAATACTAATGTGCCTAAGACTTTTGCACAGTACTGTATATCACTTGTGCTGAAGCAACTTCTTAAATGGTCCAAATTAATTCTGACCTCTGTACTGTGGTCCCAAAGTCCTCAGCAAACTGCAGACCACGCTGGGAGAAAAGGATTTTGGTCTTTGGGGAGAGAGGAGCAGCAAGCGCTTTGGCCACACACTGCTGAATCACACCACCATTAGCCCGCAAGTCACCTGACATCTCCAGTTCCAGAAGGTTCTGGTGCAATCTGCCATTATCCTGAGGAGCCAAATGGCAGAAGATTTAAATTATTGAGTAATTAAATATTGGTATTGTGATCATTCTCAAGAATAAGCTTTGTAAGGGGTAAACCAAGCTCATCCATGTCACAGTAAGATATAGTCTGAAATTCACTACTGTTCAAAAGTTTGGGATTTTTAAGATTTTATGAAAGAAGTCTCTTATGTTCACCAAGGCTGCATTTATTTGATCTTAAAATACAGTAAAAACAGTAATATTGTGTAATATTAATGCAATTTATAAGAACAGTTATCTATTTGAATATAATTTAACATGTAATTTATTTCTGTGATGCAAACCTGAATTTTTAGCATCATTCTACTCCCATTCAACACTCTAGTCTTCACATGATCCTTCAGAAATCATTCTAATCTGCTGATTTGCTGCTCAAGAAACATTTCTTATTATTATCAATGTTGAAAACAGTTTTTCTTCTCAATATTTTTGAGGAAACATGATACTATTTTAATGATTCTCTGATGAATAGAAAGTTCAAAAGAACAGCATTTATTTGAAATAAAAATATTTTGTAACATTAAATCTAATTACTGTTACTTATGATAAATCTATTGTGTCCTTGATGAATATAAGTATAATTATATTTTTTTCCCCCCAAAACAAAACAAAACAAAATCTAATTAAACCCAAACTTTTGAAAAGTACTGTATGTAAAATGTCTAAAATGTCAAATGCTGGTGTTTTACCGGACTCAGCTCTATGGCTTCCTGTAGAACAGCGCGGGCCCTGGCAGGGTTCTTGCACAGCTTGTGAAGGAAGCGAGCCAGTTTGATGGAGTAGAAGGCATGGAGTGTGGGGTTGTCTTTACTCTGGTCCACCGTCTCCTTCAGGAGTGACTCTGCCACATCTAAACGCGCTGCTCTCCGCTCCAGACCTACCCTCCTCAGACGCACCGCAGCCAAACCAGGCACTGTTATCTCAAGGGATTCTAGAATACGCCGTGCCTCTGAAATATTACCTATGGAAGAGAAGAGAAATGTAGTGACAGAATGTAAAATAAAGATTATGCAGTAGCTGAAATAAAAAATAAACAAATCCACATTTCAATTAAAAAGTATTAAAATGTTTTATCTTTTAGGTTAGTGTATTTTCTCTGCTAAACTGACTTTCTCACCATGTTTTTCCTCAAATGAGGCCCACTGAAGGTGGATGCTGTGTTTGTATGGAAGATGGATTTCACAAGCTCTGCGGTACACATTACGCACCTCCTCCAGGCCGCGTGGTTCCAGGTAATGCACATACTGTAACACACGAATAGATAACAAAATGCCACAGAAAAGTCTTACAAATATGGCAAAATAATAAAGCAGATCATTATGATGTTGAATGTATGAATAGGTTGTTTGATCTCCTTTCCACTTACTTTATCCCAGAATTCCTCATAGAGTGCACAAGCAATGAGACAGCGCTCAAACAGAATCAGTACTCTCTCGTGCCCAGCTACACACTCTTGTTTTGAATCTTCATGGGCTTCCACAGCCGTCCCTTCAGCGGTCATTGCCGCTCTTTCAGCTTCTGCTATCTCCCAGTCCAGATAGCTCTGCCAGGCTTTCAACTGGGCTCTATCCAGAGGCTTCACATGGAAATAAGGCCTTTTAATCTGGAAAAAAGGGAGAGGAATAGGAAGGTGAATTGACAGACAAACTTCATACACAGTTCAAAAGTTTTTGATAGAAGTCTCTTGTGCTCACCATGGCAGCATTTCTTTGATCAAAAATATAGTAAAAACAGTGATATTGTGAAATATTATAACAATTCATAAAATCGTTAGTTCCAGTCCTTGATGCTGATTGGCCAATAGCTTAACCCAACAGTTCTGTGTATCACTGCGCAACACGCATAACAACAACCCTTATCAAGATATACATGTTTAAAGTAAAAACAGTGTTTTGATCTATTAGGCAGTATGACAATAGATAAGTGGTTTGAGAAACTATTTGAAGAGACTTCTTATAAAATGAACTTTCATGCACCAGTGCTGAAAAATAACATTGATACATTTGAGAAAACTCGAGTCGTGTTGACAAAAATACCGTGCAGAAAATCCAAGTGACAGTGAAATGCTTTGGTGACCGGTTTGATGAAAAGGGTCACAGCATTGATTTTAAACAAATGACAATGACTGAACTCAACGAAATGCTCAGTGACTTCTACGGAACCATCAGAAGATCCAAAGGTGAAAAATATGGCATCAGCAGTTATGTAGCGTTACATGCCGGTCTGAACAAATAACTGAATGATCCACCTTTGAGTTTTTGCTGGTGTTTTGAAGACACTGGGAAGAGAGGGCCGTGATAAAACGGAGCATCACACAACAATTTCTGCTAAGGATTTCAGCACCATTAAACACCTGAAGGGATCGTAAATCAAAAAGTGTGGTTTGACGTACCGTGCAGTAACATTTTGGACGTAGCGGGAAAGAGGGTTATCGAGAACTCGTGGCGGGCTCATTTCGCATTTAACCAACAAAAATTTTCTCAACTATGTCAAAATAAGTTTTAACGAAGAAACGTTTTGTGTCATGCCTAACAACCCCCTTCAACACAATACAGTACCTTATTGCTTACTAAAAAAAATTCTATTGGAATATATTTTCAAATGTAATTTATTCATGTGATGGAAAAGCTGAATTTTCAGCATCATGAATCTTCAGTCTCACATTTTCCTTCAGAAATCATTCTAATATACTGATTTGGTGCTCAAGAAACATTTCTTATTAGCATTTTTTTTTTTTTTTTAAGGATTCTTTGATGTAAGAATGCAAATGTCTTGACTGTCACATTTGATCAATTTAATGCATCCTTGCTGAATAAAAATATATTTTTTTAATTTAACTGTGAAGCATCTTTATGATAAACTGTTCAGGGACTTACAGATTCCTCATAGTTCCATCTCTTCCTGACTTCTGCCTCATTTTGTTGGTACACTTCCTCTCTGCTGACCAACAGGAGCTCCTGCATCTTCTGCACGGCCTCTTCCTGCATAAAATCATATTAAAGATTAAAACGATAATCTCCAGTCTAACATCAATCTCACATCAAAAGAAAACCTTTTAGTGGAGATGGAAAGTGGGTTACCGAGTCGTTGTCTGCAGGCTCTTCCTCCCCTGGCGGTCTCTCCTCTTCATCTGCAGTGATATCAGATCTCTCTTTTTTGGCTTGAATCTGGCTCTGTTTGTACTCAGTCCTCACCTTACTGTACTCCTCAGGAGACAGGATATCCTGAGGCAGGTGGGAGGTTAGGTGAGTTCTCAGTCTGAGAGAAGAGACAGAAATTCAGAGAACATCAGCCTTGTGTAACATAAGTCATCATGATTTTTATGGACTCTGAAAGCAAAATAATTTTTGTGATATTTTGATGATCTGGATTTGTGTTTAACTGCAGGTGTTTGACAGTTTACCAATTAGGCTTTTGTTGATGCATTCAGCTGCATCTAAATATAAAGGGGGAAAGAGATCACAGAATATGAGCGTGAGAAGAAATTGTAACAAATTCTCACAAATCCATGCGTGTGTGTGTGGAATGTGGATTGTGTGCCTCAAATCTGAGGAGTTGTGCGAGGAAAAAAATGGTGAAGACAAATAACACCTGGTCCACGAGCATAACCTACTTTTCATAATGTGTGTTGTAGAGCTGTGTGGGGAGCCTCAGTACACGGTCATAGACACCGGTCATGGACTTCAGGTTGGCCTGCTCCTTCTCCCACTCAGCGAACAGATCCCACAGCCTGTCTGAATTGAAGTCCCAGCCAGCGGCTGCAACTGCCTCCTCAAACACGCTGAGGAGAGGACAAGACTTTACTTTTCAAGTTAAATTGTTTCTTGGGATGTTTTATTGCTGTAAAGAATAATATTTAAGGTCATTATGAATTATTTTATGGCATACTGCAGTGTTTATAATATAAATTATTTATCCATGCACATGATTTTTTTCAATTTATGTGCCCTCATAATCTTTAATCAAAAATATTAATGCCTCCTACCCCTCGCAATGACATCTCTTCTCTGATGACGTGGGCCCTTAAACCAATCACTCTCATGAGATCGCAGCAATAGCAAACAAAAACGATCCAACAATCCCAGATGGACAAAATTAAGTCATCAAGTCAAGATAAGCCATTTCTCTCAGATATACGGTACAACAGGGAATAAGAGATATTCACTATTTTGATTTTATGCTCACTTTAAGCTTTAACTAAAGGTTGGAATACACTACACATTTTCAAACTCAAGTCATCATACACTTCC
Organism: Meda fulgida; assembly: GCA_030578275.1. Classification (NCBI taxonomy): domain Eukaryota; kingdom Metazoa; phylum Chordata; class Actinopteri; order Cypriniformes; family Leuciscidae; genus Meda; species Meda fulgida. Next base: position 24,945,872 of record CM060629.1, read on the forward strand.
TGACTTTGTGACTGGTAACAGAGAAAAACTGGGCATCATACACTAAATAACGGAGGACCACATACTACCAGACTTTAAAGTCATTCCAAACACAACATATTCTCTCAGAAACTCATTGATACGAGATGAATGCCAAATAAAATAAAAACAATGTGTCTTCTAAATTAATCTCAAAATATGAAACATGATTGATATCCTCCAACTGGACGGATTCATAGCTTAAAGTACTGTGGCATCAGTGGCGACAGCCTTTCAGACAAAATCTGACATTTCTGGAAGGACAAAGAGATCTAGTAACAAACAGGGTCTAACAATATTATAGAATAAAAATAGATGCTGAAACTGCATCCTGGGGGGAAAAATGCTGCAAGGTTAGAGTTTTTTCTCATTCATACCTGCGGATGCGCCATATTGAATCTGGCAGGTTCATGTTGAGCGTTCCAAGCAGCAGGTTGATGTAGTGGATCCAGAGATCAACACTGAGAGGAATGGCCTTCAAACCTCGTTCACACACCTGTCACAGGAACCAAATAGAGCTTTACATATCCACTGCAATATTATGTACATATCACTTTTGAATAATACAAAATTGCAGACCAATCAGAACAGTTAATATAATAAATGACAACCATGACAGAGGATTTTTTTTGTTTTGAGATTGTTTCTGTTCTTTTGTATTCTCATACAATGACTGAACTGTCAATCTATGCATGTTCTTACTTCTTCAGCCTTATCGTTGTGTCCGGCCCGTCTCTCAAGATCCACAAACTTTTTCCAGTAACCATAGCACAGTGGATACCTGATCAGAAACGCATTCAGGGCTTGACGGGAAGCTCTCAAGTGGCCCTGCAATAAATAATGAAATGAAAAACATAAAACCAAAAAACATTTTGGTGTTGACCCAAAAACAAAGCAATGTGATCTATTTTCAACCCATTCACCTCTTGTTCACAATACTGCAGAAGGTCAGTCCAGCTGTTAAAATCTTGAGGATTGTCGCTGGTAAGTTTCCAAAGTCTCTCAAAGTCTGTCGGCATCTCTCCCTCCTCCTCTTCTCCTGTGTAGGATGCCGTTGAGATGCCTGTGTCTCCTCCATCAGCACCACTCTTCACTGACTCCTCAACATCTGGTTTAGGAAGGTCTGCAACCTCAAGCTCATAAAGCTCTGTCACTGAAACCAATGTGTTTGATTAAATACATTGCAGTGTACTTGGGTCATATCGAAGTCAACTTATGTGGCAGAAGCTAACACTGTAATATTTTATGGACTTAGCTATCTTGCTATAGGACAATTTGTTTTTGTTTTCTTATATTCTTACATATTTCGTTGACGACATGTGCTTTAGAATATTAATTATTAATTTGTAATTGTTACTCTGCAATTTAATATTCGTATTATATTTGACATTAATGTGTCAAACAATTCTTAACAGTATCAACATTCTCAAGTTCAAATCAAATCACCGGTTAGTTAGCTCCCTGGCTATATTGAAGACGTGCTCGTGTAACTGATGCATTAAAACATTTAAGAAATGAATACGACAAACCATTCATACATGCTCACAAACTCAGTATTTTATTAAGGGAATATATTTTTAATAATATTTTTTAAAGGGAAACCTGGAGGGTTTGTGAGTTCCCCGTTGTTGCTCGGGTCTTCTGTGCCTTCCGCCGCCATTATCGACTACATAACAAATGACGCATAAAATGTGCGACCCCTGATTATTAATTTTACTGTCGCATTAGATTGCCGATGGCAAGGGCGCCGCTGTCTGACCTGAAATCTCATAGAGAGAAAACATGTTCAAATATAGTTTTACAACTGGGTGGCTAAATTAGCTAAACCACCACATAATGCTATAATTAGGCAAAATTAAACAAATAAAAATGAGAGAAAACAAACAAATAAAATTGGGAATGTACAGTTAATATTTATTACCATCTCATTTGAACATCCATAAATCAAAAATTTAGAAATCACATTTAGTCTAACATTTCCAGAGCTTTCAGGGTCACCCTCAAAAAATGGAATGAAACCAACTAGAAAATCAGCAACACAGAGCAGTCACATAGGATGGTCAAATGGGAATGTATACAAAGGCCTTCATCAGAGGACCTGCCTAAAACACGTACTTTTTCGACAAGTGGTCAATTTATAATTGATGACAATAAAATTAACTACACAAATCATCTTCCCCATCACAGCTGAAATAATTATAAATGCCTGACTGTTTCATTCTGCTTTGCTGGCTCAAAATGAAAATCACCTTACCCACATATACCCAACATATTCAAGTGCTCTACATAACAAAAATGGCAAAAAATTAATCAAGACAAAATAAACTCACAGATTCAGTCAGTGGGTTATCCCCATTAAAGAATCCAAACCCAAGAGCCCCCATCAAATTAACAAGGTCATAGAGCTTAATAGTAGTCTCTAAAACCCCTGATGTGCAAATGCGATCATAGTTAAACAATTTTCTAGAGCTTTTTTGTTTTTAAAATAAGAAAAACAACAAAGATTTGTGAACCTGATGTTTCGTCTTCCTTGAAAAGGAATAAATCTATTAAAACAGATTAACTTCCACCAATTGTTTAAAAAGAGTTTAAACAATTAAAGTTCCTCATTTGCAGCCATGAAATGATTTAAATCCACTGCATGAATCAGTTAATCTGACTTTATCACTACTTTTTTTCTACGTGAAATTAAAAACAAAGCTTTTGACTTGTGAATGACATTACATTTAAAATGGAAAGCATTTACTATCTGACCCTGCCATTTCTTTTTAGCACAAAAATCTGACCCACTGGACCACTGGTCATTTCTAAATTGTCATGGTGATTTTGTAAGTGCTTAATGTGTTTATGAATTGTGAATTTTTCAAATTTGTTTTTGGCGGGGTTTTTTTCCGTTTTTTTTTGGGGCTGATTTTTTTTTATATATATATATATAGATCCTGTCATCTGGCCTTGGCTGCTGTAGAGATCTGGTGAGCTACTGCAGCAGGAGGGTCCAGTCGTTCCCGGCGTTCATCCCAGGTTTACGAAGGGTTAGCACTGACATGGAGGCATCAAACTCAAACTCCACAGGGGTTTCTTTACCTGTTTGAGAGAGTGTGGAAAGATTACAATGCCCTATTTCAAATATTGAGGTCATTTCCATCAGAAAATATAAAATTAGTTTGATATTATATTATTGAGCAGACCTGAATAAATATCTTACCATCCATTTTAAGAACCACCTTTCTGGGCTTGCTGGCACCCAAAATGAGAACTTTTTCAATCCACGATGAAGTTAGGAATTTACAGTCTGGGCACAGGTTGCTGAGATTATAAATTAAAAAAAATTAAGTTCAAACTTTCTGCAGTAAATTATACAGAATTTAATCCAAAAAATGTTTGGACAATGACAGATTAACAAATACCTGGAGGTGAGAGCATTTTTGGCAAAGGTGAGTCTCCGGTGAATTAATTCTGTCTTTGTTTCATAGTTAAAACTATGGCCATCATCTATGTAGAGCTCACCTTCTGCAAATTTCTAAAGAGAGAGAGAGGGAGAAAAAAATTAATCCAACAAATGGATTTTATTCTGCTACACAATTTGTTTAATTAGTCAACAGAGAGAACTAGCTCTTTACCTTAGGGCTAAGGGCCACATACAAGGTGTATGGGTCATTTTCCATGCAAGCAGATGACCTTCGAACTCTTTCCTTCCGAGGGATGATAGAACCACCACGCTGGAACACAGGGATCTAAAAAAAAAAAAAAAAAAAGGAAAAAAAAAGAAAAAGAATTATAGTGGATATAAAACTGTATTTTTTATTTTATTTTTTTTTTTACAAGGAAACCCTCTTACAGAGCTAAGAGTGACCGGGATGTAAAGATTCTGCACGCCATTGTGTTTTTGAAAGGTGTGGACATCATACCAAACCTGGATATGGACAAGAAAAACAAGAATTATCAACATGGTGAAAGTATGATGCAAGTATCCTAAGTTTTTATATCAATTTCCATTCATTCTAACATTAAAGCTCTCATGATGAGCACAGTTTTGACCTAGACACATTGATGGATAAGCCACTTTTTATGTAAAAACAATCAAATAAGCTCTAGTTTATGTCACAGGGCAATAACCTATGACCTGCTACTTGCTATGACCAGCAGGTGGCAGATTACTAAGACATTTTGTCAATATTTTTGGATATCATTCAGTCTTTAAGTCAACAGTATTACCTCTTCGGCTCCAGGAAGATAAGCAGTGACACCACGAGAGCCTTCCTCTGTGACTGGGTGAACCAACAAATCCCTTCCTAAACAACAAAAAACAGACTTCATCAAATACTCCATTATATATTATAGACTGACTCGTATTAGACTAACTAAAAATATGATTTTTTTTTTCTCACCAATTAGGAATTCGTCATCAATGGTGAAAGTTGTTGTATCCTTTGGATAATCAACCCAAAGAGGTCTGAGACATGACAGAAAAGAAAAAGAGCACCAAAGTAAAATGGAGCAGTACTTTTGACTACACAAACAATCCAGTCTACTTGAAATAATGAACAATATTCTAAACAAGCATTCATAGGGACTGCGCTCACCTCATGACTGGCATTCCGGTTTTGTGCGCATGGTAGAACAGCTGATACCAGTATGGCAGAAGGGCGTAACGCTGGCGGATTACCTCACGAATGAGTGCCGTGTTCTCTGGACCAAACAGCCAGGGTTCCCTACGTGTGGTGTCTAGATGGGCATGAGCACGGAAGAACGGTTGATATGCACCCGTTTGGTACCACCGAACCAGAAGCTCAGTGCTAGGATTCTTAAAAAAGCCACCAACATCAGCTGTGTGCAAGAAGAGAGATCAATTATAAGCATGATTACAAAATGCAGAAAGATAAAGTTACACACATGTACTTTGCATTAAACATGGAATCTGTCTGCAGACTTGGTGTAGAATGGAAACCTCTATTAATCGAAATATACACATACTCCCGCTAATTATGTGTTTGTTATTAAATGCCTGATTTGATTGTGCTTTCAGCTATTAGTGAAACTCTAATACTTATTTTATGTTAAAATCCATCACCACTACAAAGTTAATTACTGACCTCCACAAAACGAGATTCCCACAAGCCCAAGACTGAGACACATGGGAATAGAAATCTTCAGATGGTCCCACTCAGCTGCATTATCGCCAGTCCAGACAGCACCTGATGCAAATACACAAACCTAAATGTCTCTTGCACACATCATGTACAAAAAAATTACGATGGTGTTTCAGGCTTTAAGTTTAGTGTGCACAAACAACCACATGAATTCACCATATCTCTGAGAGCCGGCAAAAAAGGCTCTGGTCAGCACAAAAGGCCTTTCAACTCCACCAGATCGTTGAACTTGACCTTCGGCAGTGGCTCTTTGCTGCAAAATAATAAAAAGAGTAAATTAAGGCGAAAAAGAAAATAATTATTTTTGAAGAACATTGAATGCAGGTGGTAGAGTATAAAATAATTGTAACTTTATTTATGTTTCTCCTTATATTATAAGTTATAATTTATTACAAAATACATCTTGCAGAGTTCCTCACCACATAAAGTCCATAAATATTGTGTATGTCTCTGTGCTCCCAGTTTCCATGTAGTGCATCTTTGTGCATAGTGACCTCTGGGCCATTGAACACGGACGGCTCATTCATGTCATTCCAAGTAAAGAGGTTCTCCATTGAGCCCTGAAAAGCAACATGTAGATTTGTGACAATGCGATTTGTTTTGTCGTTTTCACTTTTAACTTCGTGTCCTAACCAGATGTGAGGCAACAATTTCCAATGAAAAATAAATTTGCCTCTTCACGCTGAGTGCAAAACTGCACAAAACGACTAGGAAGATATACTATATTAATGTATAATTATTAGGAATGGGAGACATTAGACCATTGAGATTTCACAGTGAGGAAGACCACCTAACAGAAACCAGTGATTGATGTCCTTCACAGTTTCGTGAACAGCCTTGATATAAACACGTCTCTACATGCAAAATCTGTTTGTGTATTCCGCTTTGAATTTATTCTTGCGCTCTGATTTTGTGAGCGTAAGCACTTCACACTCTTCTTGAACAGTCAAATGTAGAGGGGAAATGGAGCATAAGACATTAAAGCATCACCACATCCTGTCTGGGTGAGATGAGGGGAGAAACAGGTAGAGCAACAACATCCTCTTGAATAATTTTTCTGCAACCATTAGAACATTAGAATAAGAAAATCATCCAATCTAACACTCTTTTTGGCCTAGACTGTTATGATTCAACAGTTTCAGATCCTTTTTTTAAGACCAGGGATTTTACTTTTGAGATTGACACAACAGAAAAGTCTCACCTCATACTGATCATAGGAGAACATGCTGGCCCACCAGACCCGCATTTCTGGATTTGTAAAGTCTGGGTAACCAGAGTTTCCTGTGATAAGACCAGGCCAAAGCAATGAGAGATGCATTTAAACAACAATAAATGTTATATTAAGCATCTTATCACAAATATCACATATATGTTTCGAGTCATAGTGAAATTACTTAAACTACCCTTTAAGAGTTTGGGGTCAGCAAGATTTTCTTTTTGAAGAAATTAATACTTTTTATTGCGGCTACTGAATCCAACAAAACATTAACTCTTTCATGTCTACTACACTTTTATTCAGCAAGGATGCATTGAATTGATCAGTAAAAAGATGAAGTGATGCTGCTGAAAATCAGCTTTGCCATAACACGATCAAATTACATTTTCAGATATATTAAAATAGAAAAACAGTTTTCTTAAATGGCTATAGTTCATATAATATTACTGTTTTTATTGTATTTTTTATCAAATAAATACAGCCTTGGTATCAATAAGAGACTTAATTAAAAAAAATAACAACCTCAAACTTTTTCAAATACTATAAAAACAGTACATTTAAAAACAAACTTCTCACCTGGCCAGCACCAGCCTTCATAATTTCCACCATCTTTGTTCTTAATGTAGAAGTCCTTAGAAGTAATCTCATTGTGGATCTTGTAGCCACTATCAACCTTAATGTGAGGATCTACTATAGCCACCATCTAAAACAAAATTGTCATCACAAAATCTTTCAATCAGACTCTTCTTCATACTTCATACTACAAAATCCTACCATACTACAGTTATACAAACAACTGTGGCATGGCTGACCTTTCGTCTCTTGTCCATTAGTCCCTGAAGCATCTCTTTAGGCTGAGAGAACTTGTGTGGATCCCAGGTGAAGTAGCGCTTGCCATCGGCATGCTCGATGTCAAGCCATATGAAGTCATAAGGGATGTCATATTGGTCAAAGCCTTGGTCCACAGACTTCACATCCTCCTGGTCGTTATAGTTCCAGCGACACTGGTGATAGCCCAGACTGGCCAGAGGAGGGAAATACTGGGTGCCTAGATATGACAAAACACACACAATATACTTGATTCAGATCTTTACAGGGTTTTGTGGTTTGGTTGGTGTAGTTTAGAGCTCATAGCTGGCATTTACCTGTGAGAGAGGCGTACTGTAAGAAGACATCTGATGGTTTGGGCCCAAGCATGATGAAGACATCAATAATACCACTCTCAGAGATCCAACGGATGTCCGTCTGAGGAGTTTCACTGGAGCCTTGAACAAAGTCTAGCATCTTACCAAAGACAGTCTGAAAGGAATGACCAAATTAACCATTGAAGAGTTTTAAATACACTATAATAAGAGACAACATAGAAAGCCCTGGTGACCGCTTACCTTTCCTGCTGTATTAGAACTGATGTCAACCCAGGTCTCAGCTGCATTAAACCAGAAAATACCCATGGTTCTCTGCGTGTTATGGGCTAGCATGACAGGTACAGATCCATACAAGGCCATAGGGTTATAGAGCTCATACTGAAACACATCTAGGTTATACAATCTGTATGGATCGCCACCACTAGAAAAAAAAACAAAAAAAAAACATTGTGTTTACCGTTTTTATAGGAGATATATTTTGATTGTGTACTAAGACATCTACTCACTCTGTAGTTTTGAGTTTTAGGTCGTCAGCATGCTCTGGAATACCGTATACATGTTCTACACCCGGCAAGGAGAAGTCTAAACTTATTGATGTTGGGCCTGAGGAAATATTTTAAACAAAATCAACACAGATGATAATCATTAATATGTAGTCTTATCAGAGATAAAAATGTTCAAGCGAACTTTTAAATATAATTATTAACATTGAATTGCTGTGTGAAATTAATCAAGTAATCAAAATGTATGAGCACTTCTTCAAAAACATTTAAAAATCTTACCGACCCCAAACTTTTACATGGTAGGTGTACACTTTTAAAATGAGCACTTTCTCTTCTGGGAAATCAGACCAAAAATATTGATGACTCATATAAACTAGAGTCAATTGGCTACTTTTAAAAAACGAAAAAGGAATAAACCCTTTGAGATGTTTCACCAAAACGTTGTTTTATTAAGAAACACTTGGCTATGGCTATGTTTACACGGAAATGATCTGAAGAGAAAACGTGAAAGTGGCGTTGCGTTATCACTTTTTATTGGGCGTTTAGACGAGCGTTATGGGGTGGAAATCCGCGTGCATATGGTGACGCAAAAGTGTGTGAAATTCGATGTAGTGTGCACTCCAGGCGGCCAGGTGGCGATGTGAAGCACTGACACACAATAACACCAATATCTGAGAATATTTGTACAACTGCTGAAAAGACTCTTGTACGTTTATCAGAGCTGCTAGGGCAACATGAAGGTCCGACGTATGGAAATAATACGACATGTTGGTTGTTATTTTCCTGTACTGGCGCATGCCTGTGACGTAAACGCGTACGCGACAAGAGCCACCGTGAGCAGATTTACGTTTTTACCGTTTAGACGGGAACGCGCCGGTGGAACGGTTTCAAGATTAAGATTTAGCCCCCAAAACGCCGTCGCCGTGTAAACGAAAAGCACACGCAATAAAATATTTTTACGTTTTCACCCGGAATCGTTCTCGTTTAAACAGGCCCTTAAATACTGATAAGAAAACTGCATTTGTCAAGCAGATTTATGGGTCTTTTAACTGACATAGAAACATACCATATGGTTTGGTATCTGTATGAGATTTAAATGTCTCTTCCCACAGACCATCTTCCTCTTTATCACTCTCTCCATCTTCATCCTATTGTGTGGGAAAATATGACAAAAAAAAAAGATTCTCAAATGCATAAAGTTACAATGTGATGTTCATCAAGTAATACTTCTTTAGCTACTGTGGTACTTTCACACACGTAAGTGTTGCATAACCACTACATTTAGCTGCTAAACCAGATCAGGTGAAGCAACCGTACGTGTTGGTTTTAACTGAAGACGTGGAAAGATGACAAACATTTACCTGAGCACACCCACAAAAAGCATGCATACAGCTACTGACCTTCTCGCCTTCATCTTGCTGTTGATCTCCATCGGCACTCTCTTTAACCTCAGCACCATCTGGTTGTGCTTGCCTTTGATAAAACACCCACATAACATACAAAAGAGAGAATAATAGTCAGGCTTGGGTACATGATGTAGATCCATTAACAAATCTAATTTGCTCTGCAGCAAACTTTCCTATATTTTCTGAATCCTGAAACACATCACAGAGTTTCCACGAAAATATTAAGCAACTGTTTTCAACATTGATAATAATAGGAAATGATTCTTGAACAGTAAATCAGCATATAAGAATGATTTCTGGGGGATCATGTGACACTAAAGACTGGAGTAAATTCAGATTTAGCATCAAAGTAATAAATTACATTTTAAAATATGTTTAAAAAAATAATAAAAAAAAGAAATGGGGGCATTTTTTTTAATAAAAATTTATTAAAATTAATTATTTTTTACAATATTACTATTTTCACTGTGTTTTTGATCAAATAAATGTAGCCTTGCAGAGCATAAGATACTTCTTTCAAAAACATTAAAAACCTCACCAACCCCAAACTTTTGATCGGTAATGTATATGTATGCTTCCCAGCTTCCAAATAGGAGAGAAAAACTCAATACTCACGTGTCCTTGCGAAGTCGCAGGTGCTCAAAGGCCAGCAGGCCACGAGAGTTGAGGGATAGCAGCACCTCTGGCCCCTCCATGATGTCCAGCCTAAATGGACGGGCACTAACAATCAACCTCTGGCTCTCTACTCCCAGAGACAACACAACTCCATTTTCATCCTTAGACAAAAATGAGAGACTGAGGAAAGAGATACAGAGAGAGAAAGAAATTAGGTAGACAGGGGAATCAGAGTAAAAGGAAAGAAGCGGAGACGAGTCGAGGTTACTCAGAGGAACACAATAAATCATGCATGTGTTTGACTGTTCTCTGAATTTCATTGTGCACTCTTGGATCAGAGACACACTCACGGCTCAGTAGGGGGCTCTGCTATGAGCACGTCTGGCACCTCAAAGCGAGGCTTCAGAGGTTTCAACTCATTTATCTTCACCCGCGTCATATTCCCCTGCAGTCTGTAGAGCTCCAATAGCAAGTGCACCTGCAAACAGCAAGAAAGAAGAACGAATCTTGACTTTTGTAACAAAATAGTGTAACAAGAGGGGCACACTAAAGTGTTCTATGGGTTGACCATAAAATAAAAAACAACCCTGAGCAAAGTGAATAAACCACTGAATATTAAGAAATGCTGCAGCTCTTTTGATAAAAAATTATGTTACACAAAACACTGTGAAAGCCCTGTTTTGAGAGGTATCTCTTAAAGGAGAGGATGAAACAGACCTTGTTGTTGTCATTGATAAGCTGGAGGGTCAGTCGGGAGTCACTGAGCTCCAAAGTGTCCAGAAGAGCACGGTATGGGGACTGACCCGGTTTGAAGGCCCGTTGACGTCTATGGACAATCAGATACAAAAATCAATGTATATGTAGAGTCTTTGCAGATGCAAGTAAAGCACTCTCTAAACTACCACAATTGAGTACAGGGTGGATAACCTTCATTTTAAGTATGTTGGAATACTACAATAATGAGTATTTGTGACCTTTGACAGGATTTAAAATGCAATGCAAGTTGTACACTGTAGAGGTCATCTATACGGTACTTGTTTACAGTATAACTGACATACTTGCAAAAGGCACTCTGATCGCAGGTTTTAAAGTTTCCCCGATCCACAGCAAAGGCACTGCTGAACAACAGACACACACAGACCACAGACAGCAACCCCATCCTTTAAAAAAAAAAAAAAAAATGAGGAGAGAATTTAAATTAGAGTAGGTTACTGCTATGGATCAGGTTTAAGTAATGAATGAGCAGGGTGGAGTCACAATAAAAGAGTCAGTGCTGTAGTATGTTCACTTCCTTTCTTCCCACCCTTGAGGATCATTTCCATGTTTGTAATTAGACAGATGACCAGGGTGGAAAACGAAAACCTGCAACCACCTGAATGCATGTTCACAGTGGCTGGTAATTTTGCTTTATGCAAATGACAATCGACCTCCTCTAACAAACCCCTGACTATCTCAAGTTTGTGCCACATAACAATTACTTAAAATGGTATCAAGAATAAAAAGGCACTCTGGTTTCACTTCATTATGACATTTGTGCAATTTGAAATATTTTGGGCCCTTTTAGTACTGAGGGTATCATCATTCAGTGCAGCATCAGAGATAAACAAAGTGCAAACGTTTCTACTTGAGTGTGCACCCAGGCAACAATCTCATTCATTTCCTGCAGGTATTACTAATTTCGTTCTATTATTTTTTTTATTTTTATTTTTAAGAAAAGGCTGTTCCCAATCAAAAATAGATCCAACTCCACTTACAGGACCTGGCAGAGTGCAGAAAATGTGACATCTAATTACATACATTTTTTTTTTAAAAATGTTACTATGTGGTAAAAATGTCAACTAAATACTCAAATCGCTCCCTAAATCTTAACCCTTTTAATAATAAAAAAAAATCATAAATGTCATGTCGGTTTTAGATTAAACTGACGTTAGGGCTGGATATAATAATCTGCAAACTGTTTGGATTTTATCATTGTAATTTACACAGATCAAACTACAATCTCGACCCCCATTGCATTTATCTAATAATAATAAAAAACAACGCCAGGATGAGATGTAAATAATCAATGCAATAAGATATTCGTATGGACTAAATTACATCAACCCTAAAGGTGTAAAGACACCAATGTCCTATAAATTAAAACATGACTCGTCATAATGGCAGCGATAGCTCAGCCACGCATTCACATCTACTTTTCGCTTTCAACACCTGCAGCTGATTGACAGCCCATCGCCCACACAAGCTGCTCATCGATTAGCTTGAAATGAAGACAGATACAACTCAAAAAAAGGCATGAAGATAACTGATATGATAGCCAAAAGTCTTTGTTTTACCTTTCAATGGAGATAACCGCCATCTTGGACTGACACAGCGTTAAACCCAGCCTCCCGGAGGTTGGTTAGTTAGCGTGTTTGCAAGAACACTATTGGGTGACAACCGAGTCCCTTTAGACCGCTCTTACCATGGAAACGAATCCATCTCATATATGTTTGTGTACTCCAGATAATTGTGTGATGAAACTACATATTACTGTTAGGCATTCCGCAGAAATGCAGTTCTCTATTTTATCGTCAATTTGTTGTTGTTATGTTATGTATTAACTAGCCAGTTTCTGACCATTAAGACAAAATTAGACTTACATTAACAGCACAAAACCTGTATGCCACTGGTTAAAGGGATAGTTCACCCAAAAGTGATAATTATATCATTAATTACTCACCCTCACGTCGTTCCAAACCTGTAAGACTTTTGTTCATCTTTGGAACACAAATGAAGATCTTTTTGATGAAATATAAGAACTTTCTGTCCCTCGGTTGATCTACGCAACTACCACTTTGACATCAGAAGGGTCATAAAGAGATCGTAAAACTAATCCATATGAATCGAGTGATTTAGTCCAGTTTTTCTTAAGAGACACAAATGCTTTAAATTATGAACAGATTGAATTTAGGCTTTTACATAAACAATCAGCTGACAGAAACACAATCGAACCCGTTTGGACTATGCCACTCAATTAATATGGATTAGTTTACCACCTCTTTATGAACTCTTTTTGAGTGTCAAAGTGTCAGATGTGTATCTAAAAATGGAGTGACAGAAAGCTCTCAGATTTAATTAAAAATATCTTCATTTGTGTTCTGAAGATGAACGAAAGTCTTAAAGGTTTGGAAGGACATGAGGGTGCGTAATGACAGAATTTTCATTTTTGGGTTAACTATCCCTTTAACACAGTAAGGGTAAAATCTTTCCGTGGCAGGGGCAGCTGCCACCGGCGCCTGTCACTCGACCTGTCACCGCTATATGCGCCTGTCACTCGACCTGTCACCGCTATATGCGCCTGTCACTCGACCTGTCACCGCTATATGCGCCTGTCACTCGACCTGTCACCGCTATATGCGCCTGTCACTCGACCCGTCACGGCTATATGCGCCTGTCCCGCGCCCCGTCACGGCTATAAGCGACTGTACCGCGACCCGTCACGGGTAGGCTATAGCCTACTCGCCTGTCCCGCGACCCTTTCACGGGTATATGCGGCTGTCCCGCGACCTGTCACCGCTATATGCGTCTGTCACTCGACCTGTCACCGCTATATGCGCCTGTCACTCGACCTGTCACCGCTATATGCGCCTGTCACTCGACCTGTCACCGCTATATGCGCCTGTCACTCGACCCGTCACGGCTATATGCGCCTGTCCCGCGACCCGTAACGGCTATATGCGCCTGTCCCGCGCCCCGTCACGGCTATAAGCGACTGTACCGCGACCCGTCACGGGTAGGCTATAGCCTACTCGCCTGTCCCGCGACCCTTTCACGGGTATATGCGGCTGTCCCGCGACCTGTCACCGCTATATGCGTCTGTCACTCGACCTGTCACCGCTATATGCGTCTGTCACTCGACCTGTCACCGCTATATGCGTCTATCACTCGACCTGTCACGGCTATATGCGCCTTTCTCGCGACACGTCACGGCTATATGCGCCTGTCCCGTGACCCGTAACGGCTATAAGCGCAAGTCACTCGATCTGATACTGCTTTATGCTTCTGTCCCGCGCCCCGTCACGGCTAAATGCGACTGTCCCGCGCCCCGTCACGGCTATATGCGACTGTCCCTCGACCTGTCACGGGTGTGTGCGGCTGTCCCGCGACCTGTCACGGGTGTGTGCGGCTGTCCCGCGACCTGTCACGGGTGTGTGCGGCTGTCCCGCGACCTGTCACGGCTTTACTCGCCTGTCACTCGACCTGTCACGGATTTATTTCCCCGCCCGCGTGCGATTACCCATATGTCAAAATAAATTCTATGATGGAATCTTATGAGGGCGCCGGCGCCTACTCTAGCCTGTTAGTCCTCTAAAATGTATATAACTTTTTTTATATTTAACCTAACTTTTATAGCATTTATATAACTTAGGCTATATAAATTCGATGTTATTTTTACCATCGCTTTGGCGCCCCCATGGTGCGGCGCATATAGGCAGAAACGCTGGAAGCTGTTTCATGCGAGGGGGGCTGAGGGTTGGAAAATATGTGACGTCATTATGTTATGGCTGACGACAAGACATGACATTTCTCTGTACTGTGTTGTAGCATTAAAGAAAACATTTAGTTTATGTATGTTTAAATATTATAGGCTAATGTTATTTTTTTATTTAATCAATGTTGATTATGAAAGTGAGCATGCAGCGTGAGAAAGATATGATAGCCTACATGAGATCATGAGATACCCAAAATGTCTGGAGACGTCACATGCAGTGGGTAATACATAATTTTTACCTTCACTAAGTCTTTTTTTTGTTTGTAGAAAGACTCTTTTTAAAAGATTTTTGTGTAGTATAAATTGTATCTTAATTTTGATCAATGTTTTATCAACCAATTGCCTGTATTTAATAAATAAGAAGCAAATATATAGCAGACAATGTAAGGCGCCGGCGATCACTTGCATTGCATTTGAACTGGAGGGCCCCGAAACTCAGCTTGTGCCTCACAGATTTGAGAAATATAGGGTATCTATTAGCTTGAAATGTCTACTTTTAAACAAAACTATTCAAAACGAAAAGAAATAGGCTACTCTCTGATTATGTAGGCCTAATCAAATGTGCATTTCTCTCTGGCGTTCATGGCGAGTCCGCATAACTTCATCTTTGCAGCGACACAGAAAACACCTGTTTATTAATAAACAATTAAATGTCTCCTTGCTATTTCTGACACATTAATAATCATTACTTTCGCCGGTTCTTTGTGGCAAGCTTTATGAGCGCGGCAATATTAGGCTACGTAACGCTCATCCTGTATAGCCTATTTAAGTAATTAAATCAATATAAAGGGGCGATGTGTCCACGGTGGCTAAAATGAACAACTACTAGTCGACTAGCGAAAAAACTTTAGTCATTGACATGTCACTGCCGTGACGAGTCGCAGGACAGCCGCGTATAGCCGTGACGGGTCGAGTGACAGGCGCATATACCCGTGGCAGGTAGAGTGACAGGCGCAAGCCGTGACGGGTCGCGGGACAGCCGTATAGCCGTGACGGGTCGAGTAACAGGCGCATATTGTCGTGACGGGTCGAGTGACAGGCGCATATAGCCGTGACGGGTCGAGTGACAGGCGCATATAACGTTAGCCGTGACGGGTCGAGTGACAGGCGCATATAGCCGTGACGGGTCGAGTGACAGGCGCATATAACGTTAGCCGTGACGGGTCGAGTGACAGGCGCATATAGCCGTGACGGGTCGCGGGACAGGCGCATATAACCGTGACGGGTCGCGGGACTGGCGCGTATAGCCATGACGGGTCGAGTGACAGGCCGTGACGGGTCGCGGGACAGGCGCATATAGCCGTGACGAGTCGAGTGACAGGCGCATATAGCCGTTACGGGTCGCGGGACTGGCGCGTATAGCGGTGACGGTAAGCGGGACAGGCGCATATAGCCGTTACGGGTCGCGGGACTGGCGCGTATAGCGGTGACGGTAAGCGGGACAGGCGCATATAGCCGTTACGGGTCGAGTGACAGGCCGTGACGAGTCGAGTGACAGGCGCATATAGCGGTGACAGGTCGAGTGACAGGCGCATATAGCGGTGACGGGTCGAGTGACAGGCGCATATAGCGGTGACAGGTCGAGTGACAGGCGCATATAGCGGTGACAGGTCGAGTGACAGGCGCATATAGCGGTGACGGGTCGAGTGACAGGCGCATATAGCGGTGACAGGTCGAGTGACAGGCGCCGGTGGCAGCTGCCCCTGCCACGGAAAGATTTTACTCCCTCTCCTTTAACACTTGACAGACTTGTTTGGTTTATGTGGCTTTTACTTTTTATTTCATACCTATTTTAGTATTTCTGTAAAAAAACAACAAAAAAGGCATTTTAATGTGGTTTCATTTTTTTATTTTCCACACAGCAACAAAAAGAAAATAGGGAATTGCAAAAACAGATTTTTTTGAAGAGTCTTACACTGATGTAAGCATAAATCTTTTTTTCAGCGCTTAATAAAAAAAAAACTACAGAAAGCTAGACAGGATACAAAAAGGATAATAAGCTCGGCAGGAGAAAAAATCGGCTCTGGTTAGCTCTTAAAATGTAGAAATATCAACACACCTATGTTAACACTATGTAGAAAAATATCTGAATACAAAAAAAAAAGTCTGTTTTAACACCATTTCTCATAATTTGACAATCATCAAACTTGAAACCTCCAGCAGAGGTGTCCTAGTCGGTCAATGTTCTTATGCAGAACACTGTGGATGGGTGCAATATAGCGTGCAACATCACCATCCCGTGAAAAGTCACGAAAAAAAAGTCCTTGGTCAGCACAGAAGGTAAATTTCTGCGGCATTGGGCTGTTACCCCGCATGTACTCCCATACGCCCAACAGCAGTAGCCTAACTTCAAAGGGTGAGAGGAGAGGGAAGACCTCATGGATGTTACTCAACACTGGTGGTAGTAGCTGGCCTTCGCCCATACATGATACAAGCAAACATGAGGTCTGAAGGGGCCAGGGGGAGTCTGACACTGCTGGTTCCCTTGATGCTTCCCAGTGAGCCAGTAAGGTGGAAAGTAGAGCCCTTAAAATGACAGAGCAGTAGCACAGAGCTGGACGTCCAGCTGCGACCACTCGCAGGAGGTGAAACAGCACAGGGTTACTTTCAAAGCAGCGACGAATGTGTATGTCTCGCTCAACTGTTGTTTTTGCATGTTCTTCTGGAGGCCAGGACAGTTCTCCATTTGCTACATCTGGGCAGATGTTCTCTACCAGGGTTACGGCAATTACCTTTGCAGCTTCAGCATTTATTGGGGGAAGTTCATCAGAAATGAGAGGTTCACTGGAAGGGAAGCAGCCATTACTGGTACCTACAGCAGAGCCATTTCTAGCATTGCCAGAAGGGCTTCCTCCACCTGAACTACAGCACCGAACCATGACTGCAAGCAAAGTCTGCATATTCTGATTGATTCTATCTGGGTCTGGTTGTGAGGGAGTATACGGAGGTTTCAAACCCTTTCCAATTACTCCAGCGTGGAAAACAGACCACACATTACCAGAGAAGTTAACAGAAGTGCCAAATTTGCAGTTGACGTCCAATAGGGAGATGCCCAAGTCTGGGACAAGGTTGGGTGACTGTGTGGTGTCATCACCTGGGTTTTCCTGCAGACCTCCAAACAAATCTCGGTTGCCTTTGTGCAGGGCTCCCTCCACCAGTTGTTGCAGCACAGCTTTTTGTGCCAAAGGAGAGTAGGCCGCAAGACGTGACAACAGTCGCATGGAGTAGCCCACTTCCTCTTCCCCAAACTTAAGGCTCTCACCTTGCAGTCGCAAACACACAAAGAAATGTGACACTGCTGCTCTACATATCAGCAACAGATGAGCTGGAGAGCAAGCTCTGGGAAGCTGGCTGCACGAGAGCAGACGGACAGCTGCCTTGGAAACCATGTTGTTGCCATGAAGAAGCAATGGGCAGAAATCCTGAAGGTGGCTGGAAACCGCGACTCTGACTTGTGCAGCCATCGATGACTGAACTGAACTCCCCGTTGTAGCCCCTCCATTTTTACGATCCTCCTCTTGACTCTTTACTGCAGTAGCCAAGTTGTTCAGGAGTTGAGCCAACTCTTTGTTGTCAAGGGTTTGAGTGTGGATCTGGGCAACACAGCGGGCTACTGTTGAGGGAAGCAACCCAGAAAGTGAAGTGGAAAGTGGGGTGTACAATTGTGAGGCTAGAGCGAGCTCCTCTGGGTTTCGGGCTTGAGTGAAGAGCTGACACAAAGCTTCAGTGGCCACGCTCGGGCCGCCATACACCGATAGCAGACACAGGAGCTGATGCAACCATAGGTGCCTCTTCCGCTCAAGCCGGAGAGTTTCAGCACACAGATCACCTATGTGTCCCTGGAGCTCCTCTAGAAATGGGATCACTTGTGGCATTGCTGAGGCAGCAGAGGACTGTGGAAAGGGTTCATCACCCTCTGGACGGTTGTACACCAGCTTGTGAAGATGTAGCAGAAGCATTTGCAGTAAGCGGTCACAGGCTTCTCGAATGCTATCATGGGGAGAGGGTGTAGGGCCTGATATAATCACTGAAGATGGTGTGGCAGTGTCCGCAAGGAACTTTAGCACCCTTGCTCCACCCGAAGGGCTTTGGCTTATGAGATGCACTGCTAGACCCAACATATTCTCGACTTCCTCCCGGGTCAAGGCCTGGAACTGAGCCTGGAGTTGAACTAGGACAGGCGGTCTGAGAAACTCCACCAGCTCTGCAGAAACGGCACCCAGGAGAGTAGGGGAAAGAGCAGCCAGTTGAAGCAAAAAAGGTACAGTGGCCCTGCGGAGATGAGGGGAGTTCTCCCACCCGCCTGCCCCAGATGAATGCGGAGGTACATTTTGAGGGGGTGGAGACAGACTATCCTGAAACATCCTGAGAAGCTCTTTCTTGATGCTATCAGAATGTCTGGAGGCCAAGTGCCCAAGGATACCAACCACTGAGCCTATTTTGGGAACTCTACAGCTCTTGTCTATTGCCTGCTGTTGGTTGACCTTCTCAGCAGAGGAATACCCATGCGCATAAAAGTCTTTGAGGCCACAAGCCAGCACCCTGCTGATAATAGTGCCAGGAAAAGCTGAACCAATGTGAGCGACAACCCAATCAAAATGAGGGGAGTGTTGGACAGAGGTATCCAGCAAGGCATCCACACAGGCATCGGGGCACCAGGCCAACATGGCTGCTAGACACTGAGAGTAGCACTCCATAAGTGAGCGAGTGGCTGCACACGACATCCAAAGCTGCAACAGCTCATTCAGGCTGGACGAGTGAGGAGCTGCCCGTCGTCCTGCATGCTTGCTGCTAAGCTGGCCAAGAAGGTCTACAGCCCATGTGGACACAAGGGGAGCCCAAGCTTTAGGACTAAGCTTGATAAATTCTGAGAGGACTGCATGGACTTCTTTAATAACATCCTCCAAATTGGATACATTGGTACTGCCTCCTCCACTTGTACCGGTACCTCCATTTTCACCCTCCGCCTCCAAATCTTGAAGAAAGGACGCAACGTATTCATCATAAACTCCCCTTAGGTGCTCCAAGACAGCTCCACGGCAGGCTGGCACAGTTCGAAGGAGCCGTACTGCACAGCGGGCATGATCCCGAACACTGAGTTTCCGTCCCTGTGTCTGGTCGATGCCGCTGATGAAAGCTTTAATTTCTAAAGCCAGCTCTTGAGGACTGATGGAAAAGGGAAAAAAGGACAGTTGGTACAGAATTTTTTGCAACAAATTAAATTTTTTAAAAACTTCTGCACATCTTAACACAACCCAAATTTCTTTATACAGCTTATATTCATGTCAAGCAGTAACAGCAGTGAGACATGCTAGGCTATATTTTATCCAATACTACTTTAAAATCATGGTGTTTTATGACCATGTACTTATTGAGAAACATGGAATATTTGTACTTTCAAAAATGTATTCATAACATATTTTAAATGTTCTAATTATATAAAATGTATTAATTTAAATATTTGAATATATTATAGCCAAAACAATGGTTTGAAATGTTTTGCATTGGTGCTGTTTAATGAATTGTTTCATAACAGTTTTACATTTTAAAAGCCTTTAACAGGCCACGGTTGAGGCATATTGACACAAAATGTTTAATAAACTGTATCTTTTTTCCCCTGTAAAAATAGCAAAACTGTGGAAATGTTTATTTATAAATATACTAATAAATATACATGTTAATTAAGTAGTTGTGCCTAAACCTGTACTGGCCTATTAAACTGAAATTGCAAAACGCCTGTGAGCTGTATAATTTACTATTTATACTTAAAGACGAGAATAAGAATGAACAATAACGTTACCTTAATGACAGTAAAATGAGAACGATACGTTGTTCCTTTACAGATAATGCAGTTAAATGCAAACTGGAGTTCCTTCCATAAACTGAAGCATTAGTGTATGAGTTAGTTGTAACCTGTATGACTATTATATTATTGCTCACCTGTAATTGTTTAGAGAAGTGTGGCAGTGAGACTTCTGCATGGCTGACATGGCATCCCCCTCGAATATCGCGGACATCGTTTATATTCTTAAGTGAAATACACCATGAAAATTTTTTATTTACATAAAAAATAACAACTACTATGGCAAATTTTGAGTGAAAAGTGCAGCCGTTGCCACTTTTAATCAACACCGTTTGAATAAATGATGCACCAGACAGTGTAAACCTGGTGTAAACTCACTCACATTCTTTCGCCACATGGGAAATGTCGTTTTGGTAACACATATCGCCCTCTGTCGTTTAGGAGAGCCCTTTTGTTTGCTACTGCAGCCTCCAATACTCACCGTGCAAAGGGTCATTCACGAGTTTCGTTGAGACTTTCAGCGTGAATAAAATCGCGCTGCGGGAGGGCAGCATGGGGAAACCCAGACTATTCACAGAGTAACATTTTACGCTATTTTTAGGTTATTTGACTCAAGACTTGAATTATAAGATATAGATGACTAGAAAATTGTTGTCTGGCTAATTTAATTTAAAAAAAGAGTGTCAATTCCTCAAGACAAGCTTGGTGACAGATAATTATAATAATTATAATTTGTTACATTCGTTACATTTATATATATTGTAGATACTCATCCACCTGGGTGATGCGACGGCAGCCATATTGTGCAAGAAAACCAATATTTTTTTTTATAAAAAATTTAATTTTTTTTTTTTATTTTTCGGGTAACATTTTCTTTAGTTAAAAAATGTCACAACCCAGTTTGTATTTTGTAAAGTTATCTTTATCACAGTAAGCTCATGTGAACATGTATAGTGTTTAAGTCTATAAGTGTTTAAGTCTATATTATAAATAAAGGTGACTTGACTTGCTTGACAACAATCAACTGGATCAAGCTGACAAGGACACAAAATTATGTCGTATTAGTTTTAAAATCAGCAGAACTGGCTATTGTCACCATGACATCAATCAAGGTAAACATTTTTATACAGACTTGAAAACAATACACTGAAATGTACCATTAAATAGTAAATGGGTAAAAATAAGAATTTTATGCTGTTATACTGATGATGGGTTTTGAAATAGCCTATTTAAAACAGGACTGCTGTTGCTTTTTATTTTACTTATCAATTCTACATGTTTTTTTTTGTTACCTTAAAGTACTGAAAAGGCAAATGTCTGGGTTTACTAATTCTCTATGGAAATAGTTTTAAATATTATCTAATGAGCTAATATTACTTTCCCTTTTTTGATGAGAAGCTGGAATGTGGAGATCTCCTGAGTTTGCAATGGGCTCTACATATATATTGGTAATGGTGATGTGGTTCACATAGTACAACATGAGTTCACTACAAACATTGTGTGTGTGTGTGTGTGTGTGTGTGTGTGTGTGTGTGTGTGTGTGTGTGTGTGTATTTGCATTTTATGAATGATTTTATAGTGCAGTAAAAACCTTGTTGTATGTTATATGTTGGTAAGCTAATGTTTGGTGTTATTTCAGTTTTGTGTGATGTTTTGTCTTTCACTGTGTACTGTTTGTTTATAAGTCATTATTTTTGTGGAAAGGCCACATGTTTTACAGTTAATTTATGGCCAATTCAGCATACAATTTTAACTAAGAGTGTAAGACTAATTGCTAACAATTTTTAACATAAAATGCAAGCTTTTCGCCTATGGTTTTATTTTTATACAAAAAGATTGAGTATTTTACATAATAGAGTAAGAAAAGTAAAAGTTCTCTGCTTTTCTATTTCCCCATAGCTATTTGGAGTTCATAAGTTCATAAATATTTAGATTACAAGTATAAACCTCGCCTTGTCAATGAAATCATAAATGAAGCATTAAACCATGTGGAAGAGCAAAGGCCATGTCAGTTGTTAACATATGCAACTTAGATATAACTCAGATAAACATGTGTTTTGTATTAGTAATTAGTATTAGGTTTACTCCATGTTAATCAATGAGTTATTTTGAAACCACAGGAATACAGAGCTGTATTATGGCAAATGATTTGACTTTATTTTCTCTCCCTTTGCATAGGAGCTAAAATCAGTTTGGATACACATATCGCCCTCTGCCGTTTAGGAGAGTTGTTATTGTCAAAATATCCATCATCGTCCTTGACAATGGTGTTAGACGTTTGTTAGACATTTTTTTAACTAATTATTTAATACATTTTATTTAGGAAGTCAATAACATTGACCATTAGTGCAGTATAAGAAATATGTGCCTCCTAAACGTACAAAAGTAGTAATGATGAGAAAAAATAAAACGTCAGTAAAATTGTAGATAATTATAGATATAACCATCACTATCCCTATCGTGATGGTTATATAATGGCCCTCACGCTGATTGGTCGAATTCGCTCTGTCAACAGTCACATCATCAGCTTATTTTTTTACCTCAGACACAAATAGCTGTTACACGGATTGGGGCTCATTGAAACATACATAATTGTAAGTATAATTTCCTAATTATTTAAGTGTTACTTACGCACTCGAGTACGAAATGAAGATCGTGTTCAAAGCATGGATCGTAGAGAGAGCAACTGCTTGTTTGTTTGTTTAGTATGCTATTTACTTGTCGAGTTGTTCCTACAGTGTGATGTTTTATTCCCGATGTTCAATTTTTTTTATTTCTATTATGTTTGTGAATGATCGCCTTCATATTCACGTTGGCTACATTGGCTTTAATATTAATAAATTCCCAGAACGTTCTTTTACGTAGCGGGATATTGTCGCAAATGTGCTGTCCTCTGATGGGAAAATAAACGAAGTGCATTAAAACGGTAGCTAAAGAGTTCTTGTGATTGGATCACCTGATATTAGCACCTGATGGAAACCGGGTCTAAAATGTATTTGTTGTGTGTTTCTCATAGGATTAGAGTATAGGTTGCCATGGCTACGACAAAGGTAAAAACATTTTTTTTTCAATAATCCAAAACAAACGGAAGGAATGACATATAACATTAAATAGCAAATACATCATATTGGAGCTGTTATGATGACGTCGCCTAAGTTTGATACTATTGCACAGTTTGGTAATTATGTGTGCTTATATTGCTCAAGGTCTTACTGAGGAATTTTATAATTTTTTAAAAGCAAGAAATAGCTTACTTACAGTTCTGAAACAAGATTGCCCAGTTTTTGAAAAGTAAAAAAAAAACGCAGCAAGCACACTTTCACTTTCTTTTTTTATCTATTCACAAGTGGGAAATACTTTATTTTGATGTTCCCTTATGAACATTCTGTTGATTATAAGTAGCCTAACTTTGCAACTGTAACGTATGTCCACTAACTAGGGTAGTAGACTGCCTAATATGATAACGTTAAATCTGTATTACAGACATTCTACTGAATACAAGTACCATTGCATGTAGGGTTTGGCAGTGCTTAATTTGTCCCGGAGCGCAGAGGGGGGTATAGGACCCGGCGACTCAAAACGGGGTTGGGGGTTGGAGGTTGGAAGTAACGTAACAAAAAAAATGTACACTGCCTATAGCTTCTGACTAAAAAAAAAAACTAAACAAAACAACTAAACAACGTAATGTGTACATCAGGGCAATGCTTATTTTAATTTCAGAACATGCACTGCATGGGAAAAAAATACACTTCAACAATCGTTTTTCAACAATTGTCTATTGTCAATTGTCTATAAGTCTGAGTATTTCACAATCTGCTCCGTTACTGGGATTTTCGTGCACAACCATATCTAGCGTTTACAAAGAATGGTGTGTAAAGGGAAAAACATCCAGTATGCGGCAGTCCTGTGGAAGAAAATGCCTTGTTGATGCAAGAGGTCAGAGGAGAATGGGTCGACTGATTCAAGCTGATAGAAGAGCAACTTTGACTGAAATAACCGCTCGTTACACCCAAGGTAAGCAGCAAAGCATTTGTGAAGCCACAACACGCACAACCTTGAGGCGGATGGGCTACAACAGCAGAAGACCCCACCGGGTACCACTCATATCCAATACAAATAGGAAAAAGAGGCTACAATTTGCAAGAGCTCACCAAAATTGCACAGTTGAAGACTGGAAAAATATTGCCTGGTCTGATGAGTCTCGATTTCTGTTGAGACATTCAGATGGTAGAGTCAGAATTTGGCGTAAACAGAATGAGAGCATGGATCCATCATGCCTTGTTACCACTGTGCAGGCTGATGGAGGTGTAATTGTGTGGGGGATGTTTTCTTGGCACACTTTAGGCCCCTTAGTGCCAATTGGGCATCGTTTAAATGCCACGGCCTACCTGAGCATTGTTTCTGACCTTGTCCATCCCTTTATGGCCACCATGTACCCATCCTCTGATGGCTACTTCCAGCAGGATAATGCACCATGTCACAAAGCTTGAATCATTTCAAATTGGTTTCTTGAACATGACAATGAGTTCACTGTACTAAAATGGCCCCGACAGTCACCAGATCTCAACCCAATAGAGCATCTTTGGGATGTGGTGGAACGGGAGCTTCGTGCCCTGGATATGCATCCCACAAATCTCCATCAACTGCACGATGCTATCCTATCAATATGGGCCAACATTTCTAAAGAATGCTTTTAGCACCTTGTTGAATCAATGCCACGTAGAATTAAGGCAGTTCTGAAGGCGAAAGGGGGTCAAACATAGTATTAGTATGGTGTTCCTAATAATCCTTTAGGTGAGTGTGTATATATATATATATATAGGCCTATATTTTTTATTTATTTATTTTTAATATGATGCGCTTCAGAGTAAACGATACTTGAGTTTACTATGTGTGTTGCATTAAATCGGCGTCCTGCGGCTTGCAAACGGACTCTTTTGAGAAGACATGGGACTGTCATTTGTTGCCCTGGTTGCAGTGGTTGCACCCGAGTCCGTGTTGCTTCTTTCACATTCACGTGAATGTTCGAGTGCAATCAAACTCAGACCACCTCCTCCAGGTAGTCTCGGGTTCGGTACCTCGGTGCGCTCCCATGTCCGCATGACAGCTTTCACATTAGCAATTTTTCATGGAACCGTGCCCGGTTGCGAACTAAACTGCCAGTGTAAAAACGCCCTTATTCTAACCCTAACCCTACCAGTCTACTAATACTAATGAGAGTTAGATATGAGGGTAAAATGATGCCATAAAGAATCGCATGCGCAGGGTAAGATTTGTGAAAGTGTAACCCACATGAATGCAAGCTTAAATAAAATTTGCATCTGCAAGAGGAGATTTGTTAAGGTGTAAATCGCCTTTCAAGTGTAAATAAAAAAAATTGCAGCATTTTACTGTTATTCGGAAGTGTAATGCACGTATTGTGAAACTGCAGCTTCCTACTTACGCAAAATAAATATGATCTGTATTCTTACTTCCATTTTTCTGCGCTTACACTTTTGGCACATTTTTTTCCGCACAAATACAGCCAAAAGCACTGCAAGCCTGCGAACAGCAATTTTCAAGCGAAAACAGCTAGCAGTCAGGAACTGCAAAACAGATTGATCGCGTAAAATTAAACTTTGCGTAAAAAAAAATAAACTGTTGCAAATGTCTAAATGACTTGTGTACATGAGGCAAAAAAGTTCCTGAAGTAACCCGATTTGTACAGTTGGTTCTTTCTTTTACCAGCGCTTACAGTTTTGGCATGATTCTCTCACTCTGCAAGCGCGAAGAGGAGGGCTGTCTATCCCTCACACACAGCCTCACTTTCATTCCCGTTAAAAATCAAAGATGGCGCTGATGTTAATAAAGTCTATAGTCAACATAATGTGTTAAAGTGACCATCAAAATAAAGTGAAACCCACAAGTGCAATATTTGGTTATTTGAGTTAATATAATTATTGACAAAATCAATGGTTCTATCAAAATATAACACAATATTACGCCTGATGTTTCTTAGTATGATAAGAAGCCGGAGCCTGGAGACCTCATTGAAATCTTCCGAGGCACATATCAGCACTGGGCTATTTATGTTGGCGATGGTTTCGTGATTCACCTGGCACCACCCTGTGGGTTATTTACATGCTGCCTATTGAGTTGATCTTGAATTGAATCTAAAACATTCCATTTAAGTGACAGCTTTTTGAACATGTAAAGGTTGCGCATTTTATATTTCGTTTTTACTTTTCCATTTCTTTCTCTATAGCTGAGCATGCTCAAGCTGGGGCCTACAGTATGATGTCAGTACTATGTGACAAAGCCACAGTGAAGAAAGAAGAACTATATGAAGTAGTGGGCAATGATGAATACTGTATCAACAACCTTCTGGATGATAAATACGAGCCACATCCCATTTGTGCTATTCTACTGGACGCAGAAAGTTTTTTGGGTCGAGAACTTTCATATTGTGTCTTTAGAGGGAACTGTGAGCACTTTGTTACGGAGTTGAGATACGGAAAGCCACATTCCCGCCAGGTACAGTTTGAACATTCAGATAATTCATAGAAGTATAAATTGTAGTGCCTCATTAAGTTCTCTAAACTTTGCAGACTGAGGCCGTTGCTTTGGTCAGTTACCATCTTATTCACATTTTAGCTTTTCTATAGTAAATCTACATATTAACACTCAGTGTAACTCCATATAATAATACTGAAGTGATTTTTTTATGACTACAGAGAGAAGCATGCAACAGTGCTAACTAGTAACTGATTATGTAATCAGGTTTTCAAAAATGAAGTCAATGTAATTAGATGTAATTATTACTTTTTTATTGATTACATGTTATTCTCGCAATGGCAGTCAATTATTCTTGATTCATTGATTCACTCCCAGCTACTACTTTTTTATCTTTTATATTCCTTTCTAAAAAAAAGTCTACTGCTTCTATACATTCAGAAGTTCTTTCAGGTTTGTGGAATTGCACACACAGACCAGCCTCTAGTCATGTGACTACTGAGACACACAGCATTTGATCACTGAAATCATTTTAATTTTAAGAAGCGTTTCTCAGCATTGCAACATCTAATAAACTCCTGATGAACACTAGCCTGGGAAAACCCAGACAATTTCCGGCAAATTTAGATTTGTAGTCTGGCAAAGAGCTCATTCAAGCCCATTTCTAATGCGTCGAAATCGAGGCACCAATCAGAAACGTTGGGGCGGGCTTTACACGATGACGACAGCGCAGCGACAGTGAAGCAGATTTTGTACATTACAAAGATGGATGCCGCCGTGGAACATCACTCAGCTATTGTGTATGTTTTAAGCGATTTGAACATTTCCTTTTTGTTAAAACCAGAGCAAAGAACAACACTTGGAGATGTTTCTCCGTCGCTCTGCATACGTCATCTCCATCGCTCTGATTGGTTTTAGGTCTATCCAATTGCGCCCAGAGGCATTTGAGCGAAGTCCGATGGTGACGCCCCTTTGGAAATGATTTGTCTATGAAGCTTTGCCAGACCATAACTCAGTTACTACTGAGAATGGTCTGGTTTTAACCAGGCTAGATGAACAGAAGTATTATCTGAATTATCACAGAGAGTCATTTAACCATGCATTACTGTCTTTGGAAGGCTTTTCTTTCAAACACATTAAAATGTACAAATTCGCATCATTTTATAATTGTATACAATGCAGGGATTCCGTAACTTTTTTTGTCAGCTGAACCTCTTTGACCTTATATAGTAGTTAATAAGTTAGTTTAATAATAAAATTAAGTCAATATTAATAATAATACTTAAGTTCACAGTTCTCTGAAGTTGGTTAATAGCCACATGACATCCAGGTAAACATATAAAATCTTTTTTGTAAGTGTTTTATTTATTTTAATTGGTATAAATTGGTATGATTTAATTACCAAATAGATTTTCATTATACTGCGCAAAGTGTGTTTTGCTGCGTTAAACTTAGCAATAAAACTAGTTTAAATTGCACTATAAACAATATTTTAAAGAAGGATTTCATTAAACAAATAAAGGAGTGAAAAATTACTCCCCATCTGCTTTGAAACAGACATCTGTTGGGTTGTTATCTGTAAAAATGCACATTCAGCACGTGACAACTTCTTACACAAATAAGACAGGGAGTTAGTAAATCTGATTGGATTTATTTATTTATTTACTAAATAAAAATTCTAAATTAATTTGAATACCTATATTATATGCATATTCACTTTTGAGTTGAGCCCCGCATACTACGCCATGATTACAGGGCTGTTTTATGGTAAAATATTTAATGTTGATTTAGGCAACAGTGATGGACACTTCGCTTATCATACCGTGAATTAATATAAATGCTTTCTGTCCACTCTAATAGGTGCGTAAAGTGGTGGAGATTGGTGTTGGAGTTGGACTCGTTGCAGCGGTTAGCTTTGGAGTTCTTGCTGCTGCTTCAGCCTTTTTTGGTTCAAAAGACAAAGACAAGCAGAAACAGTAAGGACTGAGAAATGCAGAAGTGAACAGTGCAATTGTGGAGGCATTAGATATTTCAGTCAGTAAATGTCTATTGCATTTGAAGTAAACAATTAAAACATTTAGTGTAATAACTTGGCAGGCTTAGTTTTGTGAGCATAACTTGAAATATTCACAAACCAAACATAAGACAACTAAACAAAATCTTTTTGATAACAATAGTGTATTTCCCAACTGATAAATCTAAAATACCTTAAATTGTTTTTTTTAAACAATTGATTATTTTTTCTACTGGTTTCCTAATGACATTTTCAGCACTTTATCTGTATATTCAAAATGGCAAGCTAACTATTGTAACAAATCTATCCTAAAACTTCCATATTTATATTGTTGTGCCATTAAATATGTTACACTATATGCTAGGTGTTTGTGTGTGTGTTTATTTATTTTACATCCTGAATTTCATCCGCTCAGTGAGACCTTTGTTACCATTTGCTGGCAAATACCAAATTCTTGCAAGAACTCAGCAGTGGGAGGCCATTGACCAACATCAGTGACATCATTTGATATTTGAACAAATTAAAGGGATAGTTCACCCAAAAATGAAAATTCTGTTATCATTTACTCACCCTCAAGATATTCCAACCTGTATGAATTTCTTTCTTCTGCTGAACATAAAAGATGATGTTTTTAAGAATATGGGTTACCAGTTAATGGGCCACATTTGCCTCATTTCCACCAAAAAAGAACTGGTTCAGAACTGGTGCTTGTTCAAAGTTGGTTCAACTTGCGAACCTTCTCAGAACCTGTTTGTTTTTCCACTGACTAGAGAGCCCAGTGAACAACGTCGTTACGTCACTGTGTACGTCGCCATACGTCTTAGCTTTTCCCAGAAACGCTTGTGCCAACTTCAAGCATAACAATTACAATGGCGGACTACATCGTCTTTCTCCACTGACCAGTTTCGCTTTAGAATCCATCATTCTTCAATCATTGTACTTTTTTTTTCACAATCATATTTCTACTAGTGCTGTTTTTAGCAATGGTGGTCACAACTTTTCCAGTCGTGTTGTTGGTCACAATAACCCCACCCCCTGACGCAAGCATGATGTGGTAAAAGAACGGTTCAGGTCCAGCAAAGAGTTGGTGCCGCTTTGGAACCAATTTTCCTGGCCGAGAACCGGTTCTTTGGCTGTCGAAACACAAAGAACTGGTTTGTGAGTAGGCACCGGCTCCGAACCGGCTCTCAAAATGCTTTGGTGGAAAAGAGGTAATGGACATTCTTCAAAATTTCTTCTTTTGTGTTCAGCAGAAGAAAGAAATTCATACAGGTTTGGAACATCTTGAAACAAAAACTTTTCGGTGAACTATCCCATTAATGACTCAAATGATAAAAAAAAAAAGATCTGGCATCAAGTCCCTTTATTTCTTTTATTTTCATACCATATATTTCTATAATCCTTTTTTTTCCTCCCCCAAATCTTTATCACAGGATTATGATAATAAATAAATAATAAATCCCAGGGATCCCAGTAGTTCATCATTCCTGCACAATGATTTTTAGGAATCATTTTAAAGATAGAAAAGATTTATATAAAATTTAGCCAATTAAATATCAGCTGAAGCTAAGGACAACCGTTTTTTCCTAACTCTGGGAATTATTAAAATTCCTTTATTTCCAGGTTTGAAATGACTAGAAAATATGAATTGAACCAAATATGTAATATAACACTTCCCCTCCCCCCATTTAGTCACTGAAAAAATCTGAAGCTTGTTCAATCTGCACTTTCAAGGTGCCATCTCACCACTGACAAACAAAAAATTCAAGGAGGTGGAGTCATCTTCCATTATGTATTTTTGAAAAATTAATTCAGTTAAACCTTTATTATTTGTTGGACTATATTCTGTGAAACATTGCAACTAAGCAACAAGATTGTGTACAGCACATCTCCAAAGACAGACTGTTCCTCTTTATTATCATAAATATGAGACTGAATTTTATATCTGTTTATACAGTACATGAATTACCCCTTCTGAAAATATTGCACCAGATCTCACAGACTGTCTCATTTACTAAAAACAAAATCTGTTGATTAGTTTATTTTACAACATAAGTACCGCCTACTAGGAATGAAAAAGGCACAAACCAGAAATAACAGAAACATTCACATTACTCTGTCATATGGCAAAGAAAGATACAAACAAAATGCCATTCATGAGTTGCAGTGTATTCATCCAGTGAATTCTTTCTTTGTTTTGAAAATATTCATCTGTTTTTATACATGCGCTAGTAATGAAATTGTTCCACCTAGGATCATGATTAAGTTTAACAGCATGTTTAAGTTTCTCTGCATCATTCATTTTCAAAAGTCCTCCAAGTCCACATTCAGGGCAAAGGGTCCATATTTAATGTATAATCAGTGTACATACATACAAAGATATCTAGGATTGTATTGTTCAAATTTCCCTCGACTCCCAATACTTCTCAAAGCAGTGAGTTCATGCACACTCAGTAAATTATGATATTGTATAATATAAAAATCATAGTGCTGTGAGGAGAGTAAAGGAATATCATAGTTTATGGTGTCAGCTGTTCCCCAGAAAGAATTTCAGTTCTTCAAAGTTGCCCAACGTAAAGACAGCTGTGAGGCTCCACCTCCTCTCTGACATCACGGAATGTTTCTTTAAAATCTCGCAGTCCTTTCATCTTCAAATAGTCAATGTTCTGCTGTACCTCCAGTGCTCAGTCCAGTTTGCGTGTGCCCAGTTTGAGAGGACCCTTTGCTGCCTTGCGCTCTGCCCGTTTGGCCTCCAGCTCCTTCCGCCTTTCTTCTCGTTTCTTCTTTGCCAATTCTGCTTTACTTAAACCTGAGGGAGCAATAGAAAGTGTGGTTATTTGGGCTTTACTTTCAATTTCCTCTAATTTCTAAAATACGCTTCAATGTTTAACCTGGCGAAACAAAATGACTCTGACCCTGATCTCCATCCAGTGACTCCCAGTTTTCTTCTGTTCCCCAGTCTCCTGCACTGTCTGCGTCCCAGCCATCAGACTTCTGTGGACCAAAAACATATCTTATTTCAGGGACCTGCAGGGATAAAACTGGGCTGGAACTATAATCTGGAATGGAGCTCCACCACCTTTAGCAATTCACAATTAATGAAAATATGACCTATCTCTCCTCCACTAGTCTTACCATAGTACTTTGTTGTGACACACTGGAGAACAGATCGGATGTTATTGACTTTCCTTCTGCTCCATCCCAGTTATAATCGCTGGCCAATCGTACCCCTTCTTGCGCAGAGCTTATGCTGGCACTCTTTGGAGCCCCAGTTGAGGATTTTTTTTTATGTGTTGGGGTGAAACTCTCAGCTAGACCACCTTCATCATCCCAGTCGTTACCCCAGCCCTCATCAGCAGGTGAACTTTGACCCTGACCATCTGCGTCTTTCTCATTAGACCAGCTGTCGTCGGCATCCCAGCCTGAGCTCCAATCAGAACTCTGCTTCTTCACTGCCTCAGTGGACTTCCGACCCACCTATGGAAAGATAACAAATGTATAAAAGATAATAAATAATTTCTTTATTCGTGAAGTGAAATTTGATTAAATATTATTTTTTAATGTCAATTGTCAGCATTATATTGCAATGCACACACACACACATATATATATAAACATATGTTTTTCAATGTCAATAAATAGATATGCATGCGAAATCACCTACACTGCTTTTCTTCTGTGTGGAGGACACTGCCGACCAATCAGAATGCAAATCGTCTTGATTTGTTTGTACTTTCCCAGGATCCTGTACGCACACAGACAAGGAATTATTCAAATTTCTCACTATTCATGTGTATGCTAACTTTTTATTAGTATAAAAGGTCAAGTACTGAAAAAACACTAGACTTTGGAAAATTTAAATAACCATCAGTCACCTCAAGACTTCCCCAATCTTCATCATCCCACCGATCTCCAACTGGCTCCACTGTTTCCTCAGTCGATGTCTCTGATTGGATCCTACATGCACTGGAAGTCTGTGCTCTCGTTTCTGGGCCTAAAAGGAAAAGAGGAAGTTGAGATGAGATGATAACTCAGCTTTTTTCTGCTCAAACTTTTTTTAAATGAATATTTGGCTGATTTGTAAAAAATTAAGATTGCAGAATAAAGCTTTTTGGTGGGCTGAAAACTAGGTAATACAATATTTGTAATCAACCATTTAGAAATCTGAAATTGTACTTATATCTCTTATTGAACAGTGATTACTGAATATAGTCTACATATCTCTGCATAAAGAGAAAAAAAAATTAATTTGTAAAAATGCAAATCATAGTGCTTTTTGCATACATAAATATACAAACCTTGATTTTAAAATCTGGTAAAAAAAAAATTGGTAAAGTTAAATTTGTTAAAACGTTTTGTGGCAACTGGTTATATATCTCACTTTCTTTCTATTCAATATTTACTTCCTTGGTAATCTTCATTCCACTTTCTTTATTTTAGGTCACTCTTTTCTGAAATGCGACATCCTTGATGACCTGTGCAGCCGAAAAATGCGTCCTTCAGGGGCCACAGTCTCTGAAATGAGACAAGTGTTTTTTGGCGCATTCGCACCACAGGACTAAAGGATTGTAGTTCCAGGAATTCTATTTGACGGAACTAATTTAGCTCTTACTTCAGAGTAGGGTCTAAACCAGCACTATAGGAACTATCCTCCGTGACGTTAGTGAGTGCTGATTGGCCGAGCACACATGAAACACCAGCACCCGCCATTTTGTAAACACACAGATTATAGCCTACAGTATATGTTTACTCCAGAAACTAACTCTACGAACATGAAAAACAGTGTGGATGGGCCTCTTAACCTTTACGCTGAGGGGAAAATCCAAAGCAACTTTTAGGGGACCAAGCCAAACACGATTATGTATTTCTGCTCAGATAGCAACACTGGACATCAACTACACGGCATCCGCTAATAACTTTTCATTACTGTCAACTTTCTATGCATAACAGTTCTAATAACGTATTAGACAGGACTGTTAGACAGATCATAAACTAATTGAACACGGAGAATGCGAGCACTGTGTGCTTAGGCTCTGGCGTTCTCAGCGCCGTCAAAATAAGGTCCGCCACGCCGTCAAAATAAAAGTCCTAACAACAAGCATGGCTTACGACACTTCAGAGTTCCAACGGGTTCCTACTGGCGGTGCGAATACAACCAGGAAAACGTTCCTAGGGGAACCATTAGTTCTCATGGAACCACCATGGTGGTTAGTTCCTAGAACTAAGTTCCTAGAACTAAGTTCCTAGAACTATCCGGTACGAAAGCCCCTAAAGCTTTTTTTCTTGTTGCATACCTTTGTTTTCATTATTTGTTGTTACTGGTCCAGCAGTAGGTAAAGATGAGGTGCTGTTTTCAGCAGACGTTGCTTCCGAACCAGCCGGAGCATTTCGGATGAGTTTGGAGGTGAGAGATGAGACACCTGTTACCGCCCATCCTGCCCATGTAGCAGCTGACCCTCCTGTCTGCGCTGACGCAGTCACATCCTTCTCTGCAATTGAACCATTTAATTACATTAACATTATGTAATTTGCGATAACTGAAAATTTGCATTTTAGTGAACAATCCCTTTAAGATAAGGGACAACACATGCTATACCTATTTCAGTTATTTTAGAAGGGTCTTCAGAAACCGTCTCCAGCTTACTGAGGAAACTTTTTATGGCTTTGAATGCCTAAAGGACAAAAACACTTTATAAATTGTAATTTCCAAAAATGTTGGATTAAACACCCAAACCACAGAACATATAAATAGATATGGTGTCAATATGTACCTCAACTCCTGCTGTGCATTTTTCTTTACCTGATCTCTGACGTTTTTGTCTGGATCCACAGTCAGTGTGCACAGTGTGGGCAGGATACGATTGGAGCTTTCAGCCACACTATAGTACTGATGGGTGGCAGCGAATCCTAGCACGCCTGCTGCACGTGAGGCAGGAAACGGATCTTTAGTTGCCCGTGAGAATGCAGAGATTAATACACGCTGGCGCATCTGAGAAAAAAACACACAAAGGAAAAACAACGCAAGATTGTCATTTAGAGAAAAAAATATGCCTGAACAAATAGAAGATTATGGGTTGTAAGTTGAAGTTACCCCAGCATTGAGGTAGGGGGCAATTTTGCCCAGGCAAACAGTGGTGTTGCAGCGGATGGGGCCCTGATCGTCCCGGGCTTGCAGTCGTGCAAAGTGACGCATCAACTCTTGATTTAAATTGGTCTCATTCAGTTTAGGGGCCAACAAAAGCATGGACTATGGGAACGAGATAAATTGAAAGAAAAGTCATTAAAAAATATAAGCATGGCGCTAGTAATGCCAAGGACATGGGTTTAATTCCCAGGGAAAGCATGAGCTTGAATGAAAAGAAAGTTGCTTTAGCTAGATCCATTTGAATGCATACGGTAAATGTAAATGAATGCCACTATTAATTACACCGACTTGAGTGTCAAAACACTGGAGAGAATCCAAATACCTTTACTGTCTGCTCTCGAATGGCAGGGTTTGTGTCTGTGAAACCATGAACCACGTGTGGAAAAATCTGAGTGTTAACTGCTGCTTCGTTTAAATACTGAATAAACTGCTCCATCTGATAAAAAGAGAGACAAAAAAAAGACAAAAAAAAAAGAATTCATTTAGAATTGTGAAAGTGTGTATGAAAGAGTCAGAAAGTTGGGATGACTAAACTGTAATGTAGAAACTCTAACAAAATCTACAAAAAGCATTGAAGTCGTGTATACCTGCTGTAGCAATCGTATCCTCATGGCACGGTCAGTAGAAGAGAACATCTTCACAATGACTGGGATGATTTTCTGCTGGTACTCCTCAGCTGACAAATACTTTCCTACCTACCACAAAAAAAATATCACTAAAACGGTATTAAAGGAACTTGCTGCTTATCACCTGTGAGGATGCCAACCTTCTCTTTACAATGAACAACATGGGTAAGAGTCAATGCAATACCAAAATGTCTATCACCTTAAATAGTGGTGTGAGAACGACAGCGCCAGCATTGCCAAACTCAAAGGCTGTAAGGAGTTGAGGCAGCACTTTATGTTTACAGAAATCTTCAGGGAAAGAATCAAGATTCTCACTCAGGTCCTGGAAAAACTGCTGCTTCTCTGCAGGTTCTTTAATCTACATGAACACACATACACATTTAGGTGACTTATCTGACCTAAATATATATTACCAGTTTTAAAGTATTAATGAAAATACATAAAACAATGCAAAGCAATACACAGAAAACAGCAAAGTAGTCTGATCATTCAATACATAATTTGCAACTTTTACAATAAAACCTTTACACTTGTAACATGCAATACAAAGAGTAAAAAAATCACCCAAAAAAGTCTGGGGTCAGTAAGATTTTCTTAAAGAAATTAAATTGTTTATTCAGCAAGAATGCCTTAAATTGATCAAAAGTGTCAGTAAACACATTTATAATGTTGAAAAATCTTACCAACCCAAAACTTTTGAACGACAGTGCAATGCAACACAATACAGGCTCACAGAATAAGCTGAATACACAACAGATTTAAATACCTGTATCTCTTCCAGGAACAGACAGCTCTCCACAAAGCTGTTGTTCATAAAGCCTCCAGGAGATCTACAGTTCAGTAGGAACCGAGCAGGGTTGGGACGAATCTTTGGGTTTGCACCCACTAACTCACAGTAATGCGGCACTAACTGCTTTGGAATCTGTGACAGGTAAACAAGGTGGTTTAAAAGACTCTGAGGACACATAGCTTTTAATCTGTTTGTCATAATAAAAAAACCTACAAAACAAAGCTATTATTTCAGTTAAGACTAATCAAAAATTTATCTGGTACCTTGCCCAGAGATCGTAACGAGGAGGCACGTGGTAAAGTTCCATTAAATACTTCCCAAATGAGACAACCGAGACGCCACACATCCCCTGTCCTGAGATCATAAAGAAATGCACAACAATGAGCTATGGCTGATTACAAATGCATTTTTTCCTGAACATGTTATGCCCAGTGGTCCAGTACCAGTCTAGGGTGGCACAGAAATCTTCATTATTCAAACTTAAGAAACAAGTTCGACTATAAAGTACTGGACTGTTTCAGTGCCTAAAACACCACTGAATACAATTAATTGTACTCAATTGTAATTGAGGTAGTGGTAGAATACATCAAGTAATACTGAGTGAACTGGGTTTTTTTTACTAGAAGATCCGTTAAAAAAAATTGCAACTGAAACATTTAACATTGAATTATTGACACTCAATTGGTCACCAAAATAAATTAATTGCAACAATTCTATCAAAATTAAACTCATTACTAAGGGGAAAAGGTGTTATCTTTTGAATCCCCATGTGCAACAATGTGAATATGATAAATGTGGCAGCTCATAAAACAAATACCAGAATGTAAATTTTATAAACACATCAATTAAATGTGATTCATTTCCATTTGTACTCTTGCCAACTTGCGCAAAATGGTGCCTGTTTTCAATTACAGCGAACAGGACTCACATTCACCAACGAAATCTGACAACTACTGCCTCATAAATGTTGTTTCTAAAAGCTTGAATCATGACACAAAAAAAAGTTCAAGCTGGACCAGCCAATGCATATGCAGTCATAAGCGTCTCACATCGCGTGCTGCACTTTCTCCAATTCAGAGTAATATGACTGCACTGTCTTTGTGTATCTAAAGTCTTTGAAGTCAAGTCAGAAAATGTTCTGCATTCAGAAAATGTAAATAGCCAACAGGGAATAGTTGGGGTGAAAATCAATAAAGAGAACTAGAAAACAAGAGTTTTCTGCTTGTACAAGTTACCATTTTTCTCCACCACTGCCAGTGATCTCTGGGGGATCATATCTCTCCATGTCAGGGTTGATCACTTTAGGTGGCGGTAAGGTGATGGAGTCTCCCTGGTCAGAGCTCACATGATCCAACCCTCCAAGCTTCCATTCACCAGCACGGTCCACAAAGACGGCCCACATGCCCAAGTTATTATGGTTGAGATGGCAGTCGTTCACCAAGAAGCTCAGCGCTTTCTGATGGGAAAGTAGTGACAGCAAACTGTACAACTGAACTAATGAATGAAAGATTTTTATCCAGTGTATTTACTTCAACACTAACCACAATTTGATGAAGGCCCCATGACACCTCTAAATCACTCGCACCAGTCTTCTCCGCCTGGACCTTCAAGTGTGCAGCCAGAGGGGTCACTGGCTCTGTGACGATGTACAAGCTTTTCTCGGTCTGATGTCCAACAGGAAAATAAAGTTTTAATAAAGAGTTGTGATAAAAATACCTTTTCAAAAATCACAATTAGGATAAATCTATAACGTAAAAAGTTTGTGTAAAATCTCCCACTAACATAAAGTGTCTAAAATGATTCTAAATATTTTATTCAGGGATTATTTCTTATAATAAGAGCCTGTTATTTTTAAGGGGTTACATTCACAAAAAGCTCACCTCAACCTGAATAATCAAGATGAAATGAGAGCACAAGAAAAGATGAGGCATTGTTTGAAGAGAACAACCTTCCTATGATTCAAAATCAAACTGATCAATTTAATTTCATCCATACAAGGTCCTTACCTCCAACCCATCTACGTAGGACAAGATGTTGGGATGTCTGAGAGTTTTGGTGCGTTTGAAAGCCGCTTTGGCAAGCTGAGTCTGCTCCTCAGTTCCCTGTGAAACCTCATACACAAAGACTGACACCAGCTCACCAGTGGTCTGGAATAAGGGGGTACAAGTTCGGTTAAGTTACAACTCATCTGTATAATGCAAAGAAGAACAGTGCCATTTAGAAATAGGCTATTTTATGCCGTCCTGATGATTGATCTGTCGTTATGTTTATCAGAATATGATCAATAGTTATTTATGCATCTAAAGAAATCTAACACATTTATTCATATAATATGCCAGTAATTCTGGTATATGGTGATCAGATAGTTATTAATATGGCATGTCAGGACACGTGTACAGTAAACACTAACAGTGCAGCTTTTTTTGCTATCATACATTATACGAGTGATGGCATGTAATTATCGATACAAATAAGGTAACACATAAATAAATCAATGCACACCATTGTGCTTAATACCACAATAATATTTCAGCTATTTAATGTGACAGCAGTTTTCTGTTGACGTGGCCACAGCAATGTTACGTACTCTGTTGAAAGGATGACAAAATAAAACAATTTCTTTGTATTTAATAGTCTTATTATCTAATCCATATGCGCCAAAGGATGTTGAGCCATGAACATGAAAACAAACAAGCTTACAAAGAAGTTAATGTGTTTTTGAGTTGCTACTTCGCCTTTGCTGTTTTAAAGTTATTCGCTCATGCTTAATGCTGAGCGGGATGTAGCTAGCAGCTAAACTTTAGACCGAGGATTTAGCGGCCTGCTGCGACACTATATGCTTTATATTAATATGTTAAGTAATTTTACCTTGCGCTTTCCCCGACTAAGGGTCCATATGCCTGACTTTTCTTGGTTTTCTGGTAAAATTTCATAGTTGAAGTCTTTGATAGGATCCCGTGCGAAAAAGGACCACATCCTTCCCCGTCAGTCCAGTACACGGTGTTGCTGTAAGACGGACAGCGAACCAATAGAGGGCGCAACTGTTCCGACAACCGAGAGAATCCGCCAAACAAATGTCACGTGACGCTGAATCCTCCTGAGCATTTTTGTCTACGTGTGCTATGCTGGCTTCGGAACGGTTCGGAAAAACATGCTAGCATATGCGGTTCCGAATTCAGCACTGGTTTATTTTGTACGTGCAACCTTAGTGACATTATTTATCTTGTTCTAGTTATTATAAATAGTAATGTTGGCATGAATTCCATTAAAGTTTAGATAATCCAGGGGAGACCGGTGCTTTATAATATTATTGGAGCCACGAGTCTAATTCCAACTAAATGTTTTCTCTAGCACTTATTTTTTTGTTTTCTCCTACATTAGAATATTTTCTTTCGAATATTTGTTATGTCCTCCACACTAACATTCATAGATCATATTTTTGCGATAACTATGGGGTAAGATTGAACACAAAACCACACTAAAACATTCAGACAACATACAACTACACAATCAAGTTTAAACGTATTCCCATGAAAACGAATTCTGTATTTTGAATAAAATATTGTAGTGTTTGGCTTAATACGGTTTACATTACCTTTTACAAAATAGAAACAATTTCACTGGCTGATAATGGAGGATAAAGTAAATGTTGCTATACTATGCATACTATGTATATGTTGAAATATTTATTGAACCCAAACACAGATGGAGTATCGGTTTTGATACTTCGGCAATGTGACATATCAATGCAATGGACCGTTTGTAATAATCAGGTCAACCGGATATAAATGAATATAATCAATATAAATTAACCGTGGCGAAATAGGTACATTGTGGTGTAATAATGTACTTACTAGAGTTAAGATAAATAGGGGTTGGTTTAGGATTAGTTGCATGTAATTTTGCATTATTTAGTTATTACTATTCTAATGTAATGTGTAACAAGAAAACTGTAAAATAGTGTTGCTGTGAACTACTGTTGTAAGAACCCTTTCAGTTACATCCTTAGTCTGTTAAGTGGTACATTCACATAGTATTCAATTCACATTTATTTGTATAGTGCTTTTCACAATACACATTTCAAAGCAGCTTTACATAAAATACATGAGTCCACATTACAATTTAGAGAGATCTGTTATCAGAACTGTCTAATATGAATTTCAGAAATGTACATATACAAATCAGTTAGTTAAAAATGTATTTAATATAATAATTCAAGGCAGAATCAATGAGTTCATTGAAGTAACGAATACATTTAACAAATGGTTATGACAGAAAATTGTAGCATTGGTACATTTTGATTCAGTTATTCTAGTAGTTGGCCAACATTGTATTAATACAGCATTTCAGAAATACCATATTGCAACACTTAGTTATCTACAGTATAAATTAAACTATAGGATTAGTAAGCATTGATTTGAATACTGATCATGAACTTGGATGTACAAAATTGAAGGACAAAACATGAGTCCATTAGCAATATTCTTTATTCACAAGCCTAAACAAGGCTTGCAAAATCAACATAACAAAACTTGAACTAAAACTACACATTATATACACTAAAAAGTATAGTTTGAGCAGAGGTTAGAAAGCAAAGACGCCGCAGGGAATTGAACCCCGTCCTGAGAATCAGGAGTGCCTCCACCGGAGTCTTTTGCTTTTTTTCTTATGAGGTTAAAAAAGCAAAACCTGAAGGAACAATCTTAAGATTGTTCCTCAGGAAAAGAAAAACCTCAAACCTGCTGCTCTACAATACTCAGGTCTTGAACGGCACTTCTTCTTTAGCCTGAAACTACACAAAAGACTGCAGGTTTCCCTCCCAAATCCCCAGATAAACTCTTCAAAACATCCAAAATGCCAATGATATTACTGTAGTAATTTTGTCCGCAATAGAAAAAAATATCAATTTTAATATGCTTCTACTTGGAAGATCAAATCTGACCAGTGAGCTCTTGAACAAGGCTGCACTTGCATTCAGGTGTGACTCGTTCCTATTTAAAAGCTGAAACACAAAGAGAAGAGTTTAGAGCCCCCCACCCCACCCGATGTCATAACCAATGTAATACAAATGTCATTTACCACCAAACAATGGTCCAGGTCTCGAATCCCACCAACACGGCCAGAACAAATCGGTGCGTAAAAATCACCACTCCTGTAACTAGACAGATGCTTGGTTTTCCATCCCCCACCCCACCCCCCGAACTATTTTTATATTCTTTTAAGCCAAAAGTGCACGTATAAAACTTATCTCCAGCCAGCGATGCTTTACACCCAATTCTTCAGAGTAAAGAATTAGCAATTCTACAGCTGCAATGAAAAAGAGCAAAAAGTTTACAAGCCCACACCCCCCTCCCTTCCTTTCCAACAGCAATTTAAAATCAATTTATAAACCAATGCAAAAACTGGTTACTCAATTGCTTTGACGCAAGCACATCCATCCACTCCCATGTTACGGCTCAGTCTCAATTTTAGAAGAATCACAACAGCATACCTGAAAAGAGAGAAAGTGTTGCCCCATCCCTCCCCAAAGCTACCAAACTCCAAACACTGA
The DNA here is from genome assembly GCA_030578275.1 of Meda fulgida. Lineage (NCBI taxonomy): Eukaryota > Metazoa > Chordata > Actinopteri > Cypriniformes > Leuciscidae > Meda > Meda fulgida. The sequence goes on from CM060629.1 coordinate 24,987,877, forward strand.
CATTGGATTTGATTGAAATTTTAGTGAAAGTGTTAAGTGCATGCATATTTTAAAAAAGTGCTTGTTCTGTCCATACACAGGATTAAGATCAACTACGTGTACTTAACTCAGCAGATAGCAGCAGAGGGATGCGCAAATAGCAGCAAAACATGACGAATATGAGGTTGATCAGAGCGACTGGATGTCCCAGTGTTTCATCAGGCGGTTAGGGCCCTCCCAGACGACAAGACAATTTTGCTCCCTAAGTGAAATTGACCTAAGAAAATGAAAATGGGGGGGGGGGGGGGGCAGGAAAGACGCGCAGACACACAGAAGAACTTCGACGAAGGGCTTCCGAGGTTTGGACAAAGCTCTCAAGCGCACAGAAGGGGGATTCGGATCGCCATTCACTCAAGTGAAGACATTCACCGGGGTTACTGCTCTCACAGACAGCCTTGCATTCAGATGCAGTTGAGAAGGCAGGGTGACAAACGGGTAATCTGAAACAAAGAGCTTCTACACACAAACACTTCCACCAACAAATTGCAATACTGTTATGACTCAACTAAGGAGTTAAGAGATGTAAAAGAAACTTGAAGTGCATGAAGCATTAAAAAAAATAAAAAAGGAGTGTAGCTTCTGAAGCATTGGTGATTGAGGTTACTGAAGTTTGCAAAAAGTTGTTGCATGAGATTTCTACAATCAAGTTTATGATTCAGACACCTGGTAACTAGATCCCACAGGGCGACATCATGTAACTTTCACCACACAGCTGGCTGAAGTAATTTCTGCAGAAGAGAGAGAAAAGTACATACCCCTCCCCACCCCAAACACATCTTTTCCAGGTAATTTACGGCTGTACAGGAAATGCCAAATAAAGCTGCACAGTTGCGCAGCTATTCCCAGCCACTCTAAATTTGGAGTCTGGAGCACAGTTGTGCAACAGTTGGAAAGTAGACTATTGCTATACATTTGTAAAGCAACTTTTTCACCCTGCACAGTTGCACAGAGTAGTGGCTAGGTAATGAAACATTTTAAATGTAGTTTCAAATCTATTGTAGCACAACGAACTGTCCTGCCTGTCGAAGCGCTCAGTGGAACCGGGCGATTTCGGGTCATAACTTCTTCTGATAGGTGGCATTCTTCACGAGGCTTTGTAAGATTCTGCAAGACCAAAAATGGCAAAAACAAAGACCCCTACGCCCACCCTTCACAAAACAGCCGAATGTCCAAATAATACCATAGAGTCTGCAAGATTCATATATCAAAAGTGTAGGCTTATAGCCAAAGAGACTACAATGTGATGCATAAAGCATATCTCCTCAAGTTAAATTTGTAAAATTTGCCTTTCCTCCTTTGGCCTGATCAAGATGTAGGACTGGACTGATCTGCCTCTCCACCTTGAACAGAGTTGACTTCAAGCACTGGCATCCAAGCTCTACAAAAAGCGCCAAGCTTTACACTCATACCTGGAAAAGCATAAAGAAATACCCAAGAAAGCCCCACACATACCCCAAGAAACAAAATGCATACCAAAATTTCAATCACAACAGGCTATGCATTTATTAACTGAAAATGGGTTCAGTACAGAATGTACACTTACATACAAATTACAAAGCTAACTTGTAAAATGTGCTCGACCACAGATCTTACTATTGTAACACACTATTAATGGAAAAAGGTTAGGAACAAATGGGCTTGCTTAGTGACCTTACGTGACCAAAAGAGGCTGAAGTTGATTGATGCGAAAGCAAATCTTTACATACAATGTTAGGATGACATCTTCAGTGGAAAGCATTCAGGGACACTGCACACTGAAAAATGCAAAGGGGGAGGAAAAGAAAGCCTACACACATCCCCACTCTTCAAAATACAAAAATTAACCAAACAATAAGCAACTAATACAATTACTGCTTAGACATTTAGCCATCAAATTGTATTCAAGTACAATACAATGACAGACAAAAGCAAATGAATGCCATTTACATGAATATCCAATTACTTGCCATTAGAAAACGTTAAAAGCGCCTTGGCCTCTATTGAAGTAGCTTTGCTCCTTAAGTGAGGGGAGGGGAGCAGATATTGGTTGGACCACCAGCTTTGTTCTTTGAGGGTTTGTTTCAATCTGTAAGAGTCAAAATTAAGCAATCCCCCCAGATCCAAACCCCATAGAAAATATTCATACATTCAACCAATATCGCTATACCATTCAATAAAGAGACAAAAGAGTGCCATGATGTGTGTTAAATAAATGAAAGCGTTTGATCCCATGCCGCGTTACCCAAGATGTAAACGTTGGTGTTGCTGCCATGGAAGGCTTGTAACTGGGCCACTCATCCCCTGGCAGACACACTGGTGGTTCCTTCCCCCATACAGCGCTATTTCAAGCCACCCTTAATAAAGCCGCTTTCACAAGCTGCAAAGTCTAGGAAAAGATTTGGGTTAACGGCCCACACCCCTCCCGCCCCATAACAATCCCCGACATTAAATACTGGAAAAACTGATGAAAGTGTATGGTTCATTTATCCAAACAAGATTTAATACAAATCCAATGAGGTACCTTCCTAAATCCCATCAAAGCAGAGGCTTTCCTTGAAGCTTTAAAAGAATCGTTACAGAGCAGTCAACAATTTGACTCTAAAAGGGTCCACACAACATCCTGGAATCCCTTTTGGTTCTATCGCCTCTAATGTGACCAGGGCCTGTGGGAGAGAGAACTCGAGAAACGCATTTGCCCCTCCCCAATCCCAAGAATACTGTGCAATAACATCACATAACTATTCAGAAACTGCATTTGCAAAATCTATATGTCAATACTTTTACAATAGCGCATTTAAATTTTACAAAACCGATTTTTTTTTAAAATTAGGAACTGTTGCTCCTATTTATCATTAAAAATCATGCATGAACTCGTCAAAAATTTTACCGGCAGGCAATACGCAGCTGCCCTGGCATCATATGTCGGACTGACGCAGCGGGTGTGGCAGTAGAGGTAGTTGTGTCGTTTAGGGACGCAGGGTAACTTCAACTCCGAAAAGCCCTTCATACGTGGATTGCTTCTCAGGACAGACCTAATGGATTTAAGCGGATAGGGAGACGACTTTTCCAAAGGCCTACAGCCGAAACGCAGCGGAGGCGTGGTCGATTAAGGACGGTCATCTCCACAGCACACTAACAGCATTCATCAGACTTGGCCAACAACAGGAAAGATGAAACATCGGAATTTCAAACAGTCACTCACCACGCCTGAAAAGGAAAGAACAGAACTTCGCGAGCAAAAGTGTTCTGGAATGCAAACTACTGAAATGATGACTTTTCATAATTACACAGGATACCTCTACCCATACAAACCTAACGCCCTCCTCATGATTTTTCTATGGAGACGACCCCTGATACTCTCTGCTTGTGAGCCCTCTTTCTTTCTCTGCTGCTGTTGGGACACCCATCTTTGGCTTGCTCTGACCTAGACCAGCTGAGCTCCCCCTGGTGGCCAACGTGGTACGCTATTCTGCCTTGTAGGTCTGGCTCCCCCTCCTGGAAACTGCTGTTGCTGCTCTTCTCCCTGCTCTGTGCCCTCTGATTCTCTCCTGTGTCCTGCCTGGCTTGACATCTGGTCCTGGCCTCTGCTGTAGATCTTTTCTTCCATCCGTAGTCATATAAGAGCTAGGTCGCTACTGGATAAATTAAACTCAGTCCATTTCTCCTTCCCTCGGCACTTCGGTCTTCTGCTGATATTTTTTGGATCATGAAAAGCACACTAAGCTCCCATTTCAAAGCTGTTACGAAACACGTGACTCAGTCCATAAGGCGTTAAAATGTGCGCCATCGTAGCAGATTAAAAAAATGCTTCTAGGCTAATGAATTGATGGACGAAATAATCATGTAGAATTCTTCGAGAGAAAAAAAAAGCCTGCGTCTATAATCGTTGTTGATGTCTTTCAAACTATGAACTCAATGTTCAGTAATTTCTTCCCAAAAAAGCAACAAGAACGGGCTTCTCTATTTGTAAAGGCTTCAAAAAGAAACAAACAAAAAAAACGAAAAAAATGTCCGATTGTCTGGTGAGATTTTTTGTGTTATGGTTTGCAGATTAAAAGGACAAGCTTTTTTTACTCGAAAATGTACTGTAGTCTTGTACGTTAAATATGGTAGCCCTCACTATCATAGCCATTGTCACGACCGCCATTTTGTAAAGGCGTTATAAAATCGAGAATGAAAATAAAAACTATTTTAGGTCATGTCTCTTAAGAAAAACACGTTGAAACAAAATATATTTTAAACTGTCTAAACAGAGTACCATAACATGGTAATTTAAAGCTGCGCTTTGCTTAAGCTCTTGGCCAGCTGGTAAAACATTAAGCTAGTGGTAAAATCATCAATATATACTCTATTACATAAAACTGTATATAATTTAAGCCAAGTTACTTCAGAAAAACCTCGTTGAAACAAAAATATATTTAAAACTAGCGTAGCTGCTAAATGAATAAGATAACACGTTCTTTTATAGCTGCCCAGTGCCCTTTGTTCAGTCTCTTGGTCAGCTGGTTAAACCGTTGCTAGTTGTAAAATAAGAACTATAAATTCTGTTATACTAAACTGCATAGCTTTTATAGTCTATCGTCTCGTTGGGACCAATATAAGGTCGAATATTTCTTCAAAATAAAGCAATTTAAATGATAGGTAATCTTTCGATGTAACATCTATACCCTGAAAGTAACTTATTAGAAGAAAGCCTTGACATAGTCAACTGTAACAACGTATACATTTAAAGTGCAAAAAGTGAACAAAGACCTGTTCCTCTAAATTATCGACAAAGAGAATAATACAGTCACATCACCAGAACACGAAACCTCCCTGCCTCCATGTGCGTCTCACCCCGTCGTGACGAGCTTGTTGTTGGCATGGTCTTTATAGACCTCAGTGACACGGTCATTGTCAGCTCCTTCCGCTGTGTGATTAAAAAATAGTTCCTCTCACAAAGAGTTTTGTTTGATTTTAGATCAAGATATATAAATGACTCTGTATTGTTATTTTGACAATTAAAAGAAAAAGATCTGTGTAATCAAAACCAACATGTAATGATTGTATGATGCATTGTATATTAAATGTCTGTTTAAAAGCCGAATTATGTAACTTTAGGACAGTAAGTCGAATTAGAGCGCAAACGTTCCCCAAAACTACAAGTAGATGATATGGAAATGTGGGGAATTATATAAAAGGAATTCCCCCACCAAATGATCTTGTATATTAGACCAACGGTCGATCACAGCTGCCTAGAAACGCAGCGTGATTCATCACAAATGCACTTTTCAAACAGCAACAGTTACGTGAGAAGCGCAGTGCGGAGGAATACAACATGGATCTAAAACCCCCTCTTTCAAACCGGCTCAAACTGGTTTCTGTGCGCGGATCTTGTTTTCTTTTTTACTGCAATGCCATAATGCGCATGCGTGTAACATTTCTTGGTTTAAAAATATGATAGATCATCCAACTCGAAGAATTACCAGAATGTTCTGGTTTACCCCGGATTGAAAGTTATACGAAAACAAACCAGGTTTTTCGGAGGTCAAGAAGTATTTTACAAGTTTAAAACAATGGCCCATCATTACAAATTAGAGTCAATGTCAAATGTTTTTTATTTGATATACCTATTTTGCTGTAGCCTACTTTTACACTCCTGTGACTCGATTTCGATTTTAAAAAAAGTTAATAAACGTACATTTAAACGGAATTTGAAAAGTTCGTGTAAAGGGAATGTGTTTCTTTGTCACATTGAAAGGGTGGGTGCGGGGCAAACGAGATCTCCAGCACGTCTCCTCTCTGGTATTTGTGCTGACGTTCACAGCGGTTCAAGACTGCTAAAAGTGAGAAGGGGGATGGGCAACACAAAATACACTTAAAACACGAAATGCCTGACCTGTGGATTGCCTGTTTGGTTCTAAACATGCAACATGCGGGTCGGTAGAAACCTGTAGTGATTTCAGTCTTCATTTCGTAAACATCAATTAATCTGTTAAATGGTTTTATATTACACTGCGCTAAGTAAACACATTGTTTGTTGGATTAAGTTTCAGGGACAGTTATCTACAAAAATAAATGCTACAATTTGTTTTACATTCGACATTCGAATAAAGATGTATTATTCTTAGCAGCTGACGTCACGTTGTTTGTGCGTCAGCATTTTGAATGAATTGCAGATTATTTTGTCATCATCAAACAATAACTTTACAATACATTACTAATGAAAACTTTGTTTTATGTACCTCATCGGTTAGTTTTGCCGCCATAACATGATGTGTTGAATTAAAACAAAATCCAAATGTGACGAATGTGGCAAAGTGTGGAAAGATCGAGATGTTTGCAGCATGGATTTCATTTGCAAGTTTACCACAAGATGGCACCAATCTTACACACCCCTACCCTAACAGTCATTCTAATTAATTATGAATGATCTGATGAAAACCTTCAGCCAATAAGTTAATCAGACTTGTTTACACATTTCCTCTTCATCAGCATTATCACATAAAAGGCCGTTTCAGTGGAATGAATAGTTGCACATTTCAACAGTCCCTCAAAACATTTCAGTTATAAAGACCCAATGTGTAATAATGGAATTTAAGAAATATATTAGTTGTAGTTTCACACAGCAACTATTTTCCATATGATAAAATATAATCTTTAATAATTTATCTATACAGAGCCTTATCCGACGAGAAGTATGAACAAATATGTGCATGTTAGTGAATGGTAATGAAGCTGATGGCTGATTTAAGGGAATTTGGAGAGACAACTCATACAAAGGTTTATTAAAAAGAAAATTAAATACAGAAATTATATTGTATTGTAGTCTTTAAATATATGATTACATGCATTTTGAACATTTAAAGCATGACAAATCAAAGGTGATGGATATTTAATTTTTTTTGGTAATGTTAATACTAAATAATAATAAAAACACAGTTAGTCATTGTTTGTTCATGTTAGTTCACAGTACATTAAAAATGTTAACAAAAATGTTATGATGTACAAAAAAAATGTACAAAAAATGTTAAAAAGTACAACATTTGATTTCCATAATTACTAAATGTTGAAATTATCATTAATTAAGATTAATAAATGCTGTAGAAGTCTTGTTAGTAAATGCTGTATTGTTCATTCTTAGTTCACATTAACTTTTAACTAGTGTTAACTAATGAAACCTTATTGTAAAGTGTTACCCATAAATTATTATTATTATTTATTTTTTACATTTTCACAGTTTTTACTGATTTTCTTCACTAAATTTATTTTTAATGATCATATTAAATAATCAGGTCATAAAAAAGAATGATAAAATAATTAACAAAAGGCTCATGTTAACTACTGTTATTCTTTATAAACAAAATAGCTGTTGTTTAAACTTCGGGAATGGGGTTTGATATGAATGTTGTATAAGAAGTACAAGAAAAAAAACTATTTCTATGTCTGCATATATAAATGTCTTCCAATAAATCTATTGTGATGTAACAGAGTACCGTTATGAATTTCACTTACACCATTTTGTATATGTAACCCAAATAACATGTAATGCAATGTCCTTTCACCAAATCGATCGCCCAAACCAGATCGATTGTGTTCCAACTGTGTTCTCCCCATGAGGGCGGGTTTTTTATTGAGATCAATGTAGAGCCATTACATCAGAATCAGATGGATATTGTGTGATAGAATGCCTTGGCAGCATTAGACTTGTTTCACTCCTGCTACTAGCCTGGTGAAGAATCTTCTGCTTGTTAACGGATGCACATTTTAATGTATTTCTTTAGAAGTTAATTCTTTCTTCAAACTTCTGGAACTTTTCATGAACAGACTCCAAAAAGACAAGGATAACATATTATTATTATTTTCTCCAGAAAAGGGAGTCAATAGAGTAACGTACTGATAGTGCAGGTATAAGACATGGAAAGATACTTCACACCGGTGCGTGGCTCCTCAGAGGATGAGGTCAAAATGTACAAACATTCCCATCACTTATCTCATCAACATCCTCATCAGCATCCTCTCAACCATCATTACCAGCATGGATCACACAGGTATGTGCTTAAACTTTATTTGGAGGACATGTGTCAGGGTTGTTACTGTTAACTAAAACTAATTAACCAACCAAAAAAATTGTTAATTGAAATAAAATATTATAACAGAGGAACAACTTATAATAAAAACGAAAATTAGAAATGCTGTCTTGGCAGCTATAACTGAAATAAAATAAGTTAAAATATTATTTAAATTGTAATTAAATTACTAAAATTAAACTGAAATAAATATATACAGAAAAAAAAAAGTGACAAATCCACAATAAAACTACTTCAATGAAAATGAAAACATATAGACTAAAAATAATGTTCAAGTGAAATTCAATCTTACTCTTTTTATCATTAAAACTTTATTATAAAGTTAGTCCTTTGAGGTTAAAATATTATTTTTCAAACCTTCAAAATGGCAGCATAAAATAAAACAAAAGTCACAAACTACACATCAGACTGTCCAAAATTTCAGTTTAAAAAGTTTTTGTGATTTTAACATTAATTTTAGAGTTTTTGAGGTATATGACGAATGGGCAGCGGTGGCTAATGCCATCTTTCCATATTCATACTTTTTCTTTGGTCACGTGGCACATTTTTCAATGATCAGAAGGTGTAATTTAGCTATATTTGAATGTGAAGATATATTGTAGGATTTGAATCCAGCAAAATAATTGTGTACATTTGTTTACATTTTTTAAATAAAGATAACCTTTAATTTTCTTTCCTCCTAGTTTTCATAGTGCAAATATTTTGAATTAAAACAAAATGTCATTATGGTAGGAAAAATGTATGGTAATACTTTATTTTGATGATTGACTTTAGACATTATCTACTAACTTTGCAACTTCACGTCAACTAACTCTCATTAGAGTATTAGTAGACTGTTAGGTTAGGGTTTGGGTTAGTATAAATAAATTGACATGTTGCAAAGTTACTTATAATCAGTAGAATGTCTAAAGTGGACCATTGAAATAAAGTGTTACCAAATGTATATTGTGGCCTGTAACAGAATATATATAAATACTGGTAAAATGAAAATACTGGCACTATGTGATCTGTTCTTGTCATATGACAAGAACAGATCACATAGGGCCAGTATTTCATTATTATTCATTTCATTTCCTTATTTAACCCCTCTTAAATCAGTCACAGCTCTTCAAGCTGTCATGGAAAACACAGTGATAGACATGCTCACCATCACCATGATAACCAGCATCACGCTTATCCTGCACACCCTAAAGGGTCTGGAGAACACCACAGATTCAATAAAAGGTCTTCCTCCAGCCTGTCCTCCTCCTCCTCCAATTCTTCATCTGTGTCTTGGACCTCAGAGCCCAGCTTGGATGATGAGACGTACCTCATGCACAAACCCCAGCATTCCCTGTCCTGCTCCAACATCCCTGAGGTTCAAAGGAAGAGCCACGGCAGAGAATCTGAAGACTTTTTTGATCACAGCGGTCACCGCCACAGCCTGGAGAACTCTGTCGAACTGCTCCCTGCTTCTCAGCATGATAATCGGATGGCAAAACTCTCCAGGGGCCATAGCAAAAGCGAGGAGGCCCTTCAGCAAAATACAGATTGTTACTCAGCAGGATCTCACCTCATAGATCATGGGCCACTTTACAAAACTGCGAGCCTGGGACAAAGCCTTGCCTTTAGTGGCAATATCAACAACACACTTGGAGGCAGGGGAGTTCCCAAGAAGGCGGTTTCAACAATTCAGTTGCCCAGCAAAGGTATTCTGAAAAACAAAGATGAGGGACAGAAAGGAGGCAACTTCAGGAAAGCCAAGTCTATGGAGGTGCTCTCCACCAGGGTGCACGTCACAGAAGTAACCAAGCAGATCACTATGGAAGCTGCGAGGGATAACTTTGTGAAAGGGAAGCTGCAGTTCTCTGCATTTCTTGATGAGATCACCAAGCAAGTAATCAGTCCCGGTGCACTTAGCTCTTTTGGCTTAAACACACCCACGCCCCTAAAATCTCCTAACGAAGAACGCATACACCGCAGAGGCAAGCAGGAGAGCGTTGTGCCGTCACCAAAACAGCAGGCCATCAGAGCCGAGAGACCCAATTCAGGAAAAAACGGTATGGATTCAAGCTCACTCTCTCGATCACTTAAGAGACCAAGCAAACAGCATCAGGACTACTACCACAACCGAAGCCTGACCAGTCCTACACCACCACCACCCCCCCGCCATCCTTCTAAAGCTGAAAGACAGGGGGCTTCCTCGGCTAAGCAGCACCAAAGGCAATATTCTCAGATGCTCACTGACGGTACCAGCACCAGCCCTGAAACTATCCGCAGCCACCTCCCTAAGCACAGAGTGCAACATCAAAGTAGTCACGGCCCATCCAGGCACTTGATTCCTAAGCAGGAGAAGGGATCACCGCCTCCTCTGCGAGCCCCAGGCCTGGAGTCAGAGTCTCAGTCAAGTAAATCATCCACCAGTGCTAGCTCAGAGAAAAGTGACAGATCTAAACACATGGCACACAGGAGGCAGTCTAAACCTCACAGGGTGAGTTCATCAAAAGCTGAACAAAAAAAGCGTCAAATTTTATACAATTTACACAATTACAAATCAAGAGAAAAATGAAAATCTACTTTTAACTAAATGAAGCTATTACTCAGTATGAGTTTCAGACCAAATGTTGTTTTGTATTTGTTGATAAATTTATACAAATATTCCAAAAAATTGGAGTCAGTAAGAGGTTTTTTAAAGTGACAGCAAAGACAAAAAAATTCTTCTACTCCATAAATTTGTTCTTTTGAACCTTATTCTATTCATCAAAGAAACCTAAAAAAAGACAAAAAATTAAAAACAAAAGAGAATGTTTCCACAAAAATATTAAGCAGCACAACATGTTTTCAACATATTAATAAATGTTTCTTGAGCACCAAATCAGCATATTAGAATGATATCTGAAGGATCATGAGACTGTCATCAAATTACTTTTTAAAATATATCCAAATAGAAAAGATATTTTAAATTGTGATAATATTTCATTACTGTATTTACTGTTTTTAAAAAAGAAATCTAATAAATGCAGCCTTTGTAAGCATAAGACACTTCTTTAAAAAACACATTTGAAAAAAATCTTACCAACCCTAAACTTTTGATCAGTATATAGTGTATTCCATAAATGAAAGAAACATGTAACCTTTTTTCCCTCACAAACTCTTAATATCTTGAATCTTGAAGAAAAGTCATAAAATGCCATGGTTTAAAAAATAAAATAATAAATATGGCATTGGGTTAACCTCTAAAGCTGGAAGCATGAGGGATACCCTTCATTGTGACCATATCTGTTGATTAGCACAATTGAACCAGACGAGTCATCAATCAATGGTCTTTCCTGGAGCGTAATACTTCAAAATCAATTTTCTATTTTGCACTGTTCTCTGATTACTGTTTCACCCGCTCACTTCTTTCTCTTGCCTCCAGGATTCGGTCAGTTCCATGGACAGAATTCAGTAAGTGGTTTCCCCTTTTTTTCTGATTGGTTATTTCAGACTATTGATTTTGCTCTTATTCCAGAGCTTTCCCCCATTTTACTCTGCTCAGTTTCCTAAAGCATGTCATCCAGTGAGCCATATCGATTGCTTCTATTTTCATCTCTCTGTTTATCTGTTCTGTACACAGTCAGAGCAGTCATGATGTTTTTTTTGTTTTGTTTTTTGAGTGATTTATGATTCTGAGTCTGTACCGAAAATCTCCTGACAGATAAACACATCGATCTGTAATATATTGCAGGATGCTGGAGGAGTACAACAAAGAGCTGCATGAGAACCTGATGCAGACAGTGGCATGCATTGAGAACATGGAGACAGAATTGCAATGTACCAAGACAGAGTTAGTCAGCTGCAAAGAGAAATACCGAAGGTCAGCATTTAAGCTTTACATGCCATGAAAAACAAACATTTTTGCTACATTTGTTAAAAATAACACCACCCCACTCTCTCTCTTTGTCTAATGCCTCATTTGCAGGCTCCAGGAGAGCTATTCTGTTTCTCAGCAGGCAAACAGCGTCTTGGAGCAGAAACTCAATTCTGCGGTAAGATTAACATCGAGTTTCAGGAGGCACTTTGCACAAAATCAGTACAAAATAGGATCAGAAAGAAAAATGTATTTGTTTTGAATAAAAGGTCTGTGAAAGAAAATGTTTATTGTCAACTATAGAATGTTAGCTAAATAATATATGAGCGGTTTTATTCTCATTTTATTTAATTAAGTTTGTAGTTTTCAACCTTGTTAAAATGTATGACTACCGGTAATTACAGTTTAGACCCTTTTTTTGGTAAATGTGTCAATGTCAACATTAAATAGGCTATTTACAGTTAAAAATAAAATTTAACCTAAATTGTTCAAATGAACTAGTAATTAAATTGTTTTTTTCATTGCAATTAATTGTAAATCAGTTCAACTATTATGACATTTTACAATTTTGCATGTTTGATACAGCTGAGAAGGTCAAGACTTCTAAGGTAGGACCAAATCATAATTTTTAGCAGATATGAGATTTGTGCTTAACATAAAAATGGACCACATCTGTGGAAAATACTACACAGATTTATAAAATTTTAACAACAGACTGGTTTCTGCAAAAGATACATACATCGTAGAAGAAGCTCTCTGTTGTGAATGTTTCTTTTTTAGATTTTTTTTCTTGTATAAAGTGCCCATCTATAAAATATGATAGAGCTGTTTTCAGGCCTTTTATGGCTTATCAATTAAAGCACATGCTTTCCCTTACGTTTGGCTCTTAGAAAATGTAAATTCACATCTGCTGAAATGTCTCTAGTGTCTACAGACATACCGTCACCTGTTTTACAGCAGCCATATCACCCTGTAGCCCAAGACTGGTTGCCCAATGAAGCTAAGCAGGGATTAGGGTGGTCAGTACCTGGATGGGAGACCTCCTGAGAAACCAGGTTGCTGCCGGAAGAGGTGTTAGTGAGGCCAGTAGGGGGTGCTCGCCCTGGGGTCTGTGTGGGTCCTTACGCCCAGTATAGTGATGGGGACACTATACTCTCAAAGAGCACCCTCCTTCGGATGAGACGTTAAACCGAGGTCCTGACTCTCTGTGGTCATTAAAAATCCCAGGATGTCCTTCGAAAAAGAGTAGGGGTGTAACCCCGGCATCCTGGCCAAATTTGCCCATTGGCCTCTGTCCATCATGTCCTCCTAATCATCCCCATATACTGATTGGCTTCATCGCTCTGTCTCCGCTCCACCAGCGCACTATGGCTGCCGTCGCATCATGCAGGTGGAGCTGGACATTGGTGGTGGTTGAGGAGATTTCCCCTTCTATGTAAAGTGCTTTGAGTACCCAGAAAAGCGCTTTATAAATGTAACAAATTATTTTTTTTTTTATTACATTTAAGCAGTATTTTATTTTTTACCGTATTTTGACAGGTAAACAGCTTGGAATCAGAGAGGAAGTCCCTCATGCAGAGAGTTGTGGATCTGACTAAACAGCTGGATACCGCTCAGAAAACCATCAACTCTCTGGAAAACATCAATGTAGGTGCAACACACAGACAGATACAACAAACAGATGCTACACGTCTTCCATTTTTTGGACAACTAGTCAATTCCAAACTAAACAGCTTATATATAAGCCTAAAATTGTATACATATACAAGCAAACTAAAAAAATTACACATCACAAGCCACATGTTGAATGTTAAAATCTGCATGAAATGGAAGATACAAGTCTTTTCTTCCTTATTGTGACGTATATCTGAGTGAAACAGCTTCTTGAACAAGAAAAAAATTAGGGTACTGTAGTTTCTCATAGAGTAGCCTACAACAGTTGGGTTCTGGAAGTAAAAACTCTATTCATTATCTCCATATGGAAATTGATTTTCAGCGAAAATGTCTAAATCTTTAAACACAGCCTAACTTTAAGCTACAAGGTTGATAATCGATGGCAGTTTCTTTTGTCAAAGCCATCTGTTCGCATTATTTCAACTTATTTGAAAAAACAAACAAAAAAAAACAATCATGTTTTACATTGGAATTTGTGGGGAAAATACATCACCCATGTTGCTTTACAGAAAATTCCACCAATCAGAGAGCCACAACAAGCAAAACACACAAAAAAAGATTTTTATATGCATTTTACAATAAACTGAAAGTTTTGTTTTTAGGGGTGGGATTCTTTAGGCACCTTAAAATCTGATCTGATTCCAATTCTCGAAGTCACGATCCGATTCCAAAACGATTCTTGATCTACTTTTTTTCTCTCATTAATTAAATTGTTTCTTAATCTTACAATCTTTTTTATTTATTTAATAACAAATGTAATTATAAGTACTTTTGAATAAATTTAAAATAATTACAATTGTAGCCTATGTTAAGATTTGTAATAGGCTATACGGTAAACGAATAGGCTATAGCTTGAAAACATATAAGCAAGTAGCCTAGTAAGTAATAAAGAAGAACAACGAAACATTACATGATATAACTTACTGTGTTTACATTAATGTTGCGTCATAAAAGCATGAGATACAAAGCCTACATTTAACATTTAGTCACACGCAGCTTCATGCGCGAGCAGTTTTCACAAAGCGTGCGTGGGGATTTGAAATTGAAAGCAGCCTTCAGTCAGTGAGTTTAATATTTTTAATATATAAGCCCACAGAATTCCAAATAGCATACACGATGCCTTCGTAAAGCATTTGTAAGGAAAATATAGGCGGGCGAGACCGCGCACTGTCTGTGTATCAAGCAAAGCGCGCGTGTGTGTGAGAGTGTGACCCGCGAATTTCCTTGTAATTCGCTTCAACCATGTCGAACTTTATCATTTTTTTATTTATTTTTTTAATGTAAGATTCGAGTGGTGTGTGTGGAAATGGAGGGAAAAAGATTACAGGTGTTTCTAAAGCACATGCTTTACATCGCTTCACATCCCGATTCGCGCATCTGTGGTTAAAACTAAGCTCAGAATAGATTCAGAAATTTTCAGAAAAGAGAATCGCGATGCATACATTTTTTTCTCCCATCCCTAATATGATTTGGCTATATATAGAGAGAGCCTAAGTCCCTCCCCTCCACTTCCGGTTCATGGGACCTTATTTCGGAAAAAAATTATGGTAGGCTAGTCAATGGCGAGAGACGACTTGTCTTTTTATTCCATCTGAACTGTGCCCCGAATTACACGTATGATGTTTGTCAATTTAAAAGATAATTATGAAAGTCAAGAAAGTCGCAGTTTGTCATAAAACAGAGGAGTAACATTTAGTTTATGTGAAAATCGCTCAATAAACTATAGGGCTACATCTCTTGTATCGCACTATACGTCACCAAAATGTTGCTCGTATCTGTGCAGTCTGGTACAAAACACTCAGGCATGACGGCGTAAAGTTAGGATTATAATGTAAGACTAGAAAAAATGAGAAAATGTATGACGTTTCATGTGCGCCTTTTGGGTCTTTTTAATTACGTATTTTCACAGTCTTATACCTCAACAGTTTTACATCAAACTGCGACTTTCTTGACTTTAAAATGTATATTTTAAATTGACAAACATCATATGTGTAATTCAGGGCACAATTCAAACGAGATCAAAATTTGTTGTCTCTCGCCATTATACCAATACTTTTCCGACATGAGGTCCCATGGTGGTCTACCGGAAGGGGAGGGACTTAGGCTCTCTATAATCTATTTTGCTGTTCGCAATGCTTTATGGGATTGTTGTTATTTCCCTCATTAAAGATATGTAGGCCTACACAGTATTGTATTTGTCTTTTTGTCTGGTTTTCAAAAAGCTTTTTGCTTTAAATAAATGTCTGTAATGTTGTGATGTGATTCACCTCATAGCTGATTGGTTTGGTTAATAACTTACAATGCTTTAAAAGAAACTTTTTAAAAATGTATGGAAAAAATACTTCCAAAACTAATATTGCTGAAAAAATGGTGGGCACTGATGCTGTGATCACATGTGAGTGACAGGTTATTTCATGGTGACTTTATAACATCTTTCTCTCCTCAGGTTCACTCATTGATTAGTGAGTTGTTGAAAAATCACTTTGATTCTCAGAGAGGACTGGAACACTTATGTTCTCGAAATTCTCCAGGCCATCCTGATAGTGACCAATCAGACATTGTGCAAGAGCTCAGAAACAAGCAACCATCTGGAGAAAAAAAGGAAGTTTTTGAATGGCCACAGACTGTACAGACATGCTCAGGTGCCAGACAACAGCCTGCTACAGCCTTTCTGCCATGGAAACATGATAATGATCCATGGGCAAGGTCAGAGCAACTTGTGGTTAAAGGAAGTGACTCACAACTTCCTTTTCTTTTCGTTGATGATGTGCCAATCCACAAAACGATGGCAGATACAAAGGCCCCAAGTCATCAAATGCATCAGTTAGCCGTGAACACAGAGATCCACAATATTCCCCCAACCCCATATAACCTAGATGAGAAGAGGCTCAGCAGACAGACAGGTGGAGAAGGAACCGTCACGGTGGGGAAAGACCCTGATTTCAGTTCTCTCACAGCTCAGAGGATGCTGAATGAGTTTTTGAACCAGATTCCTCCTCCAGCGCATGATGGTAAAGGGAATGATAGTTTGGAAGCAGTGATGGGGGCCAGAGAACTAACAGAAGGAAAACAGTAACATTCAATCTGAAGTATACACTATATGGAAAATAATATAAGAACTGGATCAAAATCGCAATAACGTCCCCCATTACCATGTTGGTAATTATGAAATACACTTCACTTCTATCTTCACAAGAACAATTGTTGTATGCAAATAAGTAGGCCTATGTATACCATCTGGTTTTGTGCTATATAAATTAAAATCATTTAGTTTTCAGGTTTCCTGTTTTGATTTGTGGTTAAATAGGCTACATATGTGAAAGGCAATCTCTGTGTTTGTGTTTTTATAGGCTACCTGCTTGCACTTTTTGCCCTTGTATATTCTGAAATGCTCAAAACTGGTAATCAATAAAATAATATGGTTAGAACAATGCGTTCCAATCATATCATTTTACTGATAACCAAATTTACTTTCAAAGAGCTGCTTATTCAATTATTTTTGACTGTTTAATGTTTGCCTGCGTAAAAAATGAAAATGGAGAGTGAACAGAGCTTCTGTGAAATATGTAAATTAACGACTGAGACCATTAATGTTCATTTGTCCATTTATTGTAGCTATAGATTAACATTTAGCAAAGTTTTCGTGGTTGTGATTCTGAAATCTAAGTGTAACTGATAGAATGCAAGTCATAATTTCTGCAATTAGCCATATAGCCATATTATTTTATTATATAATATCCTGAAATTAATAAAGTCTTTGCTGTACATTTGAGAATTGTTTATATTTGTCTATATTATATTGTTTGAAAATTTGGTGTCTTTATATCCATAAAACTGTCATCAGTTAACCTTATGCAAATTTCTTCAAGTGATTTTAAAGGTGCAGTGTGTGATGTTTAGCGGCATCTAGTGGTGAGGTTACGAATTGCAACCAACCGAAGTTACGGTGGCCGACTGGAAAAGATGTCGTTGGCTGAGACATCAGAGAGTGGCCAGTTAAGCAATGAGGTTTCTTTACAAAGATAAATTAAGAAATGATGTTTACTTAATTATTCAGTAAAACGATATGTTATGGCGAATATTATTGTTACTTGTTCATCATTGTGTCAGTGTTGTTTTCGCTGAGTTTAGCTGGCTTCTTTGTACGAAGAACAACATAGCACAAAGTAGTTTGTCCGTTTAGGGCTGCTGTAGAAACATGTCGGCGCAAAATGTCTATTTCGAAGTAAGGGGACCCGCGGTGTATGTACATAGAAACGGCTCGTTGTAAGGTAATAAAAACATAACGGTTCAAAGGTCTTCATTCACCACTGAAAACATAGTTATGATATTGCATTTCTTTCAACAGATCCTCCTAAATATTACACAATGTACCTTTAAGTTAATCAATCATGATCAATACACTACAGCAGTTAATACACTGTTATCAAATTAAACATTCTTGGTGTTATAATATAGAGTATTTATATTATGTATAGTCACAGTAGATTTAGATATACACACTGTTTCCATGAGAAACCAACATTAGACACACATTAACATTCACCTCTGACTGAGCCAGCAAATTGAGATAGCACTGACAAACCATACGTTTCCTGCAAAGGCAGTAACCCATCCCAAGATTGGTCTACAATAGAATGTGAAATATTTCATATCATAAAATGTTACAAGTTTGCAATTTTTGCTACTGTTATTAATATCTGGACTGTTTTCGTCACTTTTGGTGACATTTTTGCCCTAAGCACTGATTTATTTCTGACCCTGCCATTTATTGATGCTCACAGGGTTAAAATGTGGGTCACATTCTTTCATGCCTGTATTCTTGGCTGTTTAGTTCAGTTTCACAGATTCTCAGTCCATTACATGGCACACCTTGCATCAAACCCCTCCCTCTGGCACTCTTTCTGGACCTGTTGACCAAGGGCAGGTTTGCTTAGAGGACACTGGCCTTTATTCTCATTGGTGGAATTGGTCTAATAGGATCAGACATGATGACAGGAGATTATGACACTCAGGCCATAATACTCAATATCATATTTTTAAGCCCTAGTCAAAATGGCTGCCAAACTGTAGGAGGCATATTGAAGGCTCAGGGTCTGAAGAAAAGGGCAAACATTCTTGAAGGTAATTCATATATTTTCTATTACACTAATTAAAATCAGATAATCTTGGACACAACTGTTATTTAAATTCAAAATCAACAATTTTTTTTTTTGGCTCAAACCAGTGTAGTAGTTATATCTGAAGTATTTTGGAGATGATTTCTGAGAAATCTAATGATACTGGATTGCACAGTCCTGTAAATCTAATTTGTAGATTTAACAAAACCTGATAAAATGATGGGAATTTACCTGCGAATGACAGATTATTTGCTGAGCTGGATATTGATACTGCACATTATCCTTCTGCAATCTAAACTTGCCTCTCTCCCTATCCTAAGCAGCATGGTGTTGTTGAAACTAAAGTTCCCCTTCCAAAAGAGGGTGCGTCTGGCCCAGGGTCTCTGGCTGCTTTCATGGGTGGCTATGTTCTCTGGAGCCATCACCTTTGGTATGGGAGTCTTCCTCAAAACTGAGCTACATCGCAGATCAGAGGTAATGAAACATTTTCTTAATTAATAAACAGAAAGATAACCTACAAATGAGATGTACAAATGTATCCCTAGATACATGCTTGTTTGCCAAGAACATAAATGGAAACATAACGTATTGCAGTGTGTAGTTTGCCTGCCATTACAGTCCATTAGGAACTATAAAGTGTGTGAAAGGATAGTGACAAACGCGATCAGTGCTTCAAAACATGCTTAACAGTTTTTCGAAATGCTGTTTTTACACTAAGCAAATGCCATTTTTCTTTTAAAAAAAATTGGATTTTTTGCAGATATTATTTACTGTATGTACAATACTACTACTACTACTACTACTACAATTACTACTTTAATTTACCCTTTATATAGTCAACACAAGTGTAACAGGCCTAAGCTTTGTCTTGTTGAGAAGAATAATCTCACATAATCTGAGGATTGGCCCTCAGATAAGGTCTCTATAGTGTGCACCAATAACTCAGCTTGTGTCTATGAAGTTAATAAACCTCACAATTAAAGCTGATACTAAGTGAAAAGGTTTGTGGTGAAAACTCTTATTATCCCACACCTGTTGAACAGTTAAACAGAACAGTTAGTTAAAACGTCTGTAGTCTATAAGAAAATGCAGTTGCTTAATAGTAGGTTAACCTTTTTCTTATATTGGATTCATTTAGGGTTCAAGTTTTCAGTTAAAACATCAGCCTTGAATACAGAATGTAAAGTGAACATTGTTCTGGGCTTTCATGATCAAATGCTGCTAAAAACAGGATAGAGATTGCAAAAATGTAACCCTTCTCACTCTACACAGGTGATGCACAACATGGACATCCACATTGTGCCAAATCTGCTGATGGCAGTGGGTTTAGCATCAGTGGGCATCAACATCTGTGCTAGCAAAGTCTGCCAGGACTCACTGGACCCCTCACGTTTCCCACGCTGGAAGACGTTTCTTCCTCCGTTCTTCTTCTTCTCGGTCTTCTTCACCTCCTTGCTGCTGGTTGCCATGATTCTGAGCTTCGCCCTGCAGCCTACCCTGGAGGAGTCTCTGAAGATCGGGCTGAAGAACGGCATCCGTTTCTACAAGGTTGGTGAGAGGAAGACGATTAACATTTAACAGCAATTAGTTGTTGTATATATATTTTCATTCTCAGTGTATTAAATAAATACATATGGCATTTCAGAATATTATCAATACACTACAACAGTTAATGCACCGTTTTGTTATATATCAAATTATACATTCTTGGTTATAATATAGAGTATAGTTATATTATGTATAGTCACAGTAGATTTAGATCTACACACTGTTTCCATGAGAAACCAACATTAGACACATATTATGAAAAAAGAGAAAAAAGGTCCAAGCCCAAAATGGCAAAACACTAAGCTATTAATTGTCTTAACCACAAATTATTGTGGTTTGTGATTTGTGGTTAAGACCATTAAAATACCACTAAATATTAAACAAACAAACACATTTTTTTATTATTATTAAAAGAAAGAAAGAAAGCCCTCTGGCATTTTTTGAGTACATTTGTATATAGAGTGTAGACAACACTTGATTCAAAGAAATGTTTCCAAAGGCAGGACAACTTAATATACGTTTAAAATCAAAATTGAATTGAATAGAGGGATTTCAATTACAAGTCATACATATGTATTTTAATGAACTATGATGTTGAATATCTCTATAGGACACAGACACACCAGGCCGTTGTTTCCAGAAGGAAACTATTGACCGTTTACAGATTGAGTTCCAGTGCTGTGGTAATACTAACTACAGGGACTGGTTTGAGGTGCAGTGGATCAGCAACCGCTACCTGGACTTCACATGCAAAGAAGTGAAAGAGTGAGTCCAAAAATCAAACATACCCCCCACCCCTCCCTTTTAGCTTCCAAGGTTAATTTAGAAATTAGAATGTCATGTTCTGAAACTGGATGTCATCACCAGATGAAGAAAGACCAACCCCTAGTACTTGCAAATCAATTATGCATGTGTGCATGAGCCTGGCACATTGATCAGGAAGTCAATAAAGACAGTTGCTGAATCAATGATGTAACAAAACTAGGATATGTAAAACTATAATTGCATTATGTTTCTGTCTGTTACATTTTGCTGACAGTCGAGTGAAGAGTAACATAGATGGGCGTTATCTGACGGATGGGGTCCCATTCAGCTGCTGTAACCCCTCCTCCCCCCGGCCCTGCATCCAGACGAGTCTCCTGGACAATGCTGCCCATTACAACTACGAGTATCAGACCGAAGAGCTGAACCTGTACAACCGAGGTTGCCGCCAGGCCCTTGTCAACTACTACATGGGTTTAATGAACACCATCGGCCCTTGCGTTCTGCTTGTTTTCCTTCTCCAGGTATATGGGCTGGTTAATGGGTTGAATGAGTTATTACAGACCACTGATCCTCATTTTCCAAAAAGGAAAGGAATTTGCGTTTCTGAGCCATGCTCTCTCAGCAATCTCCTGTGGGTATTTTTAATGGAAGTTTTTGATTTATGAGTAAAATAAGATCTGTGTTAGACGTTATATGAAAAGACTTGCATGTTTTGTTATCCAACATAAATAATATTCATACCTCGAACGTGAATTCTGAACACCCTAATTTAAAAACACAAGTTGCTATATAAAGACTACAATGGTCGGCAAAACACTGCCATACAAAAGTTTGAGGTCACTAAGATTTGTTTATTTTCAGTGAATACTTTTATTCAACAAAACTTGATTAAATTCATCAAAAGTTACACTAAAGATATTCATAATGTTACAAAATATGTCTATTTTAAATGAATTGAGTTTTCTTGAATATTTTCCACAAAATTATTAAGCAGCAAAACATTGATAATAATAAGAAATTATTCTTGAGCTTTTATTCATGATTTCTGAAGGATCACGTGACACTGAAGACTGTGGTAATGGTGCTGAACATCCAACTTTGCCATAACAGGAATAAATTATATTTATAAATATATTAAATTAGAAAACAATTATTTTAAATATTCCAAAATATTTATATATTTACTATAATTTTGATCAAATAAATGCAGCCTAGGTGAGCATAAGAGACTTCTTTCAAAAACATTAAACAAGCATGTTGAAGAAAAAAAACATGAAAGGCTCTTTAAGAAATGCTAACTTATTTTACTCATAAAGCACAAAACCAATATCGCTTAAAAACATTTTAACTGCCTAAATTAGCCCAAATTGACATGATAACAGAACAGCTCTATTGGATGATCTACAGGCGAAGTGTGTAATAATTAGTGCACTGTTAAGTCACCTAACAGTCCTACAAAATAATGTTTTAACAGAACAATGTTTACAGACATGCATAACCTTTAAGATTGAAGTACTAAACATTAGTTGCTGAACACACCAACATTAAAAAAATGCATGCACCTAAAAAATGCATTTAATAATATGTGCCAGTTGCATCAGAGGACTGTTTTGTGTGGATCCACCTCCCCCAAATAAACACATGATTTTAAGTGTCAACCATGAATAACACTTTTTATGATCTAATGTGCGCAACGCATTGAACCGTTCACACACTCGTCACTCAGTTAATATTGACACTTCCGGAGAGGCTGGCAGTACAGTTGTGAACTCAGGGGTGTCAATATTCATTATTTAAGCATTAAAATAACTTGCACCCAAAACCACATCACTATCTCAGCTTTTAATAACAGTCACAGCTTTTGTCAAACTAATTGACTCATCAAGTCAATAATTCAATAATCAGTAAATCAACTTGATTTCAGCTGCCAGCACCAATAAAACTAGATTTGCTTTGATAAAATATGTTGTAATAGTATGTGATATTTAATGTTGCATACTATTAGCAGTTCCTTCAAAAATGCAAGTGTGGTTTGTTGTTGTTCCAACCACATACAGTGGAATAAAATGTTGTTTAAAAGAGAGAGAGAGAAAAACTATTCAAATTCTGTTACAATTTACTCACCCTCATGTCCTTATAAACATGTATTACATTCTTGCTTCTGTAGATCACAAAAGAAGATATTTAACAAAAAATGTTTTTATTTTTCCATACAAAGAAAGTCAAATGGGGCTGATGTTGTTTTTGACATGCTCTTCAAAATATAATCTTTTGTTGACAGGTTTTCAATAACAGTGAGGGTGAGCAAATGACAGAATTGTCATTTATGGCTAAACTATGACTTGATGAAGTCTCCTTAAGAAAAATAATTAAAAAAAAAAAAAAAAAAACCTAAAGAAATTGTCCCAATGTCATTTGATCTCTGACCTCTATGTCTCCTTGGTGCTCAGATGTCCATTCTAGTGAGTCTGCGCTATCTGCAAACTGCAATGGAGGGTGTGCTGGGAGAGGAGAATGTGGAGATCGAGACAGAGGGATACATCCTGGAGAAGGGAGTGAAGGAGACATTGTTGGAGACTAAAGAAAAGTTCATGAAATTCCTCCAGTTCGCTCAGGTGGGCGACGCATCCGCTGTCACCGAGCCAGAGGCAGAAAAGCCAGCCACAGCCTAAAAGACCAAGTGTAATTGTTTATAATGAGTGCTCATGTACACATGAGTGCTAACTGTCCTTGATTATCATCATCCAAGGGAAATAAAGTCATCAATCATAATTATAATGTAACGTTGCTACTTCATTGTTAATGAAGTCGTAGTTACCCAAATATTTGAGGTAAAAACCAGTAACCTCTCAAAATGCTGGAAATCTGAAATTTCTGATGGTACCAAAATACCCCTTTCTCCCATGACAATTAACATATAAAGTGAAGATGTCTGAAGAAGAGTTAAAGAAGAAAATTCCAAGGAAATGAAGACAATGAAATAGTTTTTCATTACATGAGGTCTGTAGATGTTTTGCCGCTTCATGCTTTGCTTAAATAGACAAAAGAGCTGAAATTGCAGAAGATGCGACAAATAAAGAGTTTTTAAGTGATCTGTGAAGTCACATGGTCATTGTGTCTCATGAGCTTGTGCTAATTTATGTTTTTTCTGTTTTGTGTTGAAATGTGTTTTTCAGTTTGGACACTTCTTCCCTGACACTAGCCTTATCTTAACTTCTCTTGTGAAATGGTGTAGTGTTAAGTCAATTTCCTCTTCTTCTGTCTATGCAGATAGAGAGAGATGAAAAGGATTAAGCTGACTGAATGCGGCAGGCCATATTGTTAGGTGCCCTGTTCTGACACCTGAAATCTCTTTATCCCTTTGATGATGGTTAATACTATGACTGCTGCCAAAGCACTCGCATGCAAAAAAAAAACAACACTAGCCCAACACAAGAAATGCAACTGTGTCGTGGATCTAGTTTTAGAAGCAATTAGTTTTGTAATAGTAATCACATTAGGTTCAAGTAATGCCGTTTCAGTGGATTGGTCAGTCCAGGAAAAAGGTTCTTATTTCATTTGGAAAAGGTCACATATTATATATAAAACAAAAACACGTCTAAAGTCAAAGTGACATTAAGACATTTATAATGTCACAAAAGACCCGATGATCTGCTATCACATTACACCCTTCCACCACTAGAAAGCAGCAAAAACCCAATTT
This sequence comes from Meda fulgida, assembly GCA_030578275.1. Classification (NCBI taxonomy): domain Eukaryota; kingdom Metazoa; phylum Chordata; class Actinopteri; order Cypriniformes; family Leuciscidae; genus Meda; species Meda fulgida. The sequence continues at coordinate 25,012,603 of CM060629.1, forward strand.
TGCTCTTCTGTCACTCCCAATCTCGAAAAAGATCTCTCAAGTTACCTTGCAAATCATGCATTGCTGTATTTGCATGTAGTTTGTATGAATTATTTTAAGTGCGTTGTATCGACTTCCACTGACATGAATAGATTTTATTTCCTGTGTTGCCCACACACCTAGGTTGTGTCTCAAAGCATAATGATCAGCCTTTTTAGATAGCAGTTGGGGGTAACAGCGCATACTGCATTTTTGGATATCAGAGATTCGATCGCTCATGGAGAGTGACTGCGAATAGACTCTCAAAGTGCATCACAAAAATGCAGTCTAGATAGGCAGCCTACTGGGTTTTGAGAAACGTCCTTCAGTTGTGGTTTTGCTGTGTGTTCTATGTGGAAACGCGCGTCATGCTGACATGAGGACGCGCAGAGGGGAACAGACTCAATGCAACTCTAGATTCCGGTGTGGTTTGGTTTCGAAGTGTGACTAATGAGGGAAGGGAAAGACACAGCAAGCAAAGATGTTAACAGTTAAACAGATATATCTTGACAGTCTATTGTCAAGAGAATTACGGTAACCATGAAGGCACTCTTCAAAGTCTGTTATTTAAATAATCCATTGTGTTTTATGGAATAAAACTTATCAGGTAGGCTACGGTACAAAAGAAGATGGACGTAAACGTTACGGAAATGTTAGAAGAATTTATGGGAAGTGCACTTGTTACATGGGTAGGTGGTACGCAAAAACAATTTAAGTTATTTGATAGCCTTCATTTTGTTCGGTAAAATGTTTTGTAAACTTTTCAAACCAGTTCAGAAATATTCTAGAACTATAAATGTTCAGACATCAGTTAATGTTATATTTTGAAAATGTAATCATTAACATAAACAACTGATCAACATTTATGCTGTTTCCAGCTGAAAATTTAATATTACACATGTTTAACCGTGTTTTGCAATATTTGGTTTCTGGTCCAAGTTGATAGACCATCTTGAACTAGCAACAAACTGGCTAGCTGGCCACAACTAAATCTGTTAAATCTAAATCTAAAACTTAAATCTGAGCTAATAACCATCTTGGATCAGCTAAACACAAGCTAATATGTTAAAAAACACAGCTTTCAACAGCGAGAGACATCTTAAAATATCTTTAGAATTTAGAAGTCATAATGAAACGTTGAATTTGCTGACAAACTTCACTTCAGAGAACAAAGATCATTTACACTCAGATCCTACTCAGTTTTTCTTCATATGCACCTTGATATGAATAGGGAATTGTTTTCATTGTATGTTAGGTGCATCTATTTGAGGATATTGTCGATGAGGAGGAAACTGGATCACTCTCTCAGGAATACATGGAAGTAAACTTCAACTCCCAGAATGCAGTGAGGCAGTACCTGAAGCTTACCAATGGAGTCTACCTCAATGAGGTCATGAGGATCATGTAAGAAAGATTCAAAAGTGTACAAATTAAAATAATTTCTTCTATTCTGTTTTGAATAATGTAGTTAGAGAATAACAAAAACAGATCAACAATTCATTGATTCTGGCCTGTTTCAGCAGTGACTCAGCTAATAGCAAAATTTGTTTGGTGTCTTTAATCAGTGATCCCAATCCAAAGGTAGAGCAAATCTACCACAATGTGGGTGATGACAAGATTCTCAGAGTGCAGAACTTTTCCATCCTCAATCGACACCTGAGATCATACTATCAGGTACTGAATTAAACCATCAATCAATTTACTATGTGAAAACATGAGAAAATCCACAATCCACAAATCCATTATATTGCTTGATTAAAATCACCTAGAATCAAAATCACCTGATGGTAAAGTTCTGCCAGCACCTGATGGTAAAGTTCAGGTAAATAGCGTATAATTGGACAGTTCGCTATAGCTCACTAAACAGCATGCACTGCGCCTGTTGCTGTGGAACAAGTTAGCCATGTTTGTTTTTTTGGTTTCTGTGGTTTCACTTCTTGTTTCAAATATTTTTTGCACTCTTTATTTTCACTCATAGCATGTTTGGGACATTTTCAAATGAAAATGAGATACAAAAAGCAATAGTCATTACATAACTTTAGCAAAAAAATCTAAATGATGATTTTGCTTATAATGTATTGACCTGCATTATCTGGATTTTTTACATTAGTCTTTTAAAAGTTCAATTGAACTGTGCTTTCCAGTTCCACAGTAGTTGGTTTATCTATGAGGAATCTAGCTGATTAATAATTACAATGAATACAGGCAGGTGATGCATACATTTTTGTAAAAGTGTAAGGGAAATCTGATTTGATGTAACCAGTATTGTTATTGTTAACTGAAAGTAAAGCATTTAAAAAAATCATTTTCGTTAATGTAAATAAAGCTGAAACAAAATATAAATATTAGATGAAAAGCATTCAAAAACTGAAGCACTAAAATTACTAAAACTAGCTTTAAAAAAATCTGAATAGAAATATATAAAAATACAAAAAATATAGTTTTTACTGTGCCATAAGCATATAACTATTAAAACTTGAAAAATAAAAATAACAGCTAATTCAAAATATTAATAAAGATCATAATGGTAGGCCTATATAAATAATACTAAAATAATACTGGATGTAACTTGTGACCATTTCTTAAACAATTTCACCATTTTGCGCAACTCTTTGCCTTAAATTCTTAATTTAAAGAATTATTACATTAAAACAGCACACCACACCACATTAAGGCGAGACACCCCAGGTGAATAGGGTAAAAAAAAATAACTAATAAATATCACCATACTTCACCAGTTGATTGATTACATTAATAATTGCAAACATTTTTTGTATTACAAGTTTCCTGAAATGTTATGTTTAAATATGCAAAGGAGGCATTGTCTAATTAAATATGCACTAATTTGCATACATTTCTAGAACAAAAATCTGATTATTGGATGAAGTCAGGTTTAAAATTGTTTCATTTATTTGATATATTAGAGCCAAAGGTTTTTACAGAGGGGATATTGGATATCTCTGTTTATCACTACACAAATGTTGTATAAAATCAGGAAAATGATATATGAACAAACCCCTTTGTAAAAACCTTCATAAAATAGATAAGAATAAAACTGTAAAGTTTGGTGTGTGTAAGTGTTACTGAAGTGGAGATTTCTGGCTCCATGTAGGAAGAAAAACTCTTTGAGAAAACAGCCTTTAAAGATATATACTGTAATTGAAATCTCCAGATGCAAATAGATAAAGTGCTCTAAAAGATACAGTTAAAAGTGTATTTTGGATGTTTTCTGTCCACTAGTCTGAAAAAAACACTTCATGAAAAGCCAAAAAGCCAAAAATGTATGTGCGTGATATAAGAACATTTACAGAGGATGTAGCATTTTACAGTGTTAGCTAAATTATCCTACATACACGTACAAAAAAAGAACCATGGTAATTGCATGGTTTGAATTTTGTTTTTATAGTGTTCTTTAAAGTACCTTGTAATAATTTGGTAATCATTTAGTGCCATCCTATAAATCACTGTACCATGGTATTGCCACAGTACTTTTTGTAAGTGTGAGTATTTTTTAACGGCATTAGAAAATGACCTACTGTAATAACAGGGTCATTACTCATACTAAATGATATGTCAGTTGTACATTAAACAAGCCTATTTTCCACAATCTTGCTTGTTTCCTTTTGGCCATGACTGCATATGAATAACTTTCTTCTGTGCGCCAATGTGTGTCATACTTAAACCTCTTACTTGTGCATTGTCTGGGATGACAGCAAAGCACCAATGAGGTTTTAATGGTTGTCGTTTCTCTAATGCGTGTTTCTCTTCCAGGAGAATCTACAGCAGCTGGTGCTGATGCCGCTACCAAATGTTGCTGTTTTAGGTCGAGATCCCCTGACAGGTGTGGTCCTGTTTATTACATAAACATAAACAAACATAAAAGGGCACATTTAAGTAAATATCCTTTGTTGTTGTCATTTCGGTTTCCCTGTCAATAGAGGGCGCTGTTGCAGAGCTCAGAAGACTGCTACTGTTATTGCTGGGTTGTGCAGTACAGGTAACAAGCACTGTAAACACTTTTAATATCTTTAATGGAGAGTTTCAGCACTGTTAAATGGATTAGAGTATAATGTTGAAAAATATTGATGTTTACAGTGTGTGATTAATTTCTCTGTTCCTATGACTCATTTTCACCCAGTGTGAAAGGAAAGAAACGTTTATTCAGCAAATTCAGTGCTTGGACATTGATACACAAGCAGAGATTGCACTTTGCATACAAGAGGTCAGTGAATTTTGAACATAACCTGAGCATAATCTCAAACTAAAGCGTGTAGTGTGTCACTAACCCTGTGATCATGTTCCAGGTGACCCAGGACCCGAGCGCAGTGCTTCCTTTGGAGTTTGGAGACATGTGTGGGCTGAATGGAGCCGAGCTGCAGACTCTCTTCAGCTCCATGGCCAAACAGATCCAGAACCTGCTAGGCCAACGAGACACACACTTGGAGGTGAGAGAAGAACTTATGTTGGCATTTTCTTGTGCCAGTAGGTGTGGCTTGATTTGAAGTAGTGTTCAGAAAGGGTGTTCTTTAGCTGTGGATGTATCTGTTATCTCTTGATATTTAGAGGATGGCAGAACTTATTCAGCAACGGGAATCATCTACAGCCCATACAACCACGTCGAGTGGGTTTGGTGATGGACCGCCTGAGGGACTGGCTGTGCAGATAGCAGAAGGCAAAGCTAAACTTCGCCGACTCAAACAGGAACTGTGAGTTCCTTTGCTAACGCACATTTGATGTTAAATACGTGGATGGACAATATACACTACCGTTAAAAAAATTGGGGTCAGTAAGTAAGATTTTTTTTATGCAGCAAGAGCACATTAAATTGATCAAAAGTGACATTAAAGACTTTTATAATGTTACAAAACTTCAATATATATATTATATAAAAAAATTATAATTAATGCAGTTCTTTTACAATTTCTATTCATAAAATAATCCTGAAAAAATAATTGTATCACTGTTTCCACAAAAATAGTAAGCAGCACTTTTTTCAACATTGATAATAATAAGTAATTCCAAATTAGGATATTAGAATGATTTCTGAAGGATCATGTGACGCTGAAGACTGGAGTAATGATGCTGAAAATTCAGTTTCTTCATCACAGGAATAATATTTCAATTTGTAATAATATTTCACAATATTACTGTTTTACTCTATTTTTGATCAAATAATTGCAGCCTTGGTGAGGATAAGACACTTCTTTCAAAAACATAAAAAAAATCATATTGACCCCAAACCTTTGAACGGTATTTTCATATGTATTTTAATTTGATTCAATTCAAGTTCCTTTTATTATTATAATTATTAAAAGTAATGTGTGTGATTTGAGTTGAAATATCAATAGATACATCTTTTTTTTTTTTTTTTTTTACTTCCCAACATAATTATATTGGTTTATATTGGAATAATATTGTATTAATATTATATATTGGAATTTCAGGCGGGATTTCTGCTTCTCTAACCAATGAAAAACAGTTATTATTTTTACAATTTAGTTTGGTTACTCTAGTCTAGTGGCATAGAAATTACGCTTCACCTTTAAAGATATTTACAAATCAAAATGCTTTACAGGGAGGACACATGTGATCAACTACTGGATCACAAGCAAGAAATGCAAACTATGGAGGAAGAAATAAAGAAACTACAGAAGGAAGTGAGCATAATACACTGATAATAAACACTGTATAATGATCATTAAAATATGTGTATGGACACTGGATAGATCCTCATTTCACTGACATACCATCCTATGTTTGGTTGGCTCAGAACCGATCGTTGCAGGTGGAAGTGCGTGTGAGCCGGGTTGTGAAAGATGAGTTGGACTGTCTGCGTGAGCGTGCAGCCAGAGTAGAGCAACTGCAGGCGGAGCTGAAAAACAGCACACATCGGCTCCGCAGCATGGAGCTGTACCGCACACAGTTGAAGGTAGAGGAGGAGATATACATCAGGCTGAAACATCATGCTTTGGAATAAGGAAGTGGAAAGCTATAATCTGGAAATTGTATTATAATAGTATTATTTGTGCTACTTATGACATGTATTCTGGCAAATGATCAGTTTAATGAAACTAAAGTTGTAGAAAAGAAAACTTAAAGGTACATTTAATTTTATGAAGTTACGTTAAATGAATAGTTCACCCAAAAATTAAATGTTATTTACTCACCCTTCATGTTGTTCTAAACCCATAAGACTTTCTTTCTTCTCCTAAACACAAAAGGAATTCTGCATATTTAAAAACACATTAGGTTGAAAGAGCAAATACAATACAGTTTAAAATACCATGCATGTATTTACATGGTATTCTAAGATACTTCAATATTGTGAAATACTCTTACAATTTAAAATGTTTCTAATAAATTATATTTTAAAATATATTAACATAGTGTAAGGGCAATTACTCCAGTCTTCAGTGTCACATGATTATTCAGAAATCATTCTAACGTGCTGATTTGATGCTCAAGAAACATTTATTATTATCAATGTGGAAAACAGTGCCTAATAAAACTCATAATATTTTTGTGGAAACTGTGATAAATTGTTTTCCCCATGATATATCTTACTAACTGCAAACTTTTGAATGGAATTCAGATTAACCAAGTGGAGAACTTTAATCTGGAAATAACATTAGCTTAGTTATTGGATAATTAGTTATAACATGCATACAGGCAAATAATCAACTTTGTGGAACAAAAGCTTAAAAAAAGTTGTGATCGGTCATAAAACATAATCATAAATAAATAGACAGACAGACAAGACAGTCCTAGGTCAGCAGAGTGAACATTCTGCCAAAATATCACTGAAGAAACTAAGTCAGATGGGTTTTGAACTGCATGAAGATTTTTCTGTGGCCCTACAGGAACAGCAGCAGTACTGCGCCTCGCTGCAAGAGAACAAGGCTCTTCTGGATGAGCAGCTGGCTGACGCTCGGGCGCGCTGCACTGCTCTGCGGGAACTGGAGAAGGAAAATCTTCTTCTCAGGCAGAAGCTTGTGGATATGGAGGGTGTATGACTGACTTTATGAACTTATAGAGCTTTATTGCGATGAACTCATTTTGATTGATTATGTTGAGCTAGAAGAAAACTTCTAAAACTTACTTTGGAATGTATGAAGTTAAATGAAAGAATTGCATTCTTCTAAAATGTATGATGTACATTCATTATGCTATATGGGTATATAATTGGATTTGTGTAGGAGCGGGATGTTGAGAGACAAAGGGTAGACGAGCTGTTGGAGATGAATATGAGTCTGCAGGTGGATCTCGCGCATCAAGTTCATTCCGTGGGTGTCAGTCAAAGAGAGACTCATCAGCAATTCCTCCAATTAGACCTAGAGTCCGACGAGGATGTTCAAGAAATAATGCCTGAGATTGGTAGGTTTAATAATGCATGATTTGATATTATGACTCAACTGTCACAGCTAGACGATTGATTTCTTGATTTCATGTGTATGTATATCAATCATATATATGCAAATCAAGCTGTCATGTTTAGAAATAGACATTTATGAATACATTTACATCCCATCCTATCACACCCACTCAACGTTAAAGGGATAGTTCACTCAAAAATCTTAATTGTCATCATTTACTCACCGTCATGTCGTTCCAAACCTGTATGTTGTTCTTTTGTCTGTAAAGCACAAAAGGAAAAAATTTGCATTGTTCTGGATGCTCTGTTTCATATAATGAACATGAATAGGAACAGACAGTGCTGAGCTCCAAAAATGATGACAAAATAAAACTTTCATGTTGATTTCATTTTTTTTTAGCTTGACAGTGTTCATCCATTCCCAATGTGTGGAAAAGAAAAGTGTAAACATCTTGCCTTAATTCTTATGAGTTGGCTATAGAAATTTCATTTTTGAGTTGAGGGATAGTTCTTAAAGGGAGTAATAGTTCTTAATAAGACATGGATGGATAGTTCTCCCAAAAATAAAAATTCTGTCATCATTTACTCACCCTCACATTGTTCCAAACCCATAAGCCTTTGGTTAATCTTAAAAGCACAAAAAAGCCTAAATTAAATCTGTTCATCATATAAAGTATCTCTTCACAAGACTTAAAGGATTAAACCACTCAATTGATATGGATTCATTCTGTGACGCCTTTATGACCTATTTGGATCTTCTATGTTGTGGTTACCTGGACTTTCAATGGAGTGACAGAAACCTCCTTTAATTAAAAATGTCTTAATTTGTATTTTGAATATTAACCAAAGTCTTATGGGTTTGTAACAACGTGAGGGTGAGTAAATTATGACTTTTTATTTTTGGGTGAACTATCTCTTTAATAACATGTCTACATGTCTGTCTCTCTTACTGTCATTTAGATCTGAAGCCTCTAAGTGAGGAGGTAAATGAGGCTTCCTCACTGAGGCTTCTGGGAGCTGAAAACGAGAACGCTGAATTGAAGAGACGACTAGAGCTCCTGCAAGCTGAACAAGAGGTCAGTGGATCTTTAGCCAGTTTTATCCTCTGGCAACACTGATTTATGTCAATTCTCAGGTTTCCCATGTCCCCATCTCTCATGTAGGCTCAGCAGGCTAACTCACCTGAGATGACTGAAGAGTTCCAAAGACACATGGACCAACTCTCACAAAAGCTTCAAAACACCCTCAAGGAGGTGAGGCCCTTTAGATGGATTTAAAGACATTTATTCCAAGAATTTTGTCTACTGTCATTTTGTCCTCATCTCAACTCTATGAATCAGGCCCTGTCATTTCTCTTTCAACTGTTAGCTGGAGTGTCTAAAGAATGAAAATAGCAGTTTGAAGATAAATCTTGAAGAGCTGAGGACAAAACAGAAAGACCTAGAGGAAGAGAGAACAGCCTCGGAGGAAAAAGATGGGGAAAAGACAATAATCCGAAGAGGGGAATGCGAGGGAAATGACACCAGAAGAGAGAAACATGATGGAAAAGACGGCGTAATAAAAGCCCAGAGAGAAGATGGAGAGGGGGGAGAGGGGGGAGAGGGGGGCAACGTAATCCTCAGTGAGAGAAAAAAGAAGGTTATAGATGAAATGAATAGCAAAGAGAGAGGAGAGGCAGAGGGTGAGAAAGAAACTGAAAGGAAGAAAGACATCACAGAAGAGACATCTCAGAACTACAGCACTGAAGCCCAGAAGACAGAAGAAGATAAATTCTCCCAAGACACTCTTGCCCTGCATAACCAGCTTCAGCAGGCCCTGGAAGAGACTGACAAACAAACTACTTTAGCCCAGGATTTGCGCTCCAAATTAGCAGAGCAGACTAAGAAGGTCTTGGAGGCAGATCATAAGCTGGTTTTCCTGGAGGCTGAGAACCAGCGATTGAAGAAGGCAGCAGAGAACCTTATTGGGGCTAGGAAACAGATAGAGGTAATGAACCATCAAGTTGACACACAGACACACACACACACACACACACACACAAAAAACCCCGAATTAATACGTCACTGCACAAGTTAACAATCCACTCCTTCACAATCCACTCAAAGTAAGATTACAGTCCAGTCGATAAAGGCGATGACTTACCAAGAATAAACACTACTCCCTGCCACTATCAATTAAGAAAGACATACAATATGGTAACTAGACCCGTGTAAAACAAAGACTATTTCTCACAATAATTACTTTTTCCACTTTTAGCCATTGTTTCATATGGCGTAATGATCTGGCATTGTAATTCTAAAAGATGCCGGTTTGATTTCCTCAAGGACCGATCCATGAATCATCACTATTGTGCCTTCAAGCACGGCATTTGGCTTTGATTTGCTTTCGATAAAAGCATCTGCTAAATAACCACTTAATGTGTTTATTTGTCAGGTGCTACAGGGTGAATCTATGCAGCAGGAGGAGGAGCTGATGTGTCTGCGCAGTCAGGTGGAGTTTCAGAAGATGGAAGCTGCAGTGATTGCTCAGTTAGAGGGAGAGAGAGCAGCCTTGGAGAGGGAGAGAGAGACTCTCAGAGGCACCATAGACTCACTCAGGGCTGCGGTACGCAAGGTGAGGCAGGTTATTTGTTCAGCCTTTTGCTGTACTACAAAATATGGATTACATGACTGGGGTAACATTGAGATTAATGGTGCCTACATAAAAATTATGCTGTAACAATGAGTGGATATCAAAAAACACAATGGCAGAGCATCAGTGTGGGTAACAGTAATGAGATGTCAATAGTTGTTAGTAATTGGTCTTTAAAGTGGTAGTTCACAAAAAAAAGGAAAGTTCTGTCTTCATTTACCCTCATGTTGTCCAGACTCCAAACCTACTTGCTTTCTTCTGTGGAAAGCAAAAGAAGATGCATACAATTGAAGTAAATACGAACTAAGGCTGTCAATCTCCAAAAAGGACAGAAAGAACCATAAATGTAGTTCATATTAATATATTAGTCCATATATGCTGCATTATATGGATTTGTGTGAGAAACAAACCAAACTTCTCACAAATTTTCATCTCATAATTCTCTTATTTTGTATGTTTAATGTCAGTAATGCCATTGGTTCTTGCATGTCACTTGACTGAACGTGATATGCCATCTTTAACTATGTAGATTTGAAAGCTGCTCTGAAAGGGGAGATTTTCAGTGAAAAAAAAACATTTTAATTTCAATTTAAATCCATATACAAAACTATCATATAGCTACAAAGAATTTTTAATTTAGCATACAAGTCATGTAGATTACGTTTATGTCAGTAAGATTTTTGTTTTTTCATAGATTCATACTTTTATTCAGCAAGTATACAGTAAATGTGTAAATTGTTTAAAAAAATTTAAAAAAATGCTGTTATTTTAAACTTTCTATTCATCAAGGAATACAGTTTTTTTTTTTTAGGGTTTCTTTTCAACACTGATAATAAAAAGAAATGTCTCTTGAACTCCAAATCAGCATATTAGACTGATTTCTGAAGGATCATGTGACAATAAAGCTTTGCCATCTCAGGAACAAATTACATTTTAAAATACATATTAAAATGGCACAGGTATGATGATGCTTTTTTTGCCTTTTGAATGCTCATTCACCAATCTTTTTGTACTTCAGGGAACATTAACAGTATACAAGTTTATAGCGATATGAGCATAAGTAAATTATGACAAAAATCCATTTTTGGGTGAACTATTTCATTAAATCTGAAGAAAAGTGAGTGTGTGTTTGTTGACTAAGGGCAATTATTTTCTCATAGGGTGATCAGTTAGAGCTGACCAACCAAAACCTTAAGGCAGACCTTGAAAGATTGGGGCGGACCTTGGAGTCTACCAGGCGGCATGAAGAAGAGCTACAAGCTGAACTACGAGAATCCTGCGTGGAGGCGGAGTCTTTGACTAGAGGACAGAAAGAAGCTCTGCTTGAAGTCATGCGACTGGAGCAGGAGAAGGAAGCGTGTCAGGCAGAGCTGGACAGTCAACGGCGTGAGCAACGACAAAGAGAAAGAGAGATGGCCAGACTTAGACAGCAGCTGGAAAGCACAACATCTGCCCTAGAGCATGGCAACAAGCGAGCCTGCAGTCTAGAGGCGCAAAACAGGTACAGACATACGTACATGTAATAGGACCTTTGCATTTAAATATATACATCATCAAAAAACAAAAATGGGTAATTATTTACTCATCCTCATGTTGTTCTAAACCAAATATTGTTTGAACTTAATGCTTTTTTCCATTGCCATGTCATAGTGAACTTGTTTAACAAGCTCCAAAAATGACCCCCGTCCCCCCCACACACAAAAACTAGTTATGACTTGTGCACTATATTTTAGCACTTCTGACCTATCATTCATTCATTCATTAATAATCTTCTCCCACAGCTCTCAAATCTCTGTTGCTCACACAAATCATATTACTTCAGAAAACATGGAATATACTGCACAAGTTGTACGGACTATCTTTATGATACTTTTAAGTTTTGCAAAACACAAGGATGAGTATACATTTTCATTTTTGGGTGAACAATTCCTTTCACACCGAACCCTTGACTTATATCTGATCTTATGAAACAAATAGCATGGCATAAGAATAATACATGTATCACTCACTACATCTGTCATCTGCCCACAGACGCTTGTGTCAGGAGCTTTCTCAGCTCAAAGAGACATGCGCACAGTTCAAGGAGCTGCAGAAGGAGAATCTACAGCTCGGTACACTCAACGCTGACAGCAAGGCCCAAATTGACTCTCTAACAAAGGTCTGTGTAGTATTCAAAGTATTTGTATGCGATATCTGAATGATAAAAGCAATTAGTATAGCGCCTTGGTACACCATATTTCTGCAATTATGTTTGCCTGGAGGTCCCATTGAGCTGAGATATTGCAAAATGGGCCACTTTGAATATTTACTTTCAACCAGGTAATTGTTTTCAAGTTGGTTTCTTATCTGAAAATCCCCAGTGCAATTAGATTTCCCCTCCTTGGACAACTGCTGAAAATGCATCTTTGTGAGATTAATGAAAGCTCTTATAGCTCAGATTTTCCTAAAGAGGCACTTGGTTGGTTCTGGGTGAAGCTGGCTAGATGCACCACTTGTCTAACTTTAATATCCCACTCACAACCAGGATCTGGATAATGAGAGCGCCCAGTCCCAAGAGTTATCCAATCAGGTCACACAGCTGAACCGAACACTTGAAGAGCTGCAGAGCAAGCTTGAAATGGCAGCTACACAACAGCAACAATCTGCTCCAGAGGTTGCCTTTTCACCCCCTGACTCGCACGCACAAAGGATCGAGGGTTGTGAATCAAACAGACAGTCTCGACCGCTGGCAGAAGGCCCCCAGGAGCCCACTGTCAGTATTGTAGATAAAGATAACCACAACCAGAACTCAGGGCCCACAGACTCTATCTATGCAGCACAAGACACTGAAAACGCACTGAACAAACAACCGCACACAATGGCAGAGACTGGCATTGGAAGCCAGGAGGCATTCAGTCAGAGACTGATAAATACGGAGAGGGAGGTGAGATAAAATTCCAAAAGCCTACTAAAATGTCATTATGTTTTGGGCCCCTTAGGGACATGTCTTTATTTAAACGTCATTAACGTCATCCAGGGATTCTGATTACATTTTAAATGAACTGATAATAACTTGCCTGGTATGTATGCTGAATTCTGTACCTATGGTTGTATCCCAGAATGCAATGCTGCAGCGAGAGCGGGAGGTGTTGCTGTCTCAGCTGACTCAGTCTCAGTCAGCCTGTGCTCAGCTCAGAGAGCAGTTGGACACCCTGCAGCGCCACTCCATCTTGCTGCAAGAGAACTGTGCTAAATTACAGGACCTCAACACCAAACTACAGGTGAGTGCTTGATTGAGTGTGGGTTGCTGGTCTCAAAATGGACCCTTGACGGTGAAATAAAGGCTGATGGTATTTTAGAAACTGACATTTGTTTAAACCCATATTAGTTTTATAGTGGGCGGACACTCACGGGTTTCAATCATACTGGTGACGGATCATAAATGTACAGCAGTTTAAATTATATAGGCTTTTAATAAACTTGTTATTTTTACCCGAATGACTGCACTCTCATTATTTCTGCCTTATTTCACCCTTTTTCTCTCACTCAGGTGAAACAGGCATCTCTGAGCTCTGAACATGCGTCTGCGTTGGCACGTTGCAATGAGAGTGAACTGCGGTGTGCGGCTCTGGAGGCCGAATCGAGGGTATGGCTGAAGGAGAAGGAGGAGTCAGTGATGCGCCTGGAAGCTGTAAGGCGGGATCATGAGAGATTGACAGCTCTGCAACAAAGACAGGAGGCGGAGTTAGAAGAGTTGTTGGTCAAACACAGTCAACTGAAAAGCAGCAGTCGCAGTCTAGAAGCTCAATATAAAGACACTGAGGCCAGGTACAGTGCCTCAGACATTTAATTTAATTTAATTTAATTTAGAATAATTATGTATTTATTTAAAAATAAAGGAATTTATAAAAATGTATTTAATTAATAATAATAATGATGATTTTTAGCTTGTTCACATAAGAGGCCTAGGAGGAAAAAATATATTAATTAAATTAAATAAATTAATTAAAAATAGTTTAAGATTATTCACATAATCTTGTTATAATATGTCCATCTGTCAAATCGAAATATGAATACACATGGCTACAAAATGATGAATATAACATACAACTTCAAAAATTTGTGAAAAAATTAAAGTGTAGATTCCCAAAAAAATATGTTAAACAACATAAGTCACTGTTTGCATTTAAATAGTCAAAGGCTTAAGAGTCTATGATTGGAACATTATTGCGGTGATTATTATGTTTCTAGCATGTTATAATTTTGGCAACAGTTCTTTTTAATCCTAATTGATGGAGTGTGTAGCTTTTCAGTTCTTAAACAACCTAGAAATACACATCATGGCTATATTTCAGGATGACAATGTCAAGATTCATCAGGCTCAAATTGTGAAAGAATGGTTGGGAGGGAGCCTGAAGAATAATTTTCATACATGAATTGGCACCTCCTAGTCCAGACCTTACATTCATTGAATGTCTTTGGAATGTCCTGGAGTAGACTTTACAGAGTGTCAATACAAGATCTTGACCAAAAATCTATGCACCTCTTGATTGAAATAACATCACAACATTTATTTCCATCAAGAGGTGCATCAAATCTTTTTATTTTTTATTTGACCGGACAGTGTGTAATATAACAACATAATTACAAAACAAATGACATATTACAAAAAATTATATATTATAGAATGTATATATATATATATATATATATATATATATATACACTTGATGAGAATTTTGTGTGGTTAGATTTATATAAACATAATTATTATACTGTTGGTTTAGTGTTATTGTTGTTCCACACTCCTTTATCAAATTAAACTGGAACTTAAATTGACATTAGCTAAAAAATACATTCTCTTAATTTATGATTTTTCCAAATTACCTTTCATTTAAAGTTTGTACGATGTTCTAAAATACCATACTTGTCTAGATATAAGGAGCTGTTGGAGCGAAAAGCACAGTTGGAGGAGGCAGAGGAATCGATACGCATGGAGAGACAGAAAATGGAGAAAGTGACACAAGGGCAGGTTGAGAGCGAGAAGGAGCTGGAGAGATTGAAAATGGACAGTGAAAGGTGAGAGGAAGTCATAATTGCAGTGACCACAACACTGGGTTAAAGTAACAGTTGAGCACACATTCATAGGAAAGAGAGAGGAAGTGATGCTAACACCCACCACAAACTGCATTTCACCCAATGTGGTGAAGGTATGCCCCACCAAAAATTTCACCAGAGCATGAGTCATTTCAAACTCCAGTTTCAAACAGTTGTTGCCTTGGTGTGAAAGCCTATGGAAAATATTTGTAAAGCTTGTTGCTTTGGTGAACAGGATGAAAGAAAAAAAAAGTACATTACCCGGTTTGCTGTTATTCAGTATGTTTAGTTAGTTGGATAACTCTGTTTAGATTGGGGCTTTGATTACTAGTCTAGATGAACAGACAGACAGTTGTAGAGACAGACTCACAAAAACATATCTGGGCTTCACCTCAAAATAAAGAGAAATGAACATTTTGGGTGTAAAATAAGACTTTGACCTTTGTGACATTCACCTGTTTAATGTACTGTATCTATTATGTGTAGATATCAGAACTTGCAGAAGGAGTGGGTTCAGGTACAGTCCGAGCTGCTGGCTCAGAGTTCAGTTCTGCGGGCAGAGTTGAGTACGGCTCAGCTTGAACGGACTAGGCTGGAGGGAAAACTCAACACTCTTAAAGAGCAGAACCAAAAGCTGGATCTCAATAACGTCCGTCTCAGCAGCCAGAACCAGGTCTGAGCACAATGCACATTATGACAATTCTGAGTGGAATTTATATACAGTACCTGTCAAAATTTTGGAAGCATTACAATTTTCTAATGTTTTTGAAAGAAGTCTCTTATGTTCACCAAGGCTGCATTTTTTTAATCAAAAATACAGTAAAAACAGTAATATTGCGAAATATTATAACAAAAATACGTTTTCTATTTGAATATATCTAAATGTAATTTATTCCTGTGATAGCAAAGCTGAATTTTCAGAATCATTACTTCAGTCTTCGGTTTCACATAATCCTTCAGAAATCATTCTAATATACTGATTTTTCAAACTGTTTCTAATGACTGAAAATTACTTTTACTGCAAAAACAGTTTTCAACATTGATGGATTTTTAAAATTATCAATAGTTTTATTTAGCAAGGACAATAAAACATGGACAATAAATTGTCAGTAAAGACATTTATAATGTATGATGTCTAGAAAAGATTTCGATTTCAAATAAATGCGTTTTTTTTAAAAGCCTATTCATCATATAATCATGCAAAAAATGTATCCCAGTTTCCACAAAAATATATTAAGCAGCAACTGTTCTCAAATTCTCAACACGTATAATAAATAGGAAAGATTAGATTATTTTATAGATAGATTATTTTATAGTATATATACTTTATAATAGATTTACAATTTTACTGTTCTTAATGTATATTGATAAAATAATTGTAGCCTTGGAGAGAAAAAAAAGATATATACGTGTGTGTGTTTGTGTGTGGTTTTGTGATTTGTACTAAATACTTTCATGAAAAAATTATAATTTACAAATTAAACAAATATAAATTATTTAAAAATTATTGGAGATTAAATTATTATAAATTTTATGTTGTATCATTTATTTTATGCCATACTTTATTACGTTTTAAATTTAAAAACAGAACTTTAGTTTAGGATTATTTGCAGGTTTATATTTAGTGTTCTCAGACTTTTGGATGCAAATTTCATTGTATCTGAGATTAATCACATTAACTACAAAAAAAAACCTAATTTACTTTATACTTTATTGCCCTAATATTTATGTGTGTTATAGCTCCTTAAAAAGGGGGAAAAAACTCAGCACACCTTAGCTCCAAAAATGTGAAAAATGTAATGGACTCTCACTGTTATAGCTCCTTACCCAGTTGAAGGCAAACATGGAGGAGGAGAACCGACATCTAGTTGAGCAGAACCAGAATCTGGCTAAAGAAAACAAAGCCCTAATGGAGAGCAGCCTGGAGAGCCGAGACCAGCACCACAACGAGCAGAGAGAGTACCTGTACGAACACACAAACAAAATTTGGAGCTCATATTTGTCCACTACTTCCACGTGCACATTGTAGAGCATCCAGCAGTAAACCACCTGCATCAGTAAATAACTCATGTTTTTCTCTATCTGTCTATCTCAGTGACAAGTTCAACGAGCTGCGCAGGGAGAAGCAGAAGCTGGTGGAGAAGATAATGGATCAGTATCGGGTTCTGGAGCCGGGTGTGCTTGGCATGTGTCCACCTAAACAACCAAAGTTAGTCAGGCTTTAACATCTGTCTCTAGCAGACCTGTCACCAAAGACTCATTGCTTAACTCATTGTATGCTCTATTTCATGCTCTTGTGGCTTCAGGAAGTCAAACTGGATAGCGGACCGCATGAAGAAGTTGATAAAACCTAAAGGTGGAAGCAAAGAAGGCCGTGCTCAGTTTATTGCTGCTGGCAGTATCGAGAACCTTGCGGATGCTGTAGACGGTGCGCCCGTCTCTCCAACCCCAGTGCCTGGTGAGACTGCAGAGCTGTATGATCGGTGTAATAACATTAGATATATTGTACAGAGTGGAAGAGAGTGCCAATAAGTTAAGACTGCAGGGTCCCCTGGACTCTGTAAAACAGAAAAAAAAAGGTCCCCAAAAGCCCATAACAATGAATTATGCTGTTACCCTAGCATATTATGCTATTCCCTTGGATCACAAACAGAACAGTAATTCTGTTTATGTGAAGGAACAGCGGAATGGAATTTGCTGATCAAATGAATATTGCACAGAGTGTATACAGCATTTAGATTCACGGTAATATAATACTAAATAGCTTTACAGTACTTATATATTATATTTTCTATGTCTATATGGTAGATAATATTTAACATGGCATTAACTCCCTAACCCCCTAAGCAAATTTTTAAGCAAATAAGGGGTATTGCAATTTTTTAAATATTTCAAATTTGCCTTTATTTTAATCATTGTTTTTCTTTATGTCATTCTCATAAAGAGAATTTTGACAAATATATAAATGTAACTTTTTTCAGTACAATTTAGTACTGTATTTTTTTCTAATTCTCATGTTTATTTTTATTGATGATTATGATTAGGTTCTGATTGCATATCGCCAATAAATATTATCAACAAATAGTAAAAGTAGGACAAATATTAATAATAGTGTATAAATAATACAAATTAAATAAGTTATTTTTTGTGTATATATATATATATATATATATATATGTTTTGCTTTATTATTTTATTTTTTTGCATTAAAATGATGAGAATTTGGGGGGATAATATGCTTATTTTCCAAAAAAAAAAAAAAAAAAAAAAAAAAAAAGTCAATTGTCAGGTTTGTGAGATGCATCCATAAGAGCAAAAAACGATCTAATTTTTGTTTTACAAAATAACACTCTTCAATATTTCTCCCCTCAGTTCATGAGGATCCCATCAGTGCTCCAGTCTCCCCGAGTCTACTGAGGAGAGTTGCACCTCTGGCTGAAGATGAGCAACCCAAGGCTAATCTGCGGACCGGTCGGCGCAAACTGGGCTCCCGGCACGGCTGGGCTCTCGGCAGGGGCAAGGGAGTAATTTCGCAATCTTTCAGTCCAGGAGATCAGCGCGCACAACCCCGTACCCGCCTGCGCTCTTCCCAAACAGGCGCCACGGCCCTCTGGGAATATGACGGCAGTCCTACACCCAGCCAGGACAGCCCAAGTGAGGAGGGGAGAGGTGAGTAAATAATCCATTTGCTGAAGGTTGTAAAATAACATGGATTTGTTTTTATTTTGTGTTGAGAATAATATTTGTATGTGTGTTTTAGTTGATAGTGAGGAGAACATCTCACCTGCACACTCAGACGTCAGCCGTGTATCATCTGGAACTGACGGTCAGTCTACAGCAGTGGTTTTCAACTAGGGGGTCATAACTGATAACATTCTGATGCAAATAATAGTGAGAATTTTAAATAAATAAATAAATGCATAATTCATATAATTGTATGTAGTATAGCAAGATTAATAGGCTTGTCTTTTAAAACTGAGGACAAAACACTTCCTGTATCTTTTGTTTTTGACATCTTATAAAGCTTCATGATATTTTGGAACAAAATGAATCAGCTGATAGAGGCTTGACAAATTAGGTGGATGCAGACATAGTGACATGATCTCCTGATCAAAACTAGGTAAAGTTAAAGGTAAAATAAAAAAGAATTAAAAAAATACAATACAGACATCAAATATGGGTTCACTTGCAATTAGGATAAACAGATTGTCTCACAAGACTATGAAGTCAATATAAAAACAAGCAGTCTATTCTTTTCTATTCAGCCTATGTCATTGTCATATTATTTGAAAATAATGTTGGGCTTATTTATATTGTCAATGAATATATACATTTAACATATACAAAAATATAAATTTCAGCTCAAGAATTTAGTTTGCTTTAAATCAGGTATTGTGAATAGCCACTTAATCAGTAAAATAGGAACTTCCTTTTATTTATTGAATATGCTTTGATTTAATTAACAAAATCTTTTCTTTCTCTCCTGTAGATTTTCACTCCAGTTTTGACAAGCCACAGGAATCCGACAACAAACAAGCTTAAAGCATTCATATTTTTTTAATACTCATTTAACTACTTGTATCCATTGGTTTTGAAACTATTTTACACATAAAACATCTGTAAAGCATATAGCAAACGCTTCCAATACGTAATGGTTAAACAGCGCAGCAGTACATTTAGTTTTGGGATAACAAATAAATGGATTTAAGGCACATATGTATGATACAGCCATCATATTTAGAGGCATGCAACTGCCATGAGTTCACTGAAATATTTATTATACTAAATGATATATTGGATAAGGTTGTAGTTCTAGTATCTCACCGCTATGTGGCACTATAATGCCCAGTGGCTGGGGTGCTATTGCCTTTGTATCTGTATAATTATGAGAGTGTCTTATACAAACTGATGCTAACAAGATATTTATGAGAGCAGATTAATTCATTCTGTCTCGTTGGAAAGAAGCTGACACTTTGGAGACTTTGACATTTAGGAAGGAGGCAGAAGATGATGGGGGTCTTAAAACAACGTGGGTGCGGGCAAAGATTTTTTTTTTTTTGACAATCCTTGGCTGGGGTTAATCATAACTCAAAAACGACAAATGGAACGCTAATACAATTCATGAATTATGCAGTTGTCATGGCAACATTAATCAAAATGCGTCAGTCCATAGACCTTTTTGTCGATGAATTGATGATATACTGAGCACAACGATACACATGAGTTCAGAGATTGTCATCCGGTAGACCAAATTTTATGCAATGTCTTAAAGATGCAGCATTCAAAATGTTTAGACCAACCACTTTAAATCAATTTATTGTCATGAAGATGCCAAAAACACTATTTTTCCAGCCTTGCAATGGCAAACAAAGAAAAGGAATTTTAAAGTTGTCCGAATTTCAGCTAAAATGAGGGTAGCCTTCATCAAGTTGAGAAGTGAATGATTATTATGGGATCTCAGGGTCTGATTGCCTCTCCAATAGGTGCTTACAACAAAGCAACCAGATTTTTATTCGAAACAAAACGTATGGAGCTATTGCGAGATGAGAGCTGTGACCTCCTGACTCCCTGGGGTTTGTTGAAGATACTAAGACTTTGTTGGGATCATCTGAAATGTGGTCACCGGTGATAGCATCTTTCCGAAGCACTCTCATCTAACCCCATTCGTTCCTGCTTTCTCCTTCCATCAACAGCTCCTGTCATGCTCCCTTCCCCTCCTTGCACGCTCTCCTCCTCTCCTTCCCTCCCTCACTTGTTTCTCCCCCAGTGTATTAAAGGCTTTGACGCTCTCAGTAAAAAGCTGATTTATTTTGTGGAGGTATCGATCGCTCTCTGCATTAAAGATTATAATTCATTACCCCGGCCCTTTTAATACATTAAACATTCAAAATAAAAATAAAATAAAATCGAGGTAGGTGAGAGGAGAGCACTCAGACGCTGTCCACTCACACATGCACACATGCTCTCCATTTCAATCACAGATAAACACTTAAAAAATTCAGCCACCATTTATGTATGTATGTATGTGTGTATATATATATATATACACACATACATATATACATATACACACACATACATACATACATATATATATTAAATAAATATTTTATTCAAATAAATCATAAAAACAATTAAAAGTATAATTCACCCAAAAATGAAAATTCTGTCATAATTTACTCACCCTAATGTCATTCCAAACCTGTATGAATTTCTTTCTTCTGCTGAACACAAAATAAGATATTTTAAAGAATATGGGTAACCAAACAGTTGACGGTAGGCATTGACTTCCATAATAATAAAATAAAATAAAAAATACTATGGAAGTCAATGGGGTTACCAACTGTTTGGTTACCAACCATCAACTTGAGATTAAGTAAATTATGTCAGAATTTTTCATTTTTGGGTGAACTATCCCTTTAAATCAGTTTGGGTGGGCAGTGATCAACCACTCAAAACACTGAGTAAATTAGTAAATGTAAAAGTAAACTGTTTCAGGGCAAACATAATGGTGGCAGGTTTTGCATGGGCAAGCTAGACGCAACACATTTTTCTAAAATAGTTTCCTTAGCAGACACTTCCTTAATGTACATAAAGCGCATATCATGAAAATGGGGAAGATAACTGATACACAAAATCAGCTAGGCCTCAAAACCAGAGGAAAATGCCAAGGAAACAATCCAAGGCAGGCAAAATAAATGTGAATACATGAAAAGATCCATCAAAGGCACTTCTATAGTGCATTCAGTGTGGGCAGAGCATTGTACAAATACAATATTTATTACAAAAATAGAACCAAAGAGGATGGAGCTAAAATGGATAATTTTATAATGGAGTGAATAGGCAGTCATACATTGCCCACAATTGCAATGCCCACAAATGACCCACTGTTCCATTATAACACTAAGCACTCCATCCTCCATCTAGTATTTATTATTATTATTATTATTAGCCTATCACAAATGCTGCATTTATGGCTAGTACGTAGCAACTGACACTATGCTTTTTATTGATGTAAATCAAAACAGTAGCTCTATGTTCACATCGTTTTTTTGTTAACTAGTTTTAGTACAAAATGAAGGTTTGGTTCACGTCACAGGACTATAACAGTAACAGAAATGATAAAGACAAAGTTCTAAAAATCATTCTAATTATAATAATAGCAGAGTTCACACCACAACTATAAAGATAAAGGCACAGAGAAACAATATCTTTGGAATCACTTTCAGATATTGTTTTCCAGCTGATGAACGATAGGCTACAAGACAAGAATCAATCCTGCTTTAAAGAGCATGCATTTAAAGTGGCAGACGACAAAATTCCAGCATGCGCTTAGAATAAACAGAGCGATATGGTCCGCTGGTGTGGACGTATTATGCTAATATAGTTATCTTTACAGTTATCGTTCTTGGTGTGAACGGGCCTTAAGCTGTTACATAAAAATGCACTGAGTTTGATCGCTGCGCTATCGCTGATTTTTCTGCATCGCGCACGAGGGCTGTGTTTTTTAAGAAGTTAAAGTTTTAATAATTGTTCTAATTCTATGAGAATATGGATGTCCACTCCATTATAAAGATAACAACAGAGGAACAGTAAGTCTATCGTTGGAATCACTTCAGTAGGATTTTTTTCCCAGCCGATGGGCCTAACACGACTTCAAAGAGCTTGAGCATAATATAATACGGATAACGACATAAGCCCACGTGTTGACGCGTATAATAGGCCCTACACAGAACTTTATTGTCTGTTTGTTAATATTGAGGCAAATATAGCCAAGTATCATTAGCCTACATTGCTGCAAAATAATGTGGTAAACAAACCTATCATGTTATTTTAACTGCCTCCATGTGTATTGGGACTTTTGCGATTGTTAAATATTATATTAGTAATATTAAATTAGATATAGGCTTCGCTACACATTTGTCTGACAGAAAGAGATGATATCACCTCACACAAAACAATAAAGTAAACATCTTTAATATTTCAGTAGACACCAACAAAGAGACACACACAGGCGTAGGTAGATGCTATGCAGGAGATGCTGCTTAACTTCAACGCTTCACTAAAAATAATTCTCTCACAATGCGTTATGCAGCTGCAGTGTTTACTGGAGAAGAACAAAAGTAAACAGTGTATTTAATTAAAGGAATCGTATTTATGCACAGAAAGGCTGTTACCTAAATCCACCTTCACTCTGCTCCTCCCAGAAGAAGAGCAATTTCTGGGACATTTGAGAAGTCAGACTATATCATGACAAAACATTCACATTCTTTGATGAACATTCTCATGTGTAACTCTACTTAAAAAGTCCTGAGGTCTCCTTCGCCCTACCTTCTCTCCTCCACCCGAGTTTATCGCCTACACCCCTTAACGCTGATGTTTCTGGCTCTGACAGGCTTTCAGCTAGTAAATCAGTGAATTGATCTTGAGGGGCAGCAGAGTGTCCTGGGTTGTGCTAAAGATCCATTTTCATTTCACAAGCAGCCCTCACGCCAGCATCTCCTCCAGCATCCATAAACATCAGCAACCAACTCCTGCTAACCCCATCCGACTCAAACACTGGCACTCATTTACCGGCTCGCTCACTCTCTGTATACCGCAGTCCTGCCTCACTTTGGTCTCCTATGTGAGTTCAAACACGGGTTCAAACGGATGCCTTGGGACTTGTGGGGCCGAGTGACACGATCACACTTTATTTTACAATAAGGAGCCAGTCTTTCTATTTATGTGTGAACAAATGCAATAGAATAATACGAGCCTGTCAGAAATGTATATAATAAGCCTATGCACAAACGGTTAAGGATGGTTCTAGGCCATTTCATCTTCACTTTTTGGTGGGGGTTTTTAGCCTACATTACACCTTAAAGTCAGCATGAAATGGAAGCTGAGATAGTCTTTTCTTCCTTATTGTGACGTATAAGAGTTAAATGGCTTCTTGAACAAGAAAAGATGTAAAAAATATGGTGACTTTAAATTGTTGATGTACTACAGTAACTCATATAATGCCATTAAATAAACATATGATTAAACAATAACTTAGCATCTTAACTCAGTGCCAATTGCAGAGTAAAATTAAATAAAAAAGAGAGAAAAAGCATGCAAAGAAAAATATTTAAATCCTCTTATGTAAACGCCTGAAAAAAAGGTGATTTTAATTTACTTCTTACCTTATTTTGCTGGAGCCTGTGTCCCAAAACAGCATGTTTGTTATATAACTGTAAGTAGTTCTAAATGCCAGAAGAAAATTAACCTTTTTGAATCATTTTCAATCCTTATAGCAACTGTGTAAATTATGTTGTAGAACAAAATGTGAAAGTCTCTTTAAGTAATGCTAACCCACAAACCTTATTTTACTGGGATTCTTAAAAACCTTTAAGAAATTCCAGAGGGAACTCATGGTGCCTTCCGGGTTGACCTACAAGTTGACGTCATGACGAACAGCTCTATTAAGTCGAACTTCATTAAGCAGGGAGCCGTCAGGACCAAAGGTGCTGAACCAAGTATAAAACTTTCCCTACTTTCACGAACCCCCCAAATAGAAGCCAAACAAGGACATTTTTATTTTAAGAACATGTTTTAAAAAAGTAAATGTCAGGCCAGAGGCTGACGACAAAGCGAGCGAGGATGAAGCGTGCTGCTTGTTCACACATGCATTTATGCAGCACTATTTGAAATAAACCGAACAAAAGAGCAACTTTTTTGTTGTCTGGAAATCATTAGCGTTGACATTTCGATGATCACCTTTTCTGTTCAATGAGGAAAGTAAAAGTCCTGATAGTTGGGGTTGGGGATGGGGATGGGGTTGGGGATGGGGTTGGGGCTGGGGTTAGGGGGTGTTGAATGACGCAAATGTAATTTATAGATTAGGCTACTGACCAAATGTATATATGTCAAAATTCTAAGACAAACACTTTTAAACCTTCAATAATAATGCAACTTAAAAATGAAAACACACCAAAAAAATATTTGGGAAGTCACAATCAAATTCCAATTGGCTCTAAAAACCCTATGACACTCCTGGTTTTACCCACAAGATTAAACCAGATTGAAGTGATTACAAACTGCGACAGAACACCAGGATGAAATGGCAGGGCCGCCAGTGATAGCGAGCTCCATTTGACTGGCAGAATCTGGGGTTATGAGCCTGACGATACACACAGAACGCAGCTGGAGGGAACGAGAGAGAGAGAGAGAGAGACACGATAGGATCATTGAAAACGAGCACACGAGGGCATGGGAGAGAGAGATAAGGGGAGAGAGCAGCAAAAAAGAGAAGATGAGCTCTCATCTCGCTGTGGTTCTGCTGCTGGCGTATAAGATGCACTCCAGTGTAATCGTCACTGAAGGGTTACTATTTCAGCAGCGGCCCCACACTGGCTGCTTTCTCTGTGCCAGTACAGCAAATTAAATAACACTTTACTAAGAGGGCTAGAGAGAAGGACAGAGCTGGATTGCAAGAGGGAGGAAAGGAAGAGAGAAGTGCTGATGGGATGGTGATGAAGTCTGGATTTAGGATAATTACTCTGCTGAGCTCTTCCTCCCTCTCTCTCTCTCTCTCGTGCTCCCTTTTTTCTCCTCCGCTCTCATTATTTGGAGAAGCTTGCCTGATGACAGTATCTGAGCTGCCTGTCGCTTATTAAAAAATGAAAATTGCTTCAGATGAGTTTATTAAACTCATCCCCCCCCTCTCTCTTTTTCATCTGCCTCCCTCACTCTCTCCTTTCTTTCACAGATACAGCAGCATGTTGAGATGAAAGGATACTCATCTTTTTTTGGAAAGGGCTATGAAAGATGCTAGAATCATACGATACGAGTGGGGAAAAAAATGTCGCATAACAATTAGGAGTTCTCCTTTAACAAGGAATTTGACAAAATCAATCTGCATTAATATTTCAAAATATTTCATTTGTTCTAAATCCATTTGCTGACATTATACTATTAACTTGAAGGCTTTCGGTGTAATTAATGAAAGTTGCATTAAGAGCGGCCCCAGCCATTAGTTCAGAGAGAGGAGTTGACTTTAATGAGGGTCTTTTATCATAGAGGAAGACAGAAAGCACATTGAAGTAGTACAAATAGTGCACTTTCATTATAGGTTAAGTGTTACAACATTTGACATACTCTTTTGGTTTCTTTGATTGCCTTAATTAAATTTTTATTTAACTCTATGAACAATATTCACGTAGGATATCTTCTATAATTTAAAAGTTAATGCAGTGCAAATCATATAATTACAGGAAATTGTTCCTGGACCGATTAATAATGAGAATATGCCATATTTGAGACATGCACAGGTATTCTGAAATTAACTGGGGGGAAAAAAAATCATATATAATCATAAATTGTTATCAAAATGAACACAAATCCAATAGCAGTATGACTCTCAACTTAAAGCAGATACCAATCAGAGAAATCCAAGTAGCACTGGTTTGGTGATATGAATAAATCAGGTGGTGTCAGGCAGCTGTTGTTGTTGCTTGTAGGGGCTGCATCAGGTAAAAGTGAGACAGTGATGTGGCGGAGAAGCCGGTGTTGTGTCGTTTCCACAGCAACTATGACATCCTCTCATAATTTGCTCTTTGGCGGTGTACCTGGAGGTGAAAAATAGGGTCTAATAGAGCACACATACACACACAGCATCAGACGTCTACAAGAACACTAATGCTTGGAGAGTTCAGCCACTGTGAGATATCAATAAATATCCACAACCATATCGTAACTGATAATTAGAGCAAGGTTCGTCATGCAACATGTTACACAAAAAAAGGTGCAAATAAGTCTGTTTGGGGATGTTAAAATTGAGTAATATGAAATACTAAATTAGTCAGTGTGCTGATTTTTAATTAATTTCTTTTAACAATGTAAACACTGCATCCTTTAAAAATGCTAATGTAGTCAGTGTTAGTTTGTTATCAGTGCAGGCTACACACGTAGAGCTATCACATAAGAATAACTTTAAACTGAACTAGTTTGTACTCCGTGTCCCAGAACACAGGAACAAACAAACACAAATACATTGGCATCACTTTTAGGAATAACAATTACCTGTCTTATCACCGAGGGAGGGGTTGATGGATTTGATGGTGAAAAATATTTTTGATTCTTTAGATTTTTTAAATGTATTCATAAACTGGGAAAACTTTGCTTAGAAAGAATTAACATAATCAAGGATCATTATGAAATGTAATAATTGTAAATGTCACCGAACTCTTAAGAAAATCAATTCAATGTCAAAACAAAGTGAAAATGGCACAGTCAAGAATAATGTTTGGGTGAATTCACTTTAAAAGCCCTTAAACATAGTGTGTGTGTGTGTGTGTGTGTGTGTGTGTGTGTGTGTGTGTGTGTGTGTGTGTGTGTGTGTGTGTGTGTGTGTGTGTGTGTGTGCGCTGTCCTGGTAAATCCTACATAGTGGGAACAAAATGTTCCCACATAGATTGTAATACCAGTAATATGTGGAGACATTTTTTGTCCCCATGAGGAAAAGAGCTTATAAATCATAAAGATTTTTTTTTTTGAAAATGTAAAAATGCAGAACATTTTATGTGATGGTATGTTTATGGTTATGGGATAGAATATACAGTTTGTACAGTAAAAAATCATTAAGTCCCCATAAAACATGGAAATGTGTGTGTGTGTGTGTGTGTGTGTGTGTGTGTGTGTGTGTGTGACAGACCTTGTGGGAAGTATGCAGACAACATTGTTTCGTAGAGCTCTTTGTCAGACTTCAGAAACACACAGAAGATGACCCGGTCCAGCTGACAGCAGATAAAAAAAAAAAGAAAAGAAAAAGAGACAAGAAATAAAAAATAAATGACCATAGAGAATGTCACTTTTGAGCTGATTTTGCTACTGCATAGAAGAAGCATACAGTACAACACAGACACAACTCAGAAAATCCTAGCCGTAATAATATATCAGAATCTTCACCCAAATGAAACTATACTCTTTTATCCACACTCTAAAGCTAAAGCAGGAATTCTTGAGAACAGAGTTAAAGAATGGAATAAAAGTGGCTTATTCTCAGAGAAAATAAAAGAAACCTGCACATCTTCCCCTGTAAGTGCATTTCTGTGAAAGAGTTTATTTAGTTTGTTGTTACAACCTGAGATAAGCGTCAATTTTCTTTTTCTGTGGTATGAACTTAACTTTGAATATTCCATATAACTGATAATGTTCATCTATCCTATTCACAGATTTTAACTTGTAGCCTCTCAGTCTAGTGTGAAGAGAGTCTGCTGAAAAAGAGTACTTGTGTGCAATTGGTTAGCATACATTTAATGTCTGAGTCTTTCTAGCTGGAGAGGCGCAGTGCCAATGACCTAACTGTCCTTGACAGAACACCATCACCAGTCCCAAATGCTTCATGGCAAGCAACAACATAAAAAGAATACATTGAGATCCGTGCCAGCATCCTAGAACCTCCATTTCCATGACAACAGTGGTGAGGGCAGGTGGGCTGTTCCTGCTTCTAATCATGTTCCTGTAACACATCATTGCATCCAGCAAGCACTCCTACTCTGCCACTGAAATCTCTCTCACTCTCATTTTTCTCTCTTTGGTGTCTAGCATTGTCTTTTTTCCATTCCATTTAGCCAAATGTCACTCTCTCTCTCTGGCTCACTCATGCTGCGTCGGTTCGTCTGTCTGATTAAGATTCAAAATGAATCTTTATATTGCCAAAGCATTTGTAACATTATGAACAGGCACATATGTAGTGAACTACAGAAAAGAGGAGGTTAAGTTTTCCATTCATTGTTTACATGGTTTTTGGGTTAAAAGCACATGACATACCATTTACCATACACTACCAGCAAGAAAATATTACCATAATGTTTGTTTAACATACTATTCATGTTAAACCAAATCATATTAAAGTCTTATACATTTTATACGTTTTTAAAAATGTTTCAGATCCAAATAAATTCTATTTTGTGTAACTTTTATTTGTTACTACTATAATTTTGGCTATTATTATTGTTAACAATAGCCATATTTTGGAACCATGAGTCCTCAGTAAACATTGCAGGTGACATGAAGGTTACAGACATGGAGGAGCACATTTAATTTGCCTAAGCTAAGTGTTTACTAAAAAACAGCTCACTCACATTTCATCATTTCAAGTTAAAGTTGATTCAGACATGAGTGGTTTTGTCCAAGTGGGCGAGCTTTTTAGTCTGTAATTAATTAGTCCGCCCATTTCCACCGGCCTGACGCATCCAGGTCGATTTTCAGACCGGCTGCGCTCATAATAGTTGGGTGTTATCATACTGACAGAGTAATCAGCCAATCACAGCTATGTGGAGGCACCACCTTCTTATTTTCTCAGTTATCCCTAACATTCACTGTTAAAAACCATAAATATTCCATATAACTGATAAATAATGTTCATTTATTCACAGATTTTGACTGGTATCCAAATATTTGTTACCTCCTCAAAGATAATGGTTTGATCCACATAATGCAATTTTCAAAAGAATGAAAATATAAATATAATAATATAATAAAAAATAGATAATAAAAAATTCAAACCAATAAAAGTACCCTCTCTCTTTCATTCTCCACTATTCTCTCGGTGCGTATGGAAAGTGGAGGGGTTAGCAAGCACCAGAGCGCTGGTTAATTAGTGTGCTGTAATTAGAGTGTCTGTCATTTTGTATATCTGTAGCGTAAAAGAAGGCGAGAGCGACTAAACACGCAGTGCAGAGTGAGATGAAAGCTCAGGACAGGAGAGACACATCAGTGAGAGATGAGAGAGGGGGGGGGGAGACGTGACCAGGATAAAGCGAGAGAGAGAGAGAGAGAGAGAGAGAGAGAGAGAGAGAGAGAGAGAGAGAGAGAGAGAGAGAGAGAGAGAGAGAGAGAGAGAGAGGAGCCGCAGTTTGGGATGTGCAGAAGTTTTGTCGAAGACATCCTGATGGCTCATTTCCTGTTAAATTTAATCTAGACTCACATTTACTCACAGGGGCCAGAGATTGTGTCAATTCATTTGTGATTTTTTTTTTTAAGTATTTGTGCTGTTCTGCAGAGCTTATACCATCTCCGTTAGGAACCAATTAAAACTGAGGTTATATGTGTGTGTGTGTGTGTGTGTGTGTGTGTGTGTGTGCATGCTGACTCAGAAAAGTAAGTCCCTATGCAGCCACCATCTGTTTGCCACGGCATGCTCCTCATCGAACAATAACAACAATGGCAAGAAAAGAACACCAACAGGGAAATGACACAGACACACACACACACCTTCTCGTGGTTTTGCTCCAGGTATTCTCTCACTGTTCTCAGGGCAACTTCGACAGCTTGTTCCGGCGGGTATCCTGCACCACACACATCATCCAACACAATACACATCAGATTTACACAAGGGCTTTCAATCAATAAAACATATCAAGATATAAAAAGGGGGTTTAAATTGCAATATGCTGATTGACTGATAACAATAAACACAACGGTATCCAAATAAGATCATTCAAAGACATTACATTAATGTGGCAGAGGAAAGCCCTGAATAAACAGTACAAAAGGGTGAAAATATTTTTTTGCTTTATATATTTTAAATGTCGGGCGTACACATACAGATGTCTTTGGCAATCGCATCTTGCCATTTTAAATTGCCACATGAATTCAATTTATTGTGATATTTTCTTTATAATTAATCACACTCAATTGATGCATTAAACTGACAGCCCAAACCCAGTAAATCCAACAGAGCAACACAACCTTATATTATTACGGATACACACATTACTTTGAATGATGCACGGCACCATATTTTCTGCATGAAGACTGGAAAATGATTTACTGATGGTGGTTGTTTTCAAACTCAAGCTGTTTGCTGGGTTCATTTTTGAGTTTAATCTCAACACGTATAGCTAAGAAGGGGGATTATAATCACAGTGACATGCTCTCGCACCCAATCTCTCCTAATCTGACCGTCTAATCCCAGCCTTAATCTGGAAATCCCTCATACTACTGCAAGTGATATCCACTCCCGGAATTCCTAAAATGAGTTTCCTACTAAATAAACAACCACAAATAAAAACACATGCATGAGCACAGAAGTCACAACCGAGGTTCATAAACGTACCATTTATTTGGTTAGATTTAGCCTCATAAACACAGGGAATGAAGTTGTTGTTATTCATAAATGTTATTCATTGATGTTAGCTCATAAATGCGGTTAATGAACGATTATAGGTTTTAATAATAAATTAGTCTATTGAAGACTCTAAATCAACCAACCTGTAATCAATTACACACAGTCATTTATAGACTATGAACATAAAAGACATATAAATAATTGATGTGAGACAAAACAATTAAAGATGAAAAGTAAATATTGATTAAGAGAAACCGCTGTAATTTGAGTTTACCGTATACTCCAGTAGAGATGCAGGGGAAAGCCTAGACATCAACATCAAAGAGACATAAAAAGAAATAACGACTTGAATGTTATATAATTAAAAGTGTGAAAGATAATTTCTTATCTACAAACTACAAAATGCTTCTCTAAATAAATGTGTTGTATTAAGAAATTAAGGTTTACAAAGCACTTACTGTTGAACCTATTAGTACAAAACCACAACAAAAACAGCTTTTACAAGGGAGGTTGAAAGTAAACTGATTAATTACAACCCATTAAAGATACAATCCTTTACTAATGACAAACGAGCCACTTGTGCCCCAGAATTAAGGACCTTAGAAACAAAAGCTTTAATTTAAAGCAAATGGACCGAGTCACAGTGAACTGTTGCGGCTTTTAAAGCATATTCTGCTAAGGAATGTTTCAATCAATTTGAAATCAATAAAGGGAATGAAAATTCTGTCATTTACTCACCCTCATGTTCTTCAAAACTTTGGATTACTTTATTTCTTTCATGGAACACAAAAGGAGCTACTGTACACTGCTGAACGTTCTAGCTTTCTAGCATTCTACACTTTTCCATACAAAATAAGTGAATGGAAATGGGGGATGTTGAGAAAAATATGATAAAATAAGACCTTTGTATTCATTTCATCGTGTTTCAAAGCTATCAGAAGACTTGTAATGATTTAATGGATTACTTTTAATGACACTTTAAAGGTATTTTTTTTTAGCTTAATTATCACCTGTCTCAGTTAAATTGTTAATAAAAAACCTGTTTGTTTAACTATTTTTATGTTCCGTGGAAAATGTATGGGTTAAAATTACTATTGTTGTCACTGCGTCAATAAAGTTTTTCGGTAATTTAAATAAAGCTGAAATAAAATATAAATATGGATGTAAAAAATTAAACAAAAATCAGAAATGTTGGCTTGGCAACTAACTGAAATAATTAAGTTGAAGTTAAAATACTAAAATGACTAAAACGAAAATAAATTACCAAAAGATACAAAAACTAATAAAAATGACAAGAGCACATAAAATTACTAGAACAAACTAAAATTAAAATGTAAAATAGAAGTTAGATACAAAATATTAATAAATACTTTGATATATAAAAAAACAAGTATTAATAACACTGGGAATGACATGAGGGCGAGTTAATGATGAGTGAACTTTTATTAGATGAAGTACTCCGAGTAATACTACACTTAAAGGTTTTTTTTACAGCAAAAACCAGTTACATAAAGATAAACAGGAAGTCCTTATAAGACATTATGATGCTGCAACAATCGCTTGCTCCTTTTTGAGAACCTTAACAATAGATCTTAGCTGTGTCTGTGTATTTTTATCCTTGCTGGTGCACTGTGTTAAAATCTTTTATATATGCAGTAACCTGTCTTCAATAAATCATTCCCCGAAAGAAATAAAGCTGAAACGGCTCTCAACTGTTTTAGTAGATTCATATATAAATTGTTAGGGCACCGGTGGAGTGTGAGTTATCTGCTGTGTTATGACTGGACTGCTGGCATTTTTATTCTTGTACCGTGACGCAGCCATGAGGTGTGAGTGATACAGGGTGAGAGTTTAACATGTTAACAGTATGTACCTGAGTTTATGTGCATCCAGCGTGTTAGGATCGAGACTGCGGTAGGCCGTTAAAAGTGCATACAAGTAGTTATATCACTGCCAAGACATGAAGTCTGAATCTGTTATGAGTGTGTGAGTGTGTGTGTGGTGAGACCCTCACCACAGTCCGCAGGTGGTTCTTAGTTGCTGTGTGCAGACAGTTATAATAACAGTTTCTCAGCGCTCGTTCCTCTCTCTCCCCCACTGAATCGTGCACTATCGGCCCCACGGTGTGAATAACATCTGTGAAACAGAGAGATACAGCCAAAAACAGAGAGAAGTCGTACAAAAATATCAGAAAATATGTGAATGGGTTTTATAACTTCAACTTTCTGTCTGCATCCCTCCCGTTCATCTATCCATGTCCCTAAAACACAAATATGTTTATGATACACTATCATTCAAAAGTTTGGGATCAGGAAGATTTTTTGGTAACACTTTATTTTACAGTGTCCTATGTTACTTACCATAGTAATAGCAGTAAATTATGTATAATTACATGGAACTAACCCTCAACCAAATCCTAATCCTACTCTAACCCTATAGTAAGTACATGTAGTTGCTTAATATGACTCAGTACTTAAATATATAATTACACTGTAACAATGACACCTTAAAATAAAGTGACTGATTTTTTTTCTCCAAAAAATGTATGCTTTCGTTCAGCAATGACAAATTAAATTGATCAGAAGTGACCGTAAATACATTTATAATGCCCTTACAGGAATAAATTACATTTAAATATATTAAAATAGGAAACTTATTTTAAAGGCACGGTAGGTGATTTGTTTCAGATTTTTTTTTGTTATGCTGATTGAAAGTCCCTTCACAATCACTAATTTAATTGGTCTAAATGTATTTATATGTATATTTATCGTCTGTGGAACGCATAGGACCATAAAATGTTCGTCCAATCATTGAAATTGGTCCGAATGCAACGATAAGATGTCCTACCTGCCTGTCAACGTATGTATTTTCATACCTCCGTGCACCCTACTAGCGTAGACATCACACGTCATCCCCTCGTTTCATGCTATGTAGAGTTACACAGACGTTAGTCTGTTTGGAAGAGATGGAAACCAGTGACGTTATACTCAGATGAATCTGCAGCTGTCAGGTGGTACAGGTCAGTCCTCTTCAATTTTTTTTATGCTGATTATTATTGTAAAGTTATGTACTTTGAGACAGGAGGTTGTTTAACGCTGTCTCTTGTGACGCTTTTGTTTGCTCCCTGCTATATGCGTTCATGTGTTTTGAAGGGGTCGTGGCTTTGGAGACGCTCTGAAGGAAGGGTGGGATCTCATGCTTTCAAAGCTAGCTCGCTATTGCTAGCCTCTCTGAACATTGCCTACCCTACCTTTAAATTGTAATAATACTTCACAATATTAATGTTTTTATTGTATTTTCCGATCAAATAAATGCTGTCTTGGTGAACATAAAAGACTTCTTTCAAACATCGTACTGATCCCAAATTTTTGAACAGTAGCATATATTTTAAAGGTGCAATTATTTTCTTAGAGTAACTAAAAATGACAAGAGCAAATGTACTTTGTTTAGTCCACATATCTGTGCAGTTTGATGTACTGATCCTCTTGATACTGATGTTATGTTAAAACAATTAATTCACCTAAATATATGGATCTACCTTTTTAAGTGATTTAAAAAAGGTTTACAGTGTATTAAAATATGGTAATTTGAACATATTCTGGTATTATAGTAAACAAAAATGAATTAGTCTTAGTCCTTAGTCCTTATTGCTATTAAAAGTTCAAACAAATGTCATTCAAATATATTAAAGGGCTATAAATTAAGCATTTTAAAATGTAAAATCTTGGCAGAACTTGGCCTTTGTAACACAGTCTGGCTGACTTAGAAATAACTGATGGCTGTTGGAAGGGTCTTTTGGCTTCTTTCTTCTTAAGACATGATGATATAACATTGAAAAATCTCTTCACAGTAACTGCTGTACCCATAGGCGCTGTCAACAGCTGAGTTGATGAGCATTGAGAGTGTTTAGTCCTTTCTACACCCCACATTTACCATGGAAACTACAGTTTCTGCCAAAATACCCAAGTGACTGCAATTGAATAAATAAATAATACAGCAAGATAAATAAGACAGTAAATTTGTATGGAACCCGCAGGTTTTAGCTATCCTTTTACTAGCATTGATTACTGTAATAACTATAGTAATTGTTGGCAGATTCTATGGTTTCCAGGGTATATGTTCATAAGCGTAATATGTTCATAAGCGTAAGGAAACAGCTGAAAGCATCAAAATAAATTATGTTTGATTACTTTTATTTGTTCTAAAGTAAAATTAGTTTTAAATAGAAAAATTGAGAGTGCATGTTCAAATGTTGAATTGAAATGCAGTTTCCTAAGTCTGCAAAAGAATAATGATTGTTATTCATATAATAATATAAAAATAGTCTCTATGGCAATTGTCAATACAGCAAGTGCGATACTTTACAAGCTTTTGTAAGGTCTTTTTTGTAAGAGAAAAGAGATGAACCCCGGATGTGTTATTCATTATCTCTTAACTTTTGATTAGACTTATTCACTTGTACCAACTACACTTTCTGTTTGTGGTTCCCATTTTTGCCATCTGTTTGTTTCTCGATTACTAAAAGACCCACTTGTCTCCATCCTGCACCCTCTCATCTCAATTTCCTGTTTCCTCCTCCCATTGACACTCAGCTCAACCAGAAGGCAGGTCCGTTTCCCTTGTCCTCCTTTTCCGTCTGCGTCTACCTTCTGTCTAAAACATTCCTCCATCTGTCCTCTCAATGTCTTATGTCCTTGTGTGTCACGTCTGTGGCATGTCCTCAATCCTTCCCCTTTGCCCCGTTTGTCTTTTGGACGTCCAGCATCCCTCTGTAAGTTCCACTCCCACTCCTCTTTCCCTCATCCATCCGCCCCCCGACACCTCTCTGCGCTGCGTGCTGTCCGGCTGCGTTTATTTACCGCTGCACTCTGCAGTGTTTACAGCATCGATCCACCTCTGTTTGTTTAGTCCAGCAGCACCATCATACATCAAGTCAGGCAGAGACATTACTCACAGACAAACACACACACATACACAAACACACCTAGATGCTCGCATATGAAGTGCAAAGGGAAACAATGGACAGGAAGAAAAAAACAGAACAGTGGGCATATGTTTGACTGGAAGTACAGTGTCACAAAGTGTTGTCATGTTTGTGGCACAGTATGAACTGCTAAAGCGGGTGTAGAAGGAAGAGAGACAGGATGACATAATCACCGCAGACACAGGTGCAGCTGGAGGTTAAAGAAAACTACAGAAAACTGCCGGGAGGTTTAGATATCGCACTGCTCAACTCCTCTATCGCTCCTGTTTGCTCTCTAAAACAAACACACACAAGAGCACTTACAACAGAGTGAGCGGGGAAGAAATTAACATTTTCTACAGATTCCAGATGTTTACAATGGAGCATAATGTAGATTTTGGACCTTGTAGCTAAAAAATAGTTTCTGAAATTGATAATTTAAGCTGTTGACCTAATCTAATAAGTATTTGTCATATAATCATGTAATTTATTTATTTTTATATATACTTTAATTTTGTGTTGAAACTTGACATGCATGTCTTCTAAACCATTTTATTTCACCATAACTTCCTAATCTGCTCATGAGAAAACATACCGTTCTCTTTCTCCCCACGCAGCTCCCAAACCAAAACCTGACAACACCCATAACTTATATATTAATCTACTCCAAACTTGCTATTATCAGGCTCTAAATCACTCTGTTTGTTCCCCCTCCTTCCCGCCTTCCTCCAGCCTGCTCGCCTTTCTCTTTCCTCTTCTCCATTTTCTGTCTTTCTGCTACCAAGTCTAACTGTTCACTCATCCAGACCAAACCCAAGTCTCCTGTCTCATGCACAAAGGGAGGCCCTGGTCTCTCCCATCAACCCCCCTGGAGAAAAAGTCAGTGTGCAAAGCTATATCCCCATTCTGAGGCAGGGGAGCAGGTGCGTTGATTTAAAAAAAGGCAGCTGGCTAAGAAGGTGCAAGAGATCTGCTTATCATCTGAATGGTCCGAAGGTGTTCGACTCACTTTTTGTGTTTCACCCCTTTTTCTCAAATTCAAATCAGCATGACAGCTAAGTTACAATATACCCGTAGTCACCAGCCGATCAAGCATGACAGCCCGCACAATAGATCCCTCTCCTTTCACCTTGGCTTTCATGCGACTGGTTTTGACAAGAATAAGCTGTGTTTTTAAAGAAAGTTGCAGCTCAAAATTGATTTGAGATAACAGCCTTAATTTTAGGTCATTGTAAAAGTACAGTGTATTTCATTGGATTGTTTAATAAACATAATTAAATAATTGAACCTTGTTATTCATCCAGTCTATGTGCAAAAGACGGATGAGGGGAGAGAGAAAAAGGGATTAGTTAAATAACAGGAGAGAAGGGTGGGTGTTCGATTGGCCTGTGTGGATTTTAATTAGCGTTAATTGGCCACAGAGGGAAATGAAGGCTCAGAGAGAGTGTGTATTGATAAATATGCTACTCTCTTCTCTTTCTCCCCCCTAGCAATGGTTGTTTTGTATGGTTGGGTCCCTAGTCAAGGCTGTATTGGTACACAGGTGGACTTGGGGACTGACAGTATCTGCACATTATGCCTTTCATTCACCGATTACATCCACTGAGTTTCTAGTTCACCCCCTCAACTCAGGCAGAGTATGTATTATTACCATACTTTTGTTTTACTATAAGACACAAACATACACTCCCCTATCCTCATCCAAAAAAGCAACAGATGTGCGAGCACATGTGCAAACTGCAGCTCAGCCAGTCAAAACATGACAATACTCTATACAAACACACAAATCTCAGATTTTATTTAGGGGCTTTAGCCTGTAATTATAGATGCT
Organism: Meda fulgida; assembly: GCA_030578275.1. NCBI lineage: Eukaryota > Metazoa > Chordata > Actinopteri > Cypriniformes > Leuciscidae > Meda > Meda fulgida. The sequence goes on from CM060629.1 coordinate 25,050,590, forward strand.
TTCTATTACTATCACGCAATTGAGGTTCAAGCTGAAGTATGTAATTTCTCCACCACCGAACGGAACTGCAAAAACATATATTGTTTTCAAAAAAGGTTTTCAAATACGCCCACAGCAGTCCTTGATTGAACAAACTGACAGCCCCGCCCCAACTCACGCCATTGGTAGAGTCAGTATTTTTTGTGTACGACTAGACGGATAGCTCAAAACAACTGGGCTACAGAGACAAAATAAATAACCTATGAATAGCTTATTTATAGTTGTCTCTGCATATTAAGATAGGATAGACAAAATATTTAAAAAACGAAAAATGTACACACTTCAGCTTTAAAGGTTTAAAATAAATTAATTCTAAGCATTAAACGTTTGCACTTTACTCGTTTTGCTATGGACATGATTGACATCTTAAATCTTCCAGCATGTTGAGGAGAGCTTTGCTATTACTTTTTCAAACGATCTGAACCTAGAATCTAGTGGATGATATAATATATAAAAATAGTATGACCTGACACTTGGGGATTGGCAAAACATCCAAACATTTGTGGCAGACAGTTTTGCATAGAAAAATTTGAACCTGCACCGCCAGGATGCTCTCTACCCACAGACAAAAACCTGAACATTTTCATTCATAAATGTTACATTTTAACATCTCACAAATCACAAATCACGAACACCTGTTCGTACATAACTTATAAACCGATCAGTGTGCGGTCGGTGCACGCATTCAGACACAGACACTAATTTCAGTCCTACAATTATTGCTGATATTTACTGTTCTACTCCCCGCAGTTCAGTACAGAACAGAAAGAGAGAGATGAGAAGAAAAAACACAAAGTTGGAGAGAAAAATCAACTAAAGACTACGTAAAATCTAACAGAGAGCATAGCCTGGAGTGTAAGGCAAATCATTGGTGTGTATCTGTGTGTGTGTGTTGGGGGTGGCTTGAGAATCAGCAGCGTGTGCATCTCTGTCTCTGAACAGCAAGGTACGGTGGGGGGGATCATAAATTAGACAAGGAAATTACTGCTAAGTGTGCGAATAAATTAAAGTGCGCTTGCTTCTGTAAACACTGTCTGACTACATAATTACTGAACACTCTCTGGAAGAGTGAAAGAGAGGGAGGGAGATGGATGGGGGGATGGAGGGAGGGAGAGTGATAGGCAAAAAGGTTTGCGTTGATGGTTTATTCATTTATTCATTCGGTAGCGTGCAACATGTACACAACCGTTTGACATTTCGCTAGAGAGGTTGCACAACACCTGCTTACTATCCTAAGATGGGAAATATAAAACCTTGCACAAGTCAAAATCAAGTGTAATTTAGTTTCTACAAAAGTACTGTGCTGACTTTGATGCAATCAAGCGTAAACATGAGCAAGGTTTGCACTTTGCCTTATCCATTTAGCATACTGGAAGAAATGTTTAATTCTAACAAATTATTCTGAATTCATCATCCTATTCCAAAGAGCTCAAACCATTTCAGACCGATGTTTATATGGCATTAGTGTGATGATCAGTTTTTTACATGAGCAACTCACATTTTGCAGGCAGGCCGTAGGCCCCGGTGATCTTGGCCTCCCCTGTTTCGCAGCTGTTCAGAGTGGCACATTCCTTCTTCAACAGAGGACCAGCCCCACGATGAATGGCACCATCCACTGAAGGGGGAACATATATACACACACATACATATTCATATATATACACATACATGCACAACAGTTATTTTTGTCAGCTATAGATCTAGCATTCTGAACACTTTTAATTAGATACAGATAAAGTAGTGCGGTAAGGTTACATTTATTAGAATTAATTATAACATTTATTTAAAGGAATTACTGAGAGACAGATACATGCATATATATATATATATATATCCACATATATATATATATATATATATATATATATATATATATATACACACACACACACAATAAATATAAATATATAGTAAAAACATAAAACATACAACATATTATAAATACACATATGTAATATTTAGCCAGATAATTCAGATGGCAATTTACCAACATTTATCATATCTTTTCTTTTAAAATTTACTTGAATTTACTTTTTAAAACATTTTAAGCATAAAAACACCGGTAATATTTTACATTAACCACATTAGTTAACATGAACTAAGAATGAAAACTACTTTTACAGTATTTATATCATAGTTGATGTTAATCTCAACATTTACTACTACATTTTTAAGATCAAAAGTTTTATCTGTTAACACTACTTAATGCACTGTGAACTAACATGAACATTTTAATGAACTAAATATTAACAAAGGTTAATAAATGCTGTAAAAACACACTGCTCAATGTTAGTTAATGTTGGTTAATAAATAAACTAATGTTAACAAATGAGAACTTATTGTAAAGTGTTAACAAACCACCTGCCACGACACAGCTTACCCCACTTTAATGCTGATAAACCCAACCCCCATTTATCATTTGAGGACACAGAAAAATCAGATTTTCATAGCTCAAGGGCAGCAATTTGAGGGCCATAACAGTTTTACTCAAGGGTTTTCAGCACCATGGCACTTTTGCTGATATGTGCTCAGAATCTGCAGTAGCAAGAGATAGAGTGATAAAAAGATAGAAAGATAGGGAATATATACCGAGAAACACCAGAGAGTGAAGTGGAGAGAAAGATGAGGAAAAAATGGAGAGAGACAGAGGGACAGATGGAGGGAAGTTGTACTCAGGGCTTTGGAGTGGAGGAAAGGAGGATGAGAGGAAGGAATAGGGGAAAAGATGTGAATGTGGTGACGAGGTACGCCTGTTGGGAATAGCTTGCTTTCCTGTGTAATTGCAACATGCATGCACACACAATTTTTATATTACACAGACATCTTGTTAGCAGGTACTAATTGGCTTTTTGCTCACCTGACGGGGTTTGTGACACGGAAAAAAACATATATAGGATATTTTCCTATATTGCATACAGTTTTTTTCAGCTCTCTGTCATATGTGCTCCTAGAATTTAATCCCACGCAACACCTACATGCACGCAAATATGCATATATCGGCTCCACATACACAACATTTCTGCGTACAAAAGCATTCATTAACAGTTGTTCTCAGTTTCCCATCAAATTAGTTTGGTCTGAACTGGTCAGCAAGAGTTATCGAAACGCACCCTCTTATTGGCTGAGCTGGTCACCATGGTAGCCATTAGTAGGAGCATTTGATTGGATCTGGCACATCTGCTTGCCCATGTTACAAATCCCTCGACACCAAACCACTATCTCTCTCTCAACACTTGCCTGTCGTTCTGGGTTTTAAACCAGAATACCAACATTCCACTCAGTGCCAAGTGGAGAACATAACACACATTTTCACTCAAAAAATAAAACAATCAATCAATACTTATCCATGTGTAGCTTTCCAGCTTGCTAAAAAAACAGACAAACATTTTTAAAAGGGAGCCATATGCCAAAATGCAACATTACACCACAAACACAACAAAACCCCCAAAGAGACTCTAATGTCACTGTGTCCTTTTGTACAATCTGGAGCTTTCCCAGCTCTGAGCTTCAGGACTGATGTCTGCTACTGCAATGAACAGAACATTTTTATTGCCTATAGTTATATGTGCCACTTCCAAGTATGATCCATCTGACCGTGAAACTAGGAAATCTAGCATGAATTATTTTCATCACTCACTCACAGACTCTCTTCCTTATTTCTTTTTCCATTTGTGTCTTCCTTTGACTTCCTGTCTAGTAAACAGCGAAGAAACTATTTTATTAATCAATATTCTTTTCTTGTTTTCAAGTAAAAATGTTAAAATACCTTTAAACATACATTGTGTAAGATAATAAGACTTGTTTATAGTTAAAATCTTTTTACCACAATTTAATGAATAAAAGGCATAAAGAATAAAAGACAAAACTAATTGCCAACGCGGCAAGAAAAATAAGCCTAATTCAAAAAATTATCTGAAAACCAGCCTTATTATACATATTATCGTATTATATTGTTATATTTTCATTTTGCTTCTTAAAACTAGATTTCAGAGACTATATCTTGAATTTAGGCTTTTTTAACTTTACTGGCAAATAGATTTTTTTTTCTTGTAATAAAATAAACTTCATTCAAAAACATTCTATTTTAGTCTAGGCATTTTTGTTTTAAGGATGTTTATATTATTACTGAAAAAAGAAAAGCCTAGAATACTTAATAGACTTTTGCAGTGCATCAGAAATGGTGACCAAGAATAAATGGTTTTAGAGTTTGAAAAAGAGTATCCGAAACAAAGTATATACCACTAAACGTCATCCTAACTCATCCATGCTTTTCTTTATTCTCTCTTCTGTTGTTTTAAACACATCCTCTTGTTTTTGCCCTCTCAGCTTTAGTGCTTTTCCTGCTTTAAACACCAACAGGCAGAGACCCACCCCTCATTTCTCTCTCTGCATGCAATGCTCTGAGGCTGTGTCCTCCCTGATGTATAGTTTTTCCCTGCCTAATTATCACCCAGGTTTGCCTTAACAAACCTCAGGAGTAGAGCCAACAAAAAGAGAGGGAAAGCGTGTGAGCCTGAAGAAGCCGATGTGTTTGCGTACTGCCGACAGAAATAGAGAGAAAAGAGGTGTTGGAGGGTTAGGGAGTGAGGAGAAGAGGTGATGGGGAAGGGCAGTCAGACAGAAAGATGAGTGCGGAGTAAAACAGAGAGAAAGAAAGGGACATGAAAGACATGCAGAGGCACGAACTGACAGGGAGGTTTAAATTGAGGGGGGTGAAGGTCAGGCCTAAATCAATCGCTTTTGCCATTTGTGTTTGAGTAACTACAGGAAAAAAAACAGGTCAATATACAGCAGTGCGCACTTCTGAATTTGTGTTTGTGTGTGTGAGACGTGGTTCTGATGAGTAGGATTCTCAAGTGCAGATTTATCACTAGTATTGATTAGCTAACGGGCAGGCACTTAACACGGGCAGAGAGCAAGAACAGCGCACGCTTACAATCGACACACATGCATGCGTAAATACTGAGTCAACAGTTGGACATTTCTGTTCATTTGCATAGCACTCTACTATCGTAAATTATATACCCAAGATCTTGCAATGCACTTTCAAAATGCACACGCACCTCTTACAAAGACTGTACACAACCGATTTGTAAACCACCATTAAAAAGTTTTTTGGAAACAATTTACAATAAGGTCTCATTTGATAATATTAATTAGTGCATTAACTTACATAAACTAAAAATGAGCAATATATTTGTACAGCATTCATTAACCTTTGTTAAAGCAACGCCACAGAACTTTTCCTCTTTGGTCGCCCTACTGGTTGGAAACGAAATTGTCCATTACCGCTGTCGTAAATAATTTAGCCTACCGTCGCACGCACGCTCGCTGTTTATCCAGCACCGGCTTTAGAATGAACGATCTCCACAGACAAGGTAGAGTATGCTACATGATTTCATGAAAGTATGATGTATTGCGACATCAGAAACGAAGAAAAACTAAATAATGACTATTGTAACGCTTGACGTAAAGCAAGTCAAATTTGTAGTTTTCTTATGTTTCATTCGGACTACAGAAACGCAACCCGATCTGGCAAACTTGCATAGTGTGTTTATAGCAGATATAGGACCGCAAAGCGAAGGCAGAAGTGCCTTTCACCCTGTTACGACTTGATGAACCACTGATAAGATTTTGGAAACATTATTTTAAGGTAAAAAATGTAGTGTTGCTTTAATGTTATTACTAAATATGTCTTCAGTGTCACATGATCCTTCAGAAATCATTCTAATATGCTGATTTGGTGCTCAAGAAACTTTTCATCAATGTTGAAAACAGTTGTGCTACTTCATATTTTTGTGGAAAAATGTGATCCATTTCCCTCCCAGGATTTTTTGATAAACAGAATGTTCAGAAAGAACAGAATTTATTTGAAATCGAAATCTTTTAACATTATACTTTTACATTTTTACTGTCACTTTTCTTGATTCTTGAAAAAAAAATAACAAAATAAATCTTACAGACCCCAAACTTTTGAATGGTAGTGTAGATCAGAGTTAACACAAACCGTTTCAAGTTTGTAATCAGTTTTAGGATTTGTAAGCAAAAAATAAGATATGTACAGTTGTTATCACAGCTATTGACAGTTTTTGCATTTCCAAAACAATGTTCATTAATAGAGTCACACATGGCAATAGTTTGTTTGTTGTGTGAAATATTTTTTTCTTTTAATGGTTATAATTTGTTAAGTAATTTTAAAGAAGGTGGTTTCCTTTGTGATAATGAGTGTATTATCTGGCAACAAAATAAATTAATAAATAAATACAAACATTTAAACTCAAAGTAACATCTTGGGCCGTATCTTGCACCTAGCGCAATTGACTTTGTACACCAACGCATGTATCATTCGTATTTTGCACCCGCGCAAAGCGGACTTTTGCCTCCACAGATGCACGACGGCAAACTAGGGAATGAATTTGCGCTCCCTGGGCGGTTCAGCGCAAAAAAGAAGGCGTGTTCCGGCGCAAACAATCCCTGGTGCTATTTGCAGTTCCAGAAAACAATTGCGCCACTGACCAGAAAAAAAACTAGTCTAAAGTCAGTGGCGCGTTGCGCGAACATTCAGATGCTATTTTAAGCGCGCATGCTTGGCCATAATACAGAGTGTGAACAACGCGCATACACTGTAGATGATTCTCTCATCTACACAGATGCATTTTCCTTGCTTACACATTTACCCAAATTATTATATGCATGTTTAACCGAAGCTAATTTGGGTGGGTTTGTCCCATCCCCAATGTCACTTCTCTTTCTTTTACGGCCCCGACGAGAACATCAATTTCCTCGGCTGTGAACCGATTCTGAAGCGCGCCTGATAAATGCGCTGTTATAATAGTATTGCGCCATGGAACAAGCGCACCTCATTCATCATGCTCTAAAAGGGAATGTGATATGACGCTCTTATTGGTTTGTTTCCCGTTACGCCAAAACCACACCTATGAATAATGAAGCTACTTCAGACTAGCCCCTTTTAGATTTGCGTCGAGCGCAATAGTCATTTATCCCGCCGGTTAAATAGAAACAGCTATTATATAGCTATAAATAGATCCGCCCACAAAGTTACTTGCGTTTCAGATCGTTAAAATAGGGCCCCTTATGTTAATTTATTTATGACATAATAGCCTATTTTATTTATGTAAGAAGAAAAAGATCACAAAGTGATCAGGGAGACATGAAAATAGCACTGCACTGTACTGAAAAAAAACTAAATGTTATGAAAAAGATGTTATGACAACATAGTGCTTAGCATGAGTGAACACACCCATGCTAAAGTTGACTAAAAAGAGGAATAAAAAATATTTTTTTGGAAATTGATCTTAATGCCTTAATTTAAAAAATAAGGTTTTTGTGAATGAATAATGTATTCTAAATAAAAAAATGTTCTTCCTTAAAATACAGGGGGCATAAGTCGGTACACCCCTATGTTAAATACCCATAGAGCCCGGCAGATTTTTATTTTTAAAGGCCAGTTATTTCATGGATCCAGGATACTATGCATCCTGAAAAGTTCCCTTGACCTTTGGAATTAAAATAGCCCCACATCATCACATACCCTTCACCATACCTAGAGATTGGCATGCATTGAGAGATGATCTTGTGGAAAGTACCCCATGCCAATCTCAAGGTATGGTGAAGGGTATGTGATGATGTGGGGCTATTTTAATTCCAGTCTGTCTAATGTAATTTAAGTTGAACTGACTTAAACATCCAAGTTGATTGTACTTAAAAATTTAAGGCATCAATTTTTTTTTTCGTTTTTTTTTTTTCAAGTGTAGGAAAATGGTTGCCAACACTCAAAAAAATTATTTTTGCCTCTTGTTAAATTTAATTAATTAAAATAAGCAAAAGTAAGATGACTGTTTTATATTTTGTCACAACTTAATTTAATTGTGTTAAATCAACCTAATATATTTCAAACTGAAGTTTACTTAATTCATTTGTGTGAAAACTACATGAATCATTTTTGTTGACAACTAACTGGGCAGTGGATCTGTAGTTCCCAGCATGCTTTGCAAGAGACTGCATTAGGAGGGTAAATTTAGGGATTAAAGTGTTATTTTATGCGTTTTTCATTAAATGGAAAGATGTTGTTAGTTAATGTTAGCATTTAATGTTCAGTTATGTTAGAAACTTAGAGGACTTTCTGTAATGTTTTTGAATTTTGTGGTTACCATTATGCAGAAGAGTGACGACTGTGTTTAGGATGTGGCACTCAGTGTACAGGACACATGCATTAAACCTCACACACAGACCAAGACATTTTTAACTGTATTACTGTGTAAAAAGTTATTTTAATTAAATTGAACATTTGTAGCTTCTTTCATTGGAAGTGACTGTAGAGTAAAAATGAGCTAAAATTATAATGTTGGTGATTTTAGGCAGGACAATAATTAAATCTAGTTAACTTGACAAAACTTTATCTAGTAGGAATGACAATAATTTTAGTAGTCTTGACTACATGCATTTAAGTTCACACAGCATAATTACAACAAATAATTTCAAATAAATTAGATTTTGTTGGTAAAATGAAATTCAATTTCGTGGAAAAGCTTTCAATTAAGTCCGTTTAACAGCTTTTTTTTTTGAGTGAAAAACTACTTTCAATTATACGGTTTAACAGTCACTATGTACAATTACTTAACCAAAGAATGCCATGATTTACCAATAAGAAACAAGTATTCCAGAGAAGTGTGTCTTTTACTTTTGAATACGGTTCTGAGATTGTTAACCCAAAGATCAATCACTCACCCTCACTTCTTTCCGAACCTGTATGACTTACTTTCTTCTGAGGAGCACAACATACGATATTCTAAAGAGCGCTGGGGTTTGAACAGGACTGGGTCACTTTTTTTTTTTTTTACTGAATGGAATTTTTTTTTTTTTTTCAAAATGTCAAAATATTTTGTGTTTCACAGAAGAAATAAATTAATACATACAAGTTTGGAACAACATGAGGATGAGTAAATGATGAGAGAATTGCAATTTGGATGAACTCTCTCTTTAATTCTGTCAAGATGGTTTAGCAGCCAGTCTGGTGGAAACGAGTGTGCTGATATTAGATAGGTACTGTTGCTATTTCAGGTTAGAGTTGATTTCACACAGTGCACAGTCTATTGGAAAAAACAGTTGTTACATGTTACCCACTCGTTATTTAGAACCTCCCGGGAGCAGGAACATTACAGGCCCGTAACTAATGACTAAAAGTGCAACTCTGAGATAATTGCAGATGTAGTTACTGATCCTCAGGAGAAACCTACTTATGTGATGGGATGTAGTTTATATGTTGGATGTTAAACAATGTCAATATTGCAACATGGAACATGTTCAAAAATACATAGAATTACCTTGGGACCAATATACTTTTGCAGCTTGGTACTTTTTGTTATTGTCCCTTAAATTTGAGTAAGGACTTAACTGTTTATGCAGCTGCAATGCAAAAGAGCTCATTATTTGATGAATATTTGAACGTACAGAAAGAAGGCAGGAATCAGAAGGCTTTACTGTATTTCTGCGAAAATCTACCATCTTGTCAGATCCAAGTACTTTTTAATACATCACAGAGAGCAAACAGTTTTGAAAAAGCACAGTCTCTCTTTAATTACTCCATTATATTCAGAATCTGCTGATGAATTGTTTTTCTCTTGTCGATGTTTGTGGACGCGTGTGTGTGTGTTCTATCAGGGCAGCTCTATTAGAGATGGTTTAAGAGTTTAGCACTCATTTCTTCTCACTGGGTCTCTAATCGCTCTTTTGCTCCTCAAATAGCGTCTCTGTTCTCACTCACGGGGCTTTCAGAGATTGTCTGTTCAAATTCAGAAAAGTGCAAAGCCTCAGGCTGACAACAGCTCCCATCACACACACGTTCTCACTCTCTCACCTTTGTTTCCACCTGCTGATTCTCACTTGCTCTCTTTCACCTTCTAATTCCTCTCACCTCACCGATGCTTCTCTCCTTTAATGTCTTTTCCCTCTTGAGCTGTCTCTACATTTGTCTCATTCAGCCTCTGAAAAAGAGGGGGGAAAAAAGAATTGACTCACCTCCTCCTCCACCCAGAAGTGTCTTGTTAGCTGAAACGACAAAAAGAAAACAGGGGACTTTTCAGGGAAGATGTCAAGAGACATTACAGCAAAGAGTGACTTAAAAGCAAGGAATACCTTACTGGTGACTGACAATACAAATTTAACCAGAGGGGAAAAGTTCAAGGACAAGAATTAAAGAACCTCAACTCAATTTAAAAACTCCATAATACACAACCACTCAAAGGTTTGAGGCCGGTAAGATTTTTTATTGTTTTTAAATAGACTATTATTATGATCATCTTTATTTGATTAAAAATACAGTAAGATAAGTACTAATGTGACATATTACAATTTAAAATATATTTAAATATATTTAAAAAAAGTAATTTATTCCTGTGATGCAAAGCTGAATTTTCAGCATCATTACTCCAGTCTTCAGTGTCACATGATTCTTCAGAAATCATTACAATATGCTGATTTGCTGTTCAAGAAACCTTTATTGTTATGAATGTTAAAAACAGTTTTGCTGCTTCATTTTTTTTTTTGAAAATTATTATACAGAATTTTTTTTTCCAGGATTCTTTGATCAATAGAAAAAGCATTTATTTAATATAGAAATGTCTTAATGCACCCTTGCTGAATAAAACAATTAATTTCTTTAAAAATAGAATATAATAGAATATCTACTGTATACAGTATGACAATTGAGATTGTCCATTATCTGAAAAAGCCTATTTAAAAGGGTCATAAATATGTCTTGACTTTTTTTGTAGAGCTCAGCGGACTATGAAATCATACTGTACCTTTAAGAACTAAAACCATCAAAATAAAATAAAACATAAGAATACAAAACAGTAAATGTTTTACTGTATAAATAAATTAATACATTTTCTTTTGTCAGACTGTACTGATGTGCCTTATGACCCTTTCATATTTCTGCTTGCTTAGTAAGTCGTGAGCCTGGTCATCCAATGTGCTAACTGACATTTGCATCAAAACAGTAAAAAGCAGGGTCCTGATCCATGTGAAATGAAAGCCAATTTTGCAATTTAAACTTGTAGATAAAGAGCTGCTTTTTCCATTATGAGACATGAATGATAGAAAATATACTGCAAAATATTTTGTCTATCAGTTCAAGTACGAGGCTGTCGCACAACAAAGCAGAAGTGAAACAACATTGTTTCATGATCAGACAGTGAGGCTAAAACACAAATGAGCAATAAGATTGCTGATTATTTTTTCCCATTTAAAATTCATTACACCTCTGCACATGGACATTAAACTGCATGATAAGTGACGAGCTTATGAGCCAACAAATAATTTACCAGATGGAGTTAATGTAAGCCCAGACAAACACATTTTTTCAAATGAATAGACACACAGCCACAGAAAAAAGCACAAACACATAAGCACACGCATAATTTAGATAAACTGACAGACAGAAAACAGTATGGAGAGAGAGGTAACCATAGCAACCCTAAAGCCCAAAGGTTTGTTACTAAAACCTAGTTAATTACACAGGAAGGGCAAAGGAGGAGAGATGGAGACAGACGAGATGAGAGAGACAGGAGAGACGGAGCAGGAAAGGTGTAATTTGCAAGTGGAGGCCCTTTTCTTTCCTGGCAGGGGAAAAAACTACAAGTGAGAAGGAAAAAGGGATCAGATATGCACGAGGAAGGACAGAGAGCAAAACAGTGGGAGAGCGAATGAGCGAAGGCTGTAAGTTGATGATACCCCAGGGAGAGAGATTTACCATCTGCTTAAACCCTGTGTGCGGTGTCTTACCCAGGGGAAGGGTGACAGTAGTACCGTAGAGATGATGATGTTCGCACACACCACACACACACTCACACAGCTCTGTGAGGCATAATGACACGATGAGATTGTATTGGGGAATGTGTTCACAAAATGCAATCTTTTTATTCAGAACTGTGACAATTCCTTTCAGGCAGGATGAAATGGATCTGCGATGAAAACAATGTGCATGAACATCAATATCGAGGTTGGGATTGTAAACAAAAATACTGCGCTGATTCTTAGTGTCAATTCGACTCTGCACAGCAAAGCACACAGCAAGAGGCAATATACGCCAATGATGAAAGTTTACGGGCGGATTGGGATCACAGAGAGGGATTAGAAAAAAGAAAAACAAAAGGATGAATAGCTGAGAATAAAAAAAAAGTAAAACAGAAGGTTGGGGGTGAGAGGACGGATGGACGTGGATTAGAAGCAGAGAGAGATGGAGATATGTGTGTTATAAGAGTGTCATATGGATCAAAAATGTGCAACAACATAAGTACAAAAACTCCACAAATTAAAAGATGAAAAGAACAAAAGAGAAAATTTGTTTTTTTCTTCAAAAACAGCAAAGCATGAGTTTGCATCATTTCTTTTTTGTATTTTATAATAAATGCATTAATAAGAAGAGCTGACAGAAAAGTTCCAGCTCATATATAAATCAAATGTTACACTTAATGTTGTCACATTGCCCTGGTTAAATAAACATTACTTTCCATTACTTAAAAAAAAAAAAAAAAAGGAAACCAAATACAAATCAATTTTTTTTATTTTTACATAATGTAATTCATGTTCTATTTATTAAAACCAAGAATATATCTCATCAAGTTAGAGTTAAGCATTTTGCATTTATTCCAAAATAATAACTAAAGGCAAGAACAATTTAAACAATATATTTAATTTTTTTAACTAATGTCCAGCTGTTCTTTTTAAGTCAACAAATTTTCGAAACATTAGTCATCAAGCTCAGTAAACACTGGACACAGACATAAAGGTACAAAGGAGCTAAAGAAAGATGTGCTTTTCACTACTCCCATAGTCTATGGTTTAGATCACACGTCATTGATTGTTGTTGTTTTTTTACCACAAAGGCTCACCAGCATGCAAAAGGCACAAAGTACAAATACTTAAGCTAAAATATGTTTTTAATAATGTCTAAGTTAATACTTCAAAAAAATCACTTCAGCCAAGTTTGTACTGTTTTCTGTTTTCCAACAGCAGGGGCACCTTTTACACCAAATTCTATACTTTTACAGATTCTTCCAGTATTGAAAAACTGCTTTAATTAACTTGAATAACACTGAAAATCATTAAGAAGATCTTTGTCTCAAAATATTTCAATAATTTTAGCGATTCTCATTTTCTATTTAAATCTACAACATAAAAAAAACATCAAATATTAGATCAAATTAGCATAGAATCAAATTTGCGTAGCTGCCCGCGATCACGTTAAGGATCAGCCAAATTTCCACATGCATCTTGAAAAACTGATGTTTTGGAAAGTGCTGTGGCACAATCAAATGCTCCTTTTACCCGGTGCGTCTTTAGCCCCATTGTAGCCTATATACTTTAAATTATAATAATAATATACTAAATTGCCCACAGTCATCATGTTTTTAGGCCATTTCAAGTTTGATTTTGACTTGTGGTGATATCTAAATGGCTGAGCTGTTTACTTACTTTTTAATTAGTCTTCCCATTGACCCAAACATTTTGTTCATTCAGACTGATTTGCGAACGCAGAACACGCACGAAAACAAGAGACGGGATTTATCACATGAACCAGTCATAGCCAATCATAACAAATCACATCCAATTATAGCATGATGGAGGCATTGCCTCCTCTCATGTGAATTTCCCCCATTCATTCTCAATTACCCCCAACCAATCCGCCGCACTCTTTAGGGGGTCTGTTAAACCTCAATGGGCTCAGGGGAGGCAAGTATGCTAACTTTACCTGCTGGTGTCATTTTTGGAAAGTGTTTCTTTAGAAAAACTAGTGATTTATACACTTTTTAATGACACATTTTGTAATTTTTGCGTTGTTTAATTTTTGTAATATGGATTATTTTCTCATCCAATCTTTTTAAAACGCCCCTGAAATATACACATATGGTATAGAAGTGATACAAACACAACACAATCAAGTGTGGTTGTACAGAAAACGTAATGGTCAAGTGTTTGGAACGGAAGTTTGTGTTTCTGAAATAGCCTGCCACCAGGGAGAGAGGGTGAAACCAGTGAGAGAGAGAGACGTTGTGTGTATGTCTGAACAGATGTCCTTAATGTCTGACACTCCAGAACCCTGCAGACACCTTGGCTTGTGTACTCAATCACATTCGTAAACACGCAAACACACATGCATTGTATATTATACACCTCCTCTCAATAGCTTCATAAACATTTCCTTCACTATATGTGCAGGGCTACAATAAAATGCAAGTCAAAGTCAATCCTACTCACAGTTCAGTGCGCTGATAGTTCAGGACATGCACACTGCCTCACAGTCACATGCAGTCCGAGAGGGAGGCCCTAACAGCAAACTGCATGCCATGCATTAAAATTTAATATGACATAACCACAAAAAAACAACGCTGATAATGCTGTACACAATCACATTCAAAAGGCTAATCAAGTTTCAATGAAAAGGTAAATATTCCATATATTCTTCATTGAGTAAATAAAATCCAACAGTCAGATGGCAATTTTATTTTATTTTAATTTTCATTAAATTTGATGTATGGGAGTGATCAAACACCAAGACCGCTGCTTGGTAAATGTTAAATGTTATTAATTTAAATGGAGTGGAAAAGGCTAATGTTTAACCATGTAAATGTTTCATCATATATGCATATATGGCAGATGTGGTGAAAATTTAAGTGAACCTTGCTGATATTTTATGAATGTTTGTAATGTGGCCTATACTGTTGTCTAAATTATATAATAAAAAGCATAAAAAAACAAACTTATACGCATGATATATTGACATTATATATATATATAAATATCTTCAAAGATGTTTTGTTCGTAAAGTGATCCATGTTAAAATCCGTTAAGGGGTGGAGTGGCGCGAAAGAGAGAAAGCGCGAGGCGCATCGCTCTGAGTGACAGGAGAGAGAGAGAGAGAGAGAGAGAGAGAGAGAGAGAGAGAGAGAGAGAGAGAGAGAGAGAGAGAGAGAGAGAGAGATTCTGAGCGCTCCCGACGGTCACAGCGAGTCTCACTGACTGAAGATTTAGACGGCTAAAACACAGAGAACGGGGAAATTCAAACCCATAAAAAAAACACACGATATAGAAAAGAAGAAAATAAACATTTATCTGAATTAAATCGATGGAAAGATGCCGTTTACCCAGACTGAGGTATGTTGCTCTAAACACTTCTTCATTAGCTACTTGTTACCAACGGTCAGTCTGAGACGGCTGAGGTAACGTATATTCTCTGGTCTGCTAAACTCTCCCTTCAACTGAAAGGATGTTTAAATATGTTTTAAGCGCTATTTTGAGAAAACTGATATTTTCTGGCTGAATGCGTAGCTCTTTCATTTGTTTGCTCTTAAGCGCCTGTTTAAGCAGTCTGAGTCTGGATAGGTCACATAGGATTTAAATGCAGGCGCTTGGAATTAAGATCAAGGATTGTCACTCTAACTCATTTATTTTAATGACCTGTTATTAAAGGCGTGCGACTGTGTATAGTGCCTAAATGCGCTCGTTTGCTCATGATGGCTATTTAAATACTGGTAGCTCAACAATTTGGTGGAAATTTGCATTTGTTTTTGTACTTTCCAACCTGGTGCAAACAGGAGTGCATGTGTTTTTGCAATGTAGTAGCCTACTCCATCTCATAGCGATTATGAGAGAGTGTACAATGCAAACTGACGATATACAGTAGGACATCTAATAATAGCATTTCATTTTATATTAAATGACACTTATGGCACAAGTTACAGACATGTCCTACACTGTAATGTGATTTAACGTAAACTGAAGCACACAATTCGTATTTTTATAGTGGTTGTAAATGAGAACATGATGCTTATGAATTTTATATTTAACAATATTTTTTTCTATGGATATATCCTGCTGTTTAAATTAATACTCACAGTAAAGTTCTCATTTTTACCTCTATTTAGTTTTTCAATAAGATACATCTTTGTAAGGAAAGAAAGGAAGAAAGAAAGAAAGAAAGAAAGAAAGAATGAATGAAAGAAAAAATAGCAGTTTTTGGGTTGCATCTTATTTATGAAAGCCAAAGGCACTCCTCTATAAATCTTCAGGGAAATCATCTTGCTTTCTGAAGGTGCAGTAAGTGAAGAGCGAGAGGGAGCGCATGTGTGTGCGTGTGCGTGTGTGTGTGTGTTAACATGGTGGTGATGACCCTTCTATATTTTATCATATTTCCTTATTTCTCATCTTTTTTTCTTGCCCTGTTGGTATCAGCCAGGAAAGAGTTGGGGGTTTTGTAAAGACACCAGCCTGTGTTCATATCCATGCCAAACAGTGGGGCCAGTATGTAACAAACACATTTTACACAGCATGAAAGAAGTACAGCAAGGCCTGAATCATACACACACACACACACACACACACACACACAGGCCCAGCTACCCCAAACTCATTTTAACTACGATTACCATTAACTTCTGTTACATGTTTTATTTTACATAAGCAGCTTTGAGCTATGCATTATTATTATTTTTATTACTTAAAAATATTCTATACAAAAAAAAAAAAGATTTGTGCCCATCTTGTGGTCACAAAAACTCTACATGAACTACATCAAGAGTGAGACATTTGGGATTAGCACAGTACTTCAGACCCAACAACTCTCACACAGCAGATTACACAGATTTAGAGTACATCAACTCTAACACAGATTAAGACGGTGATCAAATGCAGATGAGCGATGACAAAGAGAGCAAAGGGCTGAGAGCAACACAGCTCAGAAAGAGAAAATTAAAACCTTAAAATAAACAAAACAAACAAACATGTGATAATCATTATTCATTACATTTAAAGACAAACCCGCAAGACATTCGTTCATCTTCAGAACACAAATTAAAATCTTTTTAATGAAATCTGAGAGCTTTCTATCCCTCCATTGACAGCCTATACAACTACCACTGAAGCCCCAGAAAGGTACTAAAGACAATTTGTATTATTAATGTAATACAAATGTTTATAATGTAAGAATTTTGTTGAAATGTAATAAAATCTTGAGCTCATAATGTAATAATGATTTTCCAATGTAATAAAGATTTTTCACATAATGTAATAGATTGTTGTATGAGAAATGTATTACATTATGAAAACACTGTAGCAACTTATAATGTAGTCAGTTAATTTCCGTCCTTTTTTTAATCAGCGGTATCTAAGTGACTTGAAGTGACATGTGAAGGCCAAGTATAACCCATACTCGGGATATGTCCTCTGCATTTAACCCATTCAAGTTAGTGCACACACACATTAGGAGTAGGGAGAAGTGAACACACACACACACACACACCCAGAGCAGTGGGCAGCCATTTTTGCTGTGGCGACCGGGGAGCGATTGGGGTTTAGGTGCCTTGCTCAAGGGCACCCCAGTCATTTCCTGCCATATTGATAATCTTGTAAACTGAACCTGAATGTAATAAAAATATAATTATAATAATTATTATTATAATTATAATTGCATGAATATTTAAATTTGTTGCATTTAGCTGGAAGTGTAAGACTGGATTTATATTTTAAAAAATGTAGCCTACCTTAAGGGAATACTAATATTTTTTATGTTTTAAAAGCAATTACAATTATGACAATGCAGTACATTTCTCATAATGTAAAAATGACTACAGTATGAGCTCAATATTTTAAGCTTTGAGAAAATGATTACATTATGAACATTTTACAACAATAATAATGTAACATTACATTATGTGCAGTTTTCACATTATTGTACATTATGTAGAGTTGCTACAACTTCATTAAAATAATCCATGTGACTCCAGTGGTTTTATTTCAATTTTATGAAGTGACATGAGTGCTTTGTTTGCACAAAAAAAGAAATAATTGTGGGACTTTGTCATAAGGACTGTGTTGCAAGAGCATACATGAACACGATGATGAAGGCAAAGGTAATCTTTAATAAATCCTCAAGGCAGGTAAATCCAAACAGAGAGAATGGCTTTCAACACAGGTACACATGAACGAGACTCGACAACAATGAACAGAAACAGAGGAACTTATGTATACATGCAAACAAGGATAATTAACGACACACACCTAAACTAAATGACAAAATCAAATCAATAACCATGACAACCAATTCAACTCAGGAAAATTGTGCAAACTGAAAAACAAAGTCCAAATGGTTTGTGACTGTGACAGAAGTGACCTGAAGGCCAAGTATAACCAATAGTCGGAATTTGTCCTCTGCTTTTAACCCATCCAATTTAGTGCACACACATTAGAAGCAGTCAGTAGTGAACACACACACACATTGCAAACTGTGGACACACACCCGGAGCAGCGGGCAGACATTTGCAGCAAACGGGGTTAGGTGCCTTGCTCAGGGTCATTGGTATTGAGAGAGTAAGAGATCGCTGTTCATTCACTCCCCCACCTACATTTTCCTGGTGGTATTAAGAATCAAACCACAACCTTCGGGTTACAAGTCTGACTCTCCAACCATTAGGTCATGACTGACCCAAATTTTGACCCTAACCAACACGCATGCGTCGTCGTGCTATCGTGAACGTTTGTAAGAGATTCATATTTTGTAAATAATGTGGTAAATTATGTTTATTTGTGCAAACTAAGCACTCGCATCGCTTCATAAAATTGAGGTTAACCACTGGAGTCACATGGATTAGTTTAATGATGTGTTTACTACCTTTCCAGGGCTTGAAACTGGAAGCTGTGTAGGCTGTCAATGGAGCGACAGAAAGCTCTCAGATTACATTAAAAAGATCTTAATTTGTGTTCCGAAGATGAACGATAGACTTGCAGGTTTGGAACGACATGAGGGTGAGTAATTGATGACATAATTTTTATTTTTGGCTGAACTAACACTAAGAAACCAAACGTAAGTTTACAATATAGAAATTCTATATATTTTAAGGTGTAGTGATTTGTTATTGTTTTCACTGATGTCATTTCAAGCTGTATCTGCATTGGCAGATCTCTAGACAGTAGCTTTAGTTTTATAATTCACAGTAGGGCCTGTGAGAGTGGCGTGTGTGTCAGTGGGGTCACTCTGCCGTGGGGTTGCATTATAAAAACACAGCTCTACAGATTACAACAGAGAATAAAACTGCTTCACACATGACTATTCTACACATCTTAACATATATTAGAGCAAAAATGCTAACAGATGGCTAATATGTTTAAGCCATCACTGTTAGCACTTACAATAAAAAGACTGTTAGCAGTAGCAGAAAACCTTGTGCACAAACAGACAAATAAACATACACACACACACAATGAGCCTTCTACACACTCACTATTATTACAGCTAGTTCACTATAAATTATTGACTATAGCCTTTGTTTCTAATTAATTGTTTTGTCAAAGCCACTGGTTTGTATCAAAGCATCTAATGTACTTTGCACAATAGAATAAACACAATAGAATAGAGGAAGTGAGATAGTTGAGTGGTTTTAGGCTGGTAGACAGACTGAGCATTTCATGATCTAACTATCACCACTGTTGCTAGAGCAACTCATATTTTATTCGATATTGGGTAACAAAGGTTTTTTGTTGTTGTTTGTAGTACAAAATGGCAAACAAATAACACCTTGCCATATTCTTCTTACCCTGGCACTACATTCAAGAATGGAACATTCACTCAGCTTTTTGTTGTGGCGTTCAAGTGTCCAATCAATATGAAAGTATTTCTAAAACTACAATAGTACCGTAGCTACTATTTTCTAGTCTGGCAGCTGTAATAATCTCACACTTGATTTCCCAGCATTACCAAACACCGTAATCTGGAGCTTTTACCTCAGTGCTCTCAACAACGCGGTTACAAAATGTACATTGACGTTTTTGAAAATTATTGCTGCTTGCATAAAGACGTACATGGTGGTGATCGGACTCAGTTGAACAGGATCTCTACATTTTCTGGTAAGAACAGTTCTGTTCAATTACCCTGTAACTTAATCTTAATTGCATTTAGCGGTGGGTAATAGGACCATCATTATAATTAATTAATGATGACTCATTTTAGTTCATGTTATATACATATACACATATATATGTGACCCGTGCTGACAAAATAAGTCGAAATGAGCAAATTTTCAGTTATTTTCACATTCTCTGTTAAAAAATTCAAAATGATGTCTTCAACTGTTTAAAGTTGATAGAGTCAGCAAAGTCAATTTTGAGAAAAATCGAGATAAAGTTTTCTGAAGGTTCCAAAACAAAATCACCTTGCAACCATAACTTAAAATCCCTGGTAATAACACCAAATTTGGCACACACCAAGTCAAAACCAAATATTTTCTACATATCTAGGAAAAATATATATTCAATCAACTTTTTTTCCATGATACCCACAATTGTTTAACATTAATTAAACAGACAGCCTATATATTAAGACCTACAGTACCGCACGGATCTAAAATGTTACACATCAGATGTTTTTCCCCAACAGTTAACAAAACGTTCAGATAAGACATAACAGATAATGTTTGCGTGAAAACTCACCAAGACAGATATTTTTAAATACTGTAATTCTGTGTATGTGTGTATATGATGCAATCTATATTATAAACAGGTGATTTTTATAAAATGTTTGATCACTATCTTCCCAGTTGTTTAAATCATTAAGGCAATTATCAAAGTTTGATAAAATATTGTTTTTCCAATAAAAAAATATGATAAATTTTTACATTATTTTTTACACTTAAAAACCCTGAGCAAATTATTTATGTATGCATGTTTGTGTATCCAAATATATATATATATATATATATATATATATGTAAGGGATAATGTAAAGCGAGGTGGTTGTTATAGCGAATACAACCCCGACAGGCTGTTCAGGACCCCGACACGAAACGGAGACACAAAATATTGATTTAAAAACGATTGTATTGCTTCCGCTAAAGAAAATAGTCCATTCCGTCTCTACGGTTAGAATACTGTGTCCATGGCAACGCTCTGTTTTTCATGGCAACGATGTGTTATACTTAGCAGCGGTCTGTTATCAAGAAATAACAGACCGCATTCTACATTAGAATTCAACCAAGGCATGTAATAAGTAAGGGATAATGTATAGCGAGGCGGTTGTTATAGCGAATACAACCCCGACAGGCTGATTATGACCCCGACGCGATGCGACGCAACGCGGGGTATAGCCTCACTATACATTATCCCTTACTTATTACATGGCTACCTACCAAATAAATCAATAATTTGACACAAAATATTGATTTAAAAAGGAGTTTGTTGATTTAAAAACAATTGTGTTGCTTCCAATAAAGAACACCGTGTCCATGGCAACGCTCTGTTTTTCATGACAACGGTGTGTTATACTTTGCAGCGGTCCGTTATCAAGAAATAACAGACTGCACATTCTACATTAGAATTTAACCAAGCCATGTAATAAATAAATAATATACACACTCACCAAAAGGATTATTAGGAACACCTGTTCAATTTCTCATTAATGCAATTATCTAATCAACCCATCACATGGCAGTTGCTTCAATGCATTTAGGGGTGTGGTCCTGGTCAAGATTGGCCCCCTAGTGCCAATTGTGCATCGTTTAAATGCCACGGCCTACCTGAGCATTGTTTCTGACCATGTCCATCCCTTTGGCCACCATGTACCCATCCTCTGATGGCTACTTCCAGCAGGATAATGCACCATGTCACAAAGCTCGAATCATTTCAAATTGGTTTCTTGAACATGACAATGAGTTCACTGTACTAAAATGGCCCCGACAGTCACCAGATCTCAACCCAATAGAGCATCTTTGGGATGTGGTGGAACGGGAGCTTCGTGCCCTGGATGTGCATCCCACAAATCTCCATCAACTGCAAGATGCTATCCTATCAATATGGGCCAACATTTCTAAAGAATGCTTTTAGCACCTTGTTGAATCAATGCCACGTAGAATTAAGGCAGTTCTGAAGGCGAAAGAGGGTCAAACACAGTATTAGTATGGTGTTCCTAATAATCCTTTAGGTGAATATATATATATATATATATATATATATATATATATATATTGCTGAATATAAAAGTTGTCACAATACCAAAATTTCACATACAAGTGAAATTCCACAATTCTATACACCAATTTAGATAGCAAATCTTCTACCTCAATCCCTTTTAATTATGGGCAACATGAACAAAACATGGCAAACACGTAGCACTACATCAGTTCATTTTTTTTTTTTTTTTCATTCATTAAGCACTTTTATGTCCGACTCCTAGAAAGTGAGTGTTCACACAACATCAATGACCACAATTAAACCACTTCTGGAAAAACTGAGAAAGCTGAACAATGTTATGTCACCAATACTCTTCTTTTAAACCACTTACTCTAATCTTATAAAATACTCCAACTGAATCATAATTTGTAAGTTATTGATTCGTTGTCTATTACAGTAAGGAGATTGATGCACAGCTTCAGATAGCTCTGAGCTCGTAGTAATGTCCTTTTTAAGGGCGGAAATGCAGACAGACTTGTCTTGCTCTCTTGGAGGGGGAACAGCACCGACACAACAATGAGTGTTTTGTCTTATCCTCTGCCAGGCCAGGGTTGTCATAGACACAGGACCTATGTCAGAGTCATTTATTAATCAATGTGGCCGTTTTTGTCATTGACACAAAGTAATTTTTTATTTCATCTGAATCAAACGCCCTTCTGTTAGACATAGATCTCTAGATGTGCCTGCCGTGAACCAGTCAAGAAAAGACAGCGTTGTCTGAAAGAAAGTATGATAGAGGAGATTGTGTCTGGGGCAGGCAGAGTTTATAGGTAAAATGGGTCTCAAAGAGTTGCCTGTATAGCTCTAGAATGGATGAAATGGAGGCGATATGAATAAAGTGAATGTGGCTCTAGATAATTGGACAAGTTCTGAAAGGGGCCCGGAACAGTCTGAATAGATGGATTTTATTATTCCATGCAAAAACCAGCTGCAAGCTCTGAACTAGGCTTTGATAATGCAACTAGTTTTGAAGTGCTGTTAATTTTTTTAACATGTGGCAGGTTAATAGAGTGAGTACGGACATACAAAATAACTTGCATTTTATGTGAAAACTGACATAAAGCATGCATATAGACTGAAAGCACATCCTTTTAAACCCTGCAGCCTTCATTGAAATGACATAGCTTATCAAACACATGCTTGTTAAATCATTACAGCTCATTTATAATTTACATGCAGAGAGACCCATTCAAGCAGAGCTACAACTTTTAATATTTATATTTACTTAAAGTGATACTGTGTAGTGTGGGAAGAATGCAAAATGCATGTACGTGTTCGTGCACAGCATGTTGCCTTGCAGTTTGGCTCTAAATGAGCTATAAAAAAACAAACAAATGCACAGGCCTCCCATAGGAAGCCAAACACAGCTCAGCATAGTAGAGATTGCTTCTGAACATGGTTCGTTTCACTCTCCACTGTGTGAGTGGGGTTTGTCGAACATGTGGGCAACTTTGTTCACTGACCTAAATGCATGAATTCTCTTTTAATAAAAAAGTGCCACTTTTTATTCACCCCACAGTGGGGGCTGTTTATTATGAGGTTTTGCTCTTTCTTGTTATGTGAAATGCTGATAAGAGAAATGTACCCACATTAAGTCAAATTCAGACAAACCTAATTATTTTTCTTTCTGTATGCACGCTCTGATTTTGAGTGTTTGTGTTTGATGTTCATAAGCACTGGCTGAGGGACAGCAAGAGTAATTGTGTGTGTGTGTGTGTGTGTGTGTGTGTGTGTGTGTGTGTGTGTGTGTGTGTGTGTGTGTGTGTGTGTGTGTGTAAACAGAGAGAAAGTGAGTATTCAGCACTTAAATTGTCTGCTTATTTAAGTGACTGCATCATTTACAAAGTAACTGGGAGCATAAGAAAGAGAAAGTTGAAAGGGCAAAAGAGAAATATGGCTGAAATGGTAATCCAAGGGAGGAACATTATTTGAAAGAGACAATGAGCTAGTTGAAATGCATCACCAGAGAGTGATTTACGTATATGTCAGTGTTCTTGTACAATTCTAATAAAAGCCCATCTTATCCAGCTGAAAGGGTAGATGTTATATTGGCACAAAAATATTGGGATCACAAATGATAAGGGAAATGGGAAAACAAAATAAATGAATAAATGTAAACAAATTAGAAGACAAGTGAAGAAAGGAAAATGACTGGAAGTGGTGACAGTGATAAATGTCTGTCATATATTTACAACATTGATGAGATACTCACCTCAAGAAAAGTAAACATAATATAAGACAATATTAGAAATGTGATAGCAATAACAACATTTTGCCTTCAAACAATAATAGGAGGATACATTTGAAAGAGGAAAAATACACTAAAAGATTGTTTGAGTAAAAATGTGGTTTAGCATTTACCTGTTCATTAGGGACCATGAGAGAGAGGAAAAATATGAGATGTGGAATTTAGAGAGAGGATGAAAAAGCATAAATTATTTCATTTAATGGTCTGTATTTATAGTAGTCAGGTATTTCTAAAATAAAAGAGAGATTTTGAACCACAGACAGTCATGTTATCCCTGGAAATGTCTAAATGCATTTAATCAACGAGGTGGCACATAACATTTCATTTCCTTTATTCAGACAACTATGAAAAACACACTCAATACAAGAGTATATTTCTCATCAAACCAAACACCAACGCTCTGTTAAACCTCAGGGTCAAGAACATTCATTCTTGTCCATTAAAATGATTTTTATAGGAGATGACTGCTTAGTACACAATTTTATAGACAGATGAGATGTGCAGCTAGCACAGTCAGAGTTATGAGGGGTAGGGTTTCATTCACATTTTGCAGGTGCAGATGTACAACTCCAAACGCACCACCATCCTGCTGCTGCATGTCACTCCATCTTTCATGATTAACAAAAGGTAAATAAAGCTAATTCATTCTCCCCTTTCAGTAGACATTTAAGTCAATTCATTTATCTTCTTTGCAACTTATGAATTACAGTATTGTCATTCATGACATCAGACACAAAGAAAGACAAAGAATATTGAATACTGTGGCATGTCACTCAAAATACACCAAAATAAGATGATCAGAGATTTTGTCACATTGAAAACCCCGTAACATAATTATAAGGATGAAGGCCTTAGTCAAACTTCCACTATTTGTCCTTGCATTCCAGTCATACTTTGCCTATAATGCAATCAGCCTTAAGACTAAATTATGCTTGTATGCATTTATAAATACCAGTAAGCTTTGATTTTTTTTTTGTATTGCATACATTCAATAGTTCTGTTACTTCAATGCATTAGGCCTTGCCCCTCTCTCTCTCTCTCTCTCTCTCTCTCTCTCTCTCTCTCTCTCTCTCTCTCTCTCTCTCTCTCTCTCTCCCTCTCCCTCTCCCTCTCCCTCTCCCTCTCCCTCTCCCTCTCCCTCTCCCTCTCCCTCTCCCTGTGCCACTTTAGTGCATCTTTATCACATTCACAAGCCACTGGCTCTGTTCAGTGCACAAACACTGAATATAATAAGGACATAAATCAGTATAGGCATTTATGCATTAATGGTTCACAGATTACAGTAAATGCACTGGTGAACATCCAAGAGAATGGGAGCCAAAAGAGAGAAGAGAGGAAGCGCACAGGAATAATACAGGAAAATGGGGATAAGGGAAAAACAAGGTGCGTTCCCCTCTCTGCTCATCCACGCATCCTTGTCACACTTACCCCTCATCTCTGCTTCTCCCTCTCTTTGCTCCTAGTTGTTCATGGTAAAAGGCTGCAGTGTGTGGGTGTGTGTTGAGAGGCTGGTCACATCCCTCCGTCTCCTGCCATTTTCACTCCCGTTGCTGAATTACCCCTGATTACCTTTAGCTAATTATCATTAGATTTTAGAGAGTGAAATCACACACACACACACATTAGTATTACACATAGCTCTGCAGAGCCACTGGCAGTTAAAGATCTGAGACATCACTGGACTGCAAAAAAAAAGAAAAGAGAACGGTACCTAGGCACATCTCATCAAGGTGTTTGTACTCTACTGTCAAAATATCTCTGTGTAGCAATTATATATTTTTTTCCTTTCTTCACTGAATAGTTGGTAATTACAACGAGTAGACTGAGCAATGAATTAGTCCGCTTTCTGAAAAGAAGTTTTAAAGCGTCATTAGCCGAAGACAGATCTGTCGTTTCATGAATGTGACAATTGTAGAATATTCAAGAGAGCACTTACATTTCTAGAACGCCGAATCACATTGACGAAACCATTTTAAAACAAATCTGCGCTGTGGACTATCACTACAACATCGCAGCCTGGAGGCCTAGAGAACTAGTTTCAGAGGCATGTGCTGATATGGGAACTGAAAAATATCCTGACACACAAGTATGCCCTCCGGCCAATGCTCTGCTATTATGACGTCTATCTTTGTATCCCCAATGTAAGCCACATGCACACATACAGAGACTCACTGTTCAGTAAAATACCACAATTCCTGAGGGCCCTACTGTGTACCAATCATGTCATATTAACTGAGTTTACTGCTCTTATGTGCAAGGGACCAGACAGTAACACAAAGCTTTCCAGTTGTTTACATTGTTAGCCATCCAATACAACAACGTTGTTCATCAGTGCTTGATGTGAATTAATAATGAACTGGACTTGCTGGGGAGTAATTATTTCATGATGTACTTGAGTAATATTTTATGACAAAGCTGTGTGAGGAATGAGCTAGACCATTAAGATTTCACGCTCCATGATCCTAAGACAAAGCCCAGTGAGTCTCAATGTGTCTGTCTTTGTGTCAGTGTTGTGAATATGTGTTGTGGATACTAGGCCTGACAGTCATTTCTGCCACCAAATTTGATTCCAATAGGTTCATCAATCTTCCTTCTTTCCTTTACTCCTCCATCTGCCTCTCTCTCTCTCTTTTCCATTCTCTCTCCCTCGCTCAGCAAATGAGAAATTGAAAGGCAGAGATGGGTAGGTTACGTGCACAGGATGGCAATTTGTTTGACATGGGCTCATACATATATGTATGCACACAAACACATATACACAGACACACTCACCCTCAAACATGCAGGGGCATACAAATCAAAGCACAGATGCATCATCATTCTAATAACTTTAAGAATGGAGGACATCTGTACCATCAGCAATATTAACAGCCCTGGAGCATTGGAACTGCCCTACCCTACTCCAGGTGAACATTATTACTGTCCATTTTCAGCATTTACTCAAGTATGTCTGAGGTCAGTGCAAGCATGACAGCAGCACTGATATAACCTCTTATCATCTCCCATCATAATCTCTTCCCTAATGTGACTGCCCCATTATACCGTACGAGAGACAGAGTGGCAGAGTGAGAAAAATGCATTTGTGAGAAAGGCAGGTGAAGAGAGAAGGTGCAGCGGGCTGTGTATTTGTCTGGTTTTATACCCGCTAGACATTTTAAGGCATCTGCCTGAATAGCCCTTATGTTTTTTTCACCATCTACGAGCATTGATTGGCGGAAATTCTCCAATACGTTTATTGATTTTAATTAGTCATCTTTGTCCTTATTACTCCTCCTCTACTCAATTCCCTTTACATTAGCTGTGTGCCTTGGAAATGCTCCCTGTCTCCTCTCACACGTGGTGCTATGGGCCTCCACTGATCCATCTTCAGGCTGCTACGTCCACATGGTGCATTATATTTCTGCAATAATGTTTTTGATCACTCCCAATCTCTGACTGGACCATGAAAAAGCAATTAGACTGGGAGTCAGTGGGACCCTGAGGAGACTTTAAACATCACAAACACAAATCAACCACGTCAGGCCTGGGAATTTAAACAGATTCAGCACACTACAATACAAAGAGAGTTAACAGTTGCTGGTTCAGAGGCTTAGTCCCAAAGCAGCAGTTCTAGTAAACATAAACAACAAACACTCACAGTGGAAATCTAAACATATGAAAATACATTATGCATAATTTAGACTCACCTAAAAAGAAAAAAAAATGTCTCAGAAATCCCTTTACCTAATACAGAATATTACGTTCAAAAAGACACCCATCATTTGTTGCCCTTCCTCAGTCTTGTCAACAGTGTGACCCAGTTTGCAACAATACGTGTGTGCTTTGATTTTTGCGTTTGTGGTCCTGGCTATGGCTTAGAGCAGCCTGTAAAAGAGATTTTCCACTTAATTCTGCACACTGAACTTGACTTCACCATTTTCAGAGTTGATATTCTTTGAAATACTTATTTTTAGGTCAAGCCAAGTTTAAAGAGAAAATGTCCCACTGTGAATATTAAAGTCTTTCCTGTCCTGGCACTCTAATTCACTGAAAATCTTTTCTTCACAGGTAGCATGGTGTCAAAGATGAGGGGTTGCAACATCCCAGTCATCCATCTATTCTCATTCAAAAAAACAATATCAACATGATGTCAACTTTGATGGACACATCATCGGCTCGGATATTCTCTTGCTGTACGGAAGTGATGAACATTTTGGCTGCTTATATTGATTGACACTGGAAAAAATTCCCCGATTTTTTCTGGTTGACGTTATGCTTATTTCAGTGCCTACAATTTATAGGAATACAACAAATAAAGGGCTACAATTTTCATTGGTCACTGAAGTTAAAGGACAGAGGATCAAGAAGAAAGATTTTGAGCACTATCAATTTCCTATCTTGAATCAAGAGGACGAGTGACACCGCTCAAACACCGATTGCTCAGACCTACCAGCCAAAGGATAATGTGGGATACCCGCTAGATGGTAAGAACAGTTGTTTTTGTAAAAACTAGCCAACTTATTCATAATACAATATGAAATGTGTAAAGAGCCGTGTGGCTGGATGAAAAAAAAATTGCCTCAGAAATCTATATTTCTATATTGTCAACTGAATTGAAGTAGAAACTAAAAAGAAAGGAAATAAAGACCCAAGAGAAGGATCAAAAAAGCAGATTTAGGCAGAATGAAAATGCAGGATTGACACAGGCGGATCAGCAGGATATACAGAAAAAAAAAACAGTACGATTAAAGAAGTGTATAAGAAGAGATTACAAGAGATTAGAGATGCACAGTGGGCGGTTACAGAGATGGCCGGGATGAAAACCTTCTTCAGAGCAGAGAAATGTTTGAGTGAAGGATAGAGAAACAGACAAGAGATGCAGAACAGAGGGAAGGTAAAGGTAACCAGCCTACATACAAATATATCAAACTGTGCAGCAGGTTAGAGACAGAGCTTCTCGCGGTCACTCTGCCATCTAAAGGCAAACTTTCATGTTGTTCTACACATCAACTTCTCAGGGCTAAAACACAAAAGAAAAAAAATCAATTGGTTTATCAGTATTTTAGCGTTTTTGTTCATGCGGTCCTTCTATAACATTAATGTTCCGAAAACAGTTTGATTAGAAAAATAAAAAAAGCCTATACTTTAATAATAATAAGTACACCGTTTTCTTTAATCAAAAAACACAAAGCGAGTCTCAGTCTGGTATTTGGTAGTCAAAGCCAATACAGCATCATCATTTTTAACATTATATTATTTATACATGTTGGCCAAATGTAAACGACAGGAAAAACTTGTCAGTTAAACGGTGTAAAGTTAAAAACATGTACACATACAAAATTGTGTTTTAGAGAGGAAAAAAAGATAAGTCATGTATAAACTGCATTTTATTGTTACATTCAGAAATAATGTCAAATACAGGCAAATAAAGCAAAATGTTTACAAACATTATGAACACTATTAACATAGCTATAGGCAATTCCCCTCACTCAACAACAAATCCTTAACATTTAACGGTATTCAGAACAGAACAAGAATGAAAAATAGTAGCTATATAAATGTCAAACTAAAACAAATTCATTTAAAACAAACCTGAAC
The DNA here is from genome assembly GCA_030578275.1 of Meda fulgida. Taxonomy (NCBI): domain Eukaryota; kingdom Metazoa; phylum Chordata; class Actinopteri; order Cypriniformes; family Leuciscidae; genus Meda; species Meda fulgida. The sequence continues at coordinate 25,080,471 of CM060629.1, forward strand.
AAAACCCGAATTGGGCTCATGCCTGCCTCTCTCATTCAAATCCAAATGTTTACATATTCGCAATGTATTGGGATGTTAAACTATTATTTATTATGTAAACTATAGACTTTGTACTTCACTCACTTTCCAATATCAACGTTAAATGGCATAACCATCTGTATTGGCATAACAACAGCACAGTGGAGCGGTGCTCACGCTGAATGGCACAGTGTACTACGGACTATTTCAATTAAGCAGCATAACTTTTTATGTTTGGTTGACTTTTATTTTGAAGGTGAACAGGCTGTGATTTCAAGTTAGCAATACTAGAATATTTTGTGTGTGGGTGCGTGAGGCACTTGCACAATCACTTGAATTTTTTCCTTGTAACACCGGAACAGCTTAAAATACTCCGTTTAAGGTCATAGATAAGACATTCGAAACTGTAAAGAATCTACTTTATTTGCGTACCCTCACAATAAAAAATACATTGTGCTTTTGTAAAATAAAGAAAACGGTATATCAGTTTTCTTTCCGTGACTTGTTTGTGGAGCACGTCACAAATGGACCAAAAATTTCTGTTCATCATTTAAGTGAAAAATGTTTAGCTTATAGGCCAATTTTATATATACTTTTTCTTCAGTTTTTCCCATTCACAGAAGCGCTGCAGGTCTGTGATGTGACGATGTGCGAAACCACATACAGTTGTTTATGCTGCTTTTTGCGCATGCAAAACTAAACCCCTGGAAAACAAATTTCTATATTTTTAATGGGTCACAGACCATTCTAATTTAATCTTGTTGGTTAATGGTTAATGATCGGTTTGCTGGCGTCAATTATTGGTCAGGGGGGAAAAAAACCCTGAAATGAACATCTATACTATTTGCATGTATAACTATACGTTTGTTAAAAAAAATTAACATAACTGCTTTCAAATTTTCGTTTTCGCTATGGGTGTGTGTAATTTACATCATAGAACAAAACGTAAAAGTATAGTCAAGTAGGGATGCTCCGATCGATCAGCCGGCGATCAGTAGTTCAGTAGTCACTAAACTTGGCATATTTGTACCGCGAGATTCACTCTATGGATTTACTCAAAGCGAAAGAAAATGGAGTTCAGTGGAAGAAATGAGAAGTTTTGCTCTTTACGTTGCTCAGGTCGTGTGTGTGTGTGTGTGTGAGAGAGAGAGAGAGAGAGAGAGAGAGAGAGAGAGAGAGAGAGAGAGAGTGAGAGAGTGAGAGAGTGTGTGTGTGTGTGTGTGTGTGTGTGTGTGTGTGTGTGTGTGTGTGTGTGTGTGTGTGTGTGTGTGTGTGAAGAGAGAGAGAGAGAGAGAGAGAGAGAGAGAGAGAGAGTGAGAATTTTTACTCTTACTACTGTCCACCGCTGGTCTCATGTTACTTCTGTGTGTACACATGCTTCTTTCAAGCCATTTCTATTGTCAGTTTGAAATGCTCTAGTCTATAACGTTTCCCCAGACTTGTTTGACCAGTTCTTGCTTCATGTAAGTGCAGAGAGTCTAGGCAGAAATGCATATTATGTTTCTTATTGTCGTCTTTAAACAACATTGAAGGGATAATTTTCCTCATATATATTAGCCTATGTAGACACATACTAGTACAAAATTACTCAACTTAAAAGTTAATTAATATTAGCAGCTTTTAATTACAAAAAAAAAACGACACAACTCGTCTTAGACAATACTCCTCAGACCAAAATACGGCAAGTTAAGCCTAATACCATAAAGCAATGAATCGCAAAGGAGAGTATGGAGGAAGCTGTTCATGTAACAACTCACAACTTTATTATTTTGGATTAGCAACCACGTAAACATACCGTAATGCTTAGCGTAAGCTACATTTAAAAGCATCAAAATAGACCCGCTGTGAAATGTTAAACACAATACAACTAACGTTACACAAATATGCCGCAAGTTGTGCCGCCTGGCCGTCAAGTGTTTTATCGCATGCGTGGTACTGATAGTGTAGGAAAACCGTTGTCGTTTTATACTACGTAATTACGCACATGCGTAGAACGGATCGTGTACCAACAGGGACTTAAATTATTTGGCGCCGCAGTCATGTCATCGCCGGTGTAGAATTACTGATGTTTCGAGAAACAATGACAAATTCACTATTATTCAAAAGAAATCTCAAGTGGAGGAGCATTGTCCAAAACATTTAATACGACGAACCTGATTTTGGCACTTAAGAACGAGCCACTGCGAGACCTATGACAAATACAAAAACCTGCCAACTGCAAAAAAGCCAACGGTAACTAGTAATGCGACTCTCACTCAGCCATCCATTACAGACGTTCTGAAAAAAACACGAACTTTATACACCAGACAGCAAGAAAGCTAAGTCTATAATCGCGAAGATAATGGAATTTGTATGCATTGACAACCAGCCATTGCCAGTCACAGAAGACTTTGGATTTAAACGCCTTATTGCACATCTTGAACCACGATATCAACTACCACGGCGCAAATATATATATATTTTTTTATAAATTTTGTCCTGCTCAGACTTGTATTGGACAATGTTTAAGTTACATCAGACTTCTCCATTTTAAGAGATTAAATGTTTATTTTGTCCTCCACAGTTTACTATTGGACAATGTTTAAATAAACCTTGTGGGCTTCATCAGCTCCATTTTGTTTGTAATTATCTTTGTCTTATATTAAGTATATTAAGTATATTAAGCATCAGATTCGGGATTGGAAACTAGCGGCGAATTTGTCTTTCGGTTTCTGACATCATACTTGCACCATTCTATAAACCGGTTAATCTCACTTTCGAATAAGCGTTTCTGTTCCGAAATATATTTTTTTTCTCTGTGTCCTCAAGCTTCGACCCCTCTTTGTGAGAATACACTGTCAGGGCTGAGAGACAGCTGATTTTTTATTTCTAAAAATACCCAAATGTATACACACTGGGAGAGCCATTAAATATGACATTTAAATTGCTCCCATTTTTATGCAGCCCGCCTCATTTAAAAAGAGGCGGACTTGAAAAGGAGACAGTCAAAGTGACAACAATAATATCTGATTATAAAAAATACCATATTTTTTATGGATCATAAGGATCATAGAATGTTATAAATGTTGTCTGTAATCATAACAACCAAGAAGAAAGTGTTTCTAATAAAATGGAATATTTCCAATACAAACAAGCTTCCAATACTAGCTAAGCTCTATTGATCAGTTTAGCATGGATACTAGCACAGTTTAAGGGTTTGTTTTGCATGTAGTTGCTGCCTAAGGTATCAACGTATGTAACCAAGAGACAGCCAACCATTTCCCATCTGGCCTGGCCTGCAACACAAACAACCTTGAGTCCAATCCCATAGGATGGAAGGCAGCAAATAGAATGAGGCCCCAGCAGAGAGTGATGCATACCAAACCTTCACGGACAAATACTTTAAAAACAAGTCCATTTTGGATCAAATGAACATTTTAGTGAACAAAGAATATTTCTTAAATTCCTTTACAAAGAGAAAATGTGTAACAAGTTGGAAATTCTCAATGATGCTTTCAAGACTAATCACAATCAAATCATCTCTTGCAATTTTGATAAAACATCATCCTTGCTGTCCAGACAGATAACATTATGTTGGTGGCACATAATCAAAACTCACCACAACAATGTAGAACACATGGCTAAAAAATTGGATGTACAAGATCAATGAATGTAAATATATTTAGAGTAAACGCAGCACTGGTCCGAAATGAACATGATTTTACTGTGCAGGGGCCATTCTTATTGATGGACCCTGATGCAAAAATGTATTAGTGATTTAAAAATATATCTGGCTATTTTTTTGTCACAATAATGCTGAATGTAATCTTTTTCACTTTGATAAATTTTAGACCTAAGGGGACAGTCTATATGTTGAATTATTAGAAAAAAATTATTTCCAGCTAAATTGCAAATATTAATACAGTGCCTTTGCCTTCGTTCCTCTATTTAAGATTGATAAGAGTCACAGACCAGGCTTGCAGAGAATACATACACAGGAAATTCACAATCCCTGGCCATCTAGTCAATGACTGGTTAAACAGAGTGAAATCTCTGTTGGGTATTCCATGTAGTCTCTCTGAATAATTCATGCTATTTTGAAAACAATAACAACCAAGAAACAGCATCCATTATGCATGTCAATTTGTTGTAAACGTCTGTGGTTTTCATCTAAATCTCAATTGCAAATGAGACCGAAAATGAGAGCTCTATCTGACCCTTCCGTGAACTTTAAAAAATGTAGCTAAAATTAAACTAGTGATTTATTCAAACACTGTTCCCTGTAACATTTGAATTGAAATATGACTTAAGGTCAATTCAGGAATAAACCTGTAATTGTTTTTCCAGGAAATTCAAATGTCAATCACATTTTAATACAAGTTCAGAACGACCACCTCACACCTACAATTTTCAGTGTATAATGTAGTAATGTAAAAGTTACATTCAACTCTTTCCACACTACTCATTTATTTTGCTCAACCTCAATCCATTTACCTTTTTCTTGCAATCCTTTTTTATTTCAAATGTTTCTGTCTAATGCTTTCTATCTGTCAGTTGCTCTGCTAAGGTTATCTAGAAAGCCTTTCAGCTTGACTGATTTTCTTTGAACTTGCTTACTAACCTCTTACCACCTTGCAATGTTTTTCACATTTAAGCAGAAGTCCTGTAAAAGTCAGACAGCATACTATATAACATAGGTGGGCTTATAATTGCATTGAATTCTAAACCAAATGTAACCTCGGTTTTAAAACTAAAAACTTTTCAATATTTCCCACAGGGCTTGTGATTGGAAGCAAAGAAGGACAAGAAAGACCTACGCTTACCCAACTACAGTGACTGACCAAGAATATTGACTTGAGACTTGAAACTTAAGTCTGCAGAGAGAGTGGGGTACATTGCCTGGAATTATGGCCACAGAGAGCCTTGTTGAACTCCGCGATTGGTTGTTCCTACTTCTTCTATGCCTGACATTATTGGTTGAAGTTCTCGAGTTTGCAGCAGCAACTGCTGCCGCTGCAGAGGCAGCACTCGGGGAGGCGGAGCTTCAGGGAGACGTGCCATGCCCTTCAGCTTGCAGGTGTGATGATGGCTTCATTTACTGCAATGACCGTGGCTTGAGCATCATTCCTCCATTACCATTAACGGCAGCTGTGCTCTATCTGCAAAACAACCGCATAGACAATGCTGGGCTACCAACATCTTTAGATCAACGACTGACTGTCAGAGTAGTTTACCTTTATGATAATGAACTTGATGATTTTCCAACACATCTGCCTCCGTCACTACGGGAACTTCACCTACAGGACAATAATATACGAACTTTACCCCGTTCCGCTCTTGCACGGCTCCCCTTGCTGGAGAAGCTTCACATGGATGACAATTCAGTTTCAACCGTAAGTATAGAAGACAAAGCATTCGCCAACAATCCGAGGCTGCGTCTTCTTTTTTTGTCACGCAACCACCTCTCAAGTATACCATCAGGACTGCCTGCATCACTTGAGGAACTCCGACTAGACGACAATCGGATTTCAACTATTCCAACGCATGCATTTCGAGGTCTCTCCTCTCTAAGACGTCTCTTCCTCGATGGAAATCTGCTGGCAAACCAACGAATCGCAGATGACACATTCTCACGGCTGTCTAATCTCACAGAGCTTTCTCTGGTTCGTAACTCGCTCCAGGCACCACCATTAAACCTTCCAAGTATGCATCTCCTTCGGCTCTATCTACAGGACAATGCAATAGCCCACATACCACGGGGCTCTTTGGACGGGATGCGAAGACTACAGAAACTGGACCTATCAGGTAACAACTTAACGACTCTTCCAAGGGGTTTATTCAAGGATCTAGACAGCATTTCACAATTACTCGTCCGAGGAAATCCCTGGTACTGTGGCTGTAACCTCCGCTGGCTTCATGACTGGTTGCATGAGCGAGGTTCTTCAGTGACTGTGAGAGGTTTAACTTGCCATGGACCAGAGAGACTAAGAGGCATGGTACTAAGGGACCTTACCAGTCAATTAGAAGATTGTGAGATCAGTGTAGATACTGCAGGAGGAATGGTTGGAAATGATGGCACAAAAAAAGAGAAAGGTTATTTTCCAACACAGTCCCCAGTTACAACAACCCCTCCACTTCCACAAGGTTCCCTATTTACCCTCAGATCCAGACGACCAGGACACAAGTATTCTGATATGGGCCAGGACAGTCTTGGAGGCGTAAATGGGGTTGCTGGTAAATCGTTACTAATCAGTGTAAAACCTCTCACACCAGAGACAGTCCACATTACTTGGCAGGCTTCACAGCCAGTTCCCTCCTTCAGACTTTCCTGGTTGCGACTAGGCAACAGTCCTGCAATGGGGTCAATCACAGAAACACTTGTGCCAGGGGATCGCCGTGAGTATTTACTTACGCAACTACAACCCCAGTCAAGTTATATAATTTGCTTGGTGCCTCTCTCTGGAAACGATGGTAAAAGAACCTCTTTCACGGCAATTGGTGGGTTAAACATAAACACAAACTCAGAGCATGAGCCTCCTGCTTGTGCCAAAACAGAGACAGATCCCCTCGAGCAGCCTATTCCAGACCAGGACAGCGATCGGGGAACTGACCAACTGTCAGCGCTACCACTTGCAGGAATTATTGGAGGTGCAACAGCATTGGTGTCTTTATTCTTAATTTTTGGCATTTTCTGCTGGTATGGACACCGTGCAGGATACCTTGCACCAGGTGATCACTCTATATATGGTAGAGATGTAGTTGGATCAAGAGGTGCCAGCAAACATTACGATGACTATGTTGAGTCTGGAACCATAAAAGACACGTCAATCTTAGAAATCAGGGCTCATGGCTTTCAAATGACACCAATATCTGCCCAACAGCCCTTGCAGCCCAAGGCAAAAGTTGAAGATATGACATACATCCATACAATCTTTCCCTCTAATAATGCAACTCTATATAGGAGCACCCTGAACCACACAGGAAATCCAGGCTATGGAACAAATCGAGGATACAGAGAAGGGGGAATACCAGACATAGATTATTCATACACGTGATAGCCTTTTTTATAACCCACTGCCTATTCTGTTCCTTTCTTTAGGTAATGCAGTTGGGTGAGGGTTTCTTTTCCCTAGGTTCTAAAGTAGGGGTGTGCCGATTCTAAGGGGACCATTTTTCCCCATTCATCACACACAAAATGTTATTACTGGGTAGAAGATTTCAAATAGATTTGAAATCAAAATATTTATATTTAAAATGGCAGTTCGTATTGGAGAATTGGTGTAACATCATGATGTTTAAAACAAAAATCAGGATTCTGCTAATTGAATTGCATCTTTTAAGACATTACTAGAAAGAAAGAAAATTATTCACTGTTCAAAATCAGGATTTAAAGGAGTTAGTTCACCCAAAAATGAAAATTCTGTCATTAATTACTCACCACCATGTAGTTCCAAACCCATAAGACCTTCGATAATCTTAGGAACACAAATTAAAATAATTATGATGAAATCCAATGGCTCAGGGGGGTGGGGGCCTCCATTGACAGCTATTTAATTAACATTTTGAAGGCCCAGAAAGTCAGGAAAGACATAGTTAAAATAGTCTCATGTGACTACAGTGGTTAAACCTTGATTTTATGAAGCGACGAGAATACTTTTTGTGCGCCAAAAAAACAAAATAACGACTACTCAACAATTTCTTCTCTTCCGTATGAGACGACTATTTTAACGAATATTTTCTTACCTTTCTGGTCCTTCGAAGTGTTAATTAAATAGCTGTTGATGGACCCCCCCCCCTGAGCCATCGGAATTCATCAGAAATATCTTAATTGGTGTTCCGTAAATGAACGAAGGTCTTACGGGTTTGGAATGACATGAGGGTGAGTAATTAATGACAGAATTTTCATTTTTGGGCGAACTATCCCTTTAAAAAGCTATATGGACAGTGTCCTGCAGACACTGATGCGAAACATTAACATGGTTACATAAAAATGTTCAGAGTGGAACATCTTGTGATATGTAAATGAAGCAGGTTTTCATTCGGCACACCCCTATTCCAAAGTACCCTTTGTGCCTCCTTTAGTCTGTTTTCAAAACATTGTTCTTAATGGGCAAAAAGCCCTCTGGAACATGCTTAAAATACCTATAGTAGTCAGAAAGTGCCAGGGATACCACTCTTGGTGTTGATGTTATCCAATATTCAGATGATAATTTAAGCCGTTTTTGCATCTTAGTAACAATGATTATCAGTGTCCTAAAACTAGCTCATATTAAGGGTTAGCATCATGATGATGATGATGATGATGATGATGATGTTGAGATCTGGGAACAGGTTCATTTTGATATAGTTTTGCTACCTGGACTTCTGTGTATATATGCACTGGGGGAAACTGATGCCTTTCCGTTCTGGGGATACTGACTAAAAAAAAAAAAAAAAAAATCTTTTTGGGGGGTGTTATTCAAATTCTGATTCTCAGTTCTCTCTCCCTCCTTTTATGGGCTTTTCCTTTATTCTCTGTATTTCTTTTGCACGCAGCACGAGGACTTTGTTCCCAACCCAGGGAGCTGACAGTGGTGATAATAGTTTTGACAATGAAAGACCTCAAATTGCTTCTGGGTTTCTTTTCTTTTAATGAGAGTGAGAAAAGTGGGGTAGAAGGAGACAAAAGGAAAGAGAAGGAAGGAGATGAAGGCACAGAAAAAGGTTTCATGTTCACAAAAGAAATTGTCTAAAAAAAAAACACTGAAAAAGTGGATATCTTATGTCTGAGAAAGAGAAAAATATTCTATTTTCTATTCACCACATGGAGGTTTCAAGAACAGTCAAATCAAATTTACAAAGCTCAGTAGTTTCACCTGCTCAACAAAAGACAACCACATTTAAATTATGATGGAAGATATGAATTTAAAATCTGAGGTAATTTAATCTAAATAGAAAGAGGCAAGACAATCATGAAAGGGGGCAACCCTAATTGATGAATGAACCCAAACTGACAGGCTGACATAGATAACACAGTCAATTTAGCATGTAAAAAAAAAGGTAAACTAAAGGGCAGGGCTTGTTGATACAGAACATACTAGAGAATATCGTGGAGACTAAATCTATTAAAGTAGATGACAAATGATCGGACAACATTTACACATGTCAGCTCATTACAATCTTTGTGTGTGTAACGCTGAGGTGCAGGAAAAACAGAAATCAGGGATCAATAAAATATGTAACACTGTGAACCTCTGCATCTCGTGTGTGGGCTAAGAAGGAAGAGAGAGAAAAAAGGTCTTTAACTGATTAAAGACAATCCACTTTTTTTCCACAGTTTGACTTTGTGTGACTTAAACGCAGCATTAGCCGGGAGAGTAGAAAGGTAGGAACACTAAAAGGATATCCGTACGGGATCTGCAATTTCCAGCCTTTTCTGATGCATTTTAAATGTGAACTATTCAAACAAGTAGTACATGTAAATCACTTCTTTCTCTCGTTATAGATATGGAATACCATCATGATGAATAGTAAATAAAGCTTGTTATCTTTTTCATTTCTATATGTATCATTAAAAGTTGTGATGAAACACTTTGTTGATGTGTAAGTTAATAGAAATAAATGATCTATGATCTATCATAATACATGATCTGTCCAAGCAAAAAATGTTTGCCCTGCCCTTTAAAATAATAACAAATGCACCCATCTATTCTCACCCAATCTTTCATGTGTGATGCAAAACACCCTTTGTCAGTTCTCTAAGGGCCTTATGAATTTGAACAGTTTAGAGAAAATCTCCATGGTGGCATTGATAGGCATATATGGCACAAGCTCATCCACTGGAAGAGTGAATTAAGAAAAGAGTAGCCAATTGGATAGTGTCTGTTTAAGCGCAAACATGCCTCCAATCTGAATAGTGTGGTAATGCCCGTGTAAGCAATGCAGAGATCAATATAATGGGGGGGGGGGGGGGGGTAAAGTTTCTCAGACAGCGTAAAGTTCAATTAGTTATTTGCACCGGTTCCCCAACCCATTTCTCAAATTAATGTAATTCTAGATAGTTGGAAAACAGCGCCTTCTTCCATAGCGATTTACAATTCACAGCAACATCAAATTATTGAGTGCTATTAAGCATATGAATGCCAAAGACAATTGTAGACACTGACATATGGAAGAAGGCACAGATGTGGCATCCATAACGAACCTTAAAGTAGCTTTTGCTGCTCAAATCACCAGTTAAAAGGCCAACTTGACAATACCCAACAATTAACTTGAGAGTTTGACAAGTACCAATTACTGGTAAATCAAACACCCAAGAAGCTACACCTATAGGGGCTTCACAGTCCCTCTCACATTGCACCTAGCGCAACCAAACTGAGAATTACAATTACTGCAAGCAATTGCACCAATCCAAACAGCAGCAGAAACTCTCAGAAGTCATCCCTGATGAACCACATGCCTCTTTTCCCTGCATTTACCACATTGGGTCAATTAAGCTAATTAGACTAGAGAGGAGACCAACAAATTCACATTCCTTCATTGGAGCTGAAGTGGCGATTGATTGTGAGAGAATGGTATAAGGTGGGAGGCTTTTAACGAGGCCTGAAATAATTGCTATGGGGCTGCCATTCTGCAAACGTGCTCAGATCTTTTTTTTTAATACTAAATCATTCATTCATAAATCGTTCATAAATCATTCATTTAAAATCCTAAATCATATTATTAAAGGTTCAGTAACTGATTGGTGATAAGGTTCAGTAAGATGATTCCAGAGCCTCAGGCATCAGACAATTCTATCACGGCACTACGTTTGGGAATTTCCGGACGCTCCAAAATATCTAAACAGTTAAATTCTCATTCAATTCATATTCATTGTTCACATAAATGCTTAAATATTTTTTTCTTCTTCCAAATTGCCAGTTTTCAACAAAACAAACTAAATTGGCTAAAACGCTGCATAAAAGAAAAGCTATTGCACTAAAATGAAATTTTCTAAGCGACGCAGACAGAATGAATTTATTAGGGTTGTGTGTGTGACAACCATTTCCCTCCAACAAGCTTGGTTTCCAATTAGCAACAATGTGGCATATGCTGAGAGATGTGAGATTTCTCAGTGTGAACTCATTTTAAATTCGCCTACGCTGGTGAGAGGGGTCTGAGCCACCAGCTAAGGATGCTGAGCTTCATTTGCAACAGATAACAGATTTAATGGCTTATGCTCTTTGACAAATAAGCTGCATTTTCAGACCTATTTAGAGATGTCTACACATTTTACATACGCCTGTGTGGCGCTATCCACACTCCCTGCCAAAGCTGTGTGAATATCACAAGCTTTCTGTGAAAGGAAGACATATCAGTGTGAATTATGCATTCCGTCTTACCCGGCAATGAAGTCTAAAACTGCGCAGGCAGAAATGCAGCATTACTCCCTTCATTCTTATCCTCTGTCATGCCTCTCTACTATCTGTGGGGCTATTTTTTTCTGGCTTAGGGTAAAGATAGAGTTCTGTACAACGCATCTTGGGGCTTTCTAGATTATTTTGCTGTCAGTCAAAAGTTGAAATGTAAAAAAAAAAAAAAAGAGTAGCCTTCAGCTCATTCACAGCGCCCTGCAGTTTCTTTTGCTGCTTTTCATAATACAAAAATGCAGTAAAATCCATCCCATTTCTTTCTCTTTTTTTCTATTTTCGAGAAACTAAATAAAAAACTCTTAGTTCCATTTTAATCTATACAGCATGGCGTCACTCTTATCTGGGATCATTTGTGTATCTGTGTCTGGACTATCAGTCATCTGACTCAGAATACTGACACTTGTTCTTAATTCCCAGCAGAATATGAATAAACATAGAAGGCAAAAGCAATTTCTTCCATGAGCAAACATGGTGCAGCAACACATTAAACAACAGTGTTGATTCTTTTTCGCGGTTATGATCCTACAATAATAAAAAATATATATATTCTTTTGGTTTACTTTTCAGTCATTTAACCGACAAGGGTTTTTTCTCACTAACTTAATCACAATACACTTTACACAATACACGGATAGAGATCACAATAGACGTAAAGGACTATAATGCGTTAAGAGCTCGTTCAAGTACTGGGGAGCTAAACCATTTAGTGCTTTGTAAGTAATCAGCAATATTTAACAATTTATACCATGTTTAATAGGGAGCCAATGCAGTGTTGACAAAACCGGGCTAATATGGTCATAATTACTGGTTCTGGTAAGAACTCTAGCTGCTGCGTTTTGGACCAGCTGTAGTTTGTTTATTAAGCGTGCAGGGCAACCACCCATAATAGCAAACATGGTGCAGCAACACAATCTTCATTAAACAACACTGTTGATTCTTTTTCGCGGTTATGATCCTACAATAATAAAAATATGTATATATTCTTTTGGTTTACTTTTCAGTTATTTAACCTACAAGGGCATGTGTTTTCTCTCACAAACTCAATCACAATACACTAGAGTTGGGGTACTCGAACTCGGACTCGAGTCCAATTTTGAATGAACTCGGACTTGTCACGCACTCGGATGAATTTGTGTTCGGACTTGACACGGACTCGGACATTTTAGACTCGGAAAAATGTCCGAATCCTGCCGAGTCCGGGCACTAGAGGACACAATATTATTCAAAAACAAAACCAAACTACTTGTGTTGTTTCCGCGTTGAGCATTAGCCAATCACAGACATGTATATTGAGCACATGAACACAGTGGCAAATCAGAGGCATTTTAGAGTCAACATGCGGAGATTTCGCTTAAAATGTATGTTCAGAACCAGCACAAGCTTTATCCTTTCGCAAATCCCCTTATAAACAAAGTCTTGACGCGATATAATTGAGAGATTCACGGTGCAGTGTGAACACTTCAGTGTTTATGACGAGAGTTTTAGGGAGAGTGCAGAACGCGGTAAGTGATGGCTTAAAGGGAGCGCTATCGACAATCTAAATAATAGTTTTGTTTTTTGTGCTTCTAGAGGACCAGTGGTTACGTTCACACTGTAAATTATAAAGAGTGATAAATGCATTTAAATGTGGGAGTGAATCCGCTAAATTTTAGTCCTGTGAGTCTTGAAATTACGATGATTGAAAAGACATAGTAACCATAGCAACATGAGAAAGTGATAACCATAGCAAAATTTTGGTGTCTAATAATTTAATAATTTTTGTTGCATTTACACTTTAGTCATAAGTTTACATACACCTTTCAAAATCTCCAAAATCACATTTTTATTTATTTATTAATAAGAAGGATCATAAAAACATTGTTTCTATTTAGTACTGCACTGAAAAAGCTTTTTCACATAACAGATGTTTAATAGCCTAGTCCACGAGACAAAATACAAACACAAAATACAAGACAAATACTTGATTGTAAATACCATTACCTGACCCACAATATTACAATCAAGTAATTTATCTTGTATTTTGTGTTTGAATCCACAACTGTTTTTTTTTTGTAATGGTTGTTCATGAAGAAAAATCTTTCAGCTCCTGCACATTATTTGCTTTTCCAGCATCTGCATATTTGACTCCTTACTAGCAGTGACTATGATTGTGAGATCCATCTTTTCGCACTGGTGACAACTGAGAGACTCAAACACAACTATTACAAACCCTGCAAACACTTAGTGATGCTCAAGAAGTCCGTTAAGGATGAAACTGGATGTAAATTGTTCTTATTTGTTGAAAAATTATATTAATTTAGTCCTGCCCTTCAGAGGCTAAAAAAGATAGTAGCATGTAAAACAAAATAAGAAAATGGCTCTTAATGCATCGTGTTGCATTCTTGAGCATTACCTTGCAGATTCTGAAAGATGTACAATAGGTAAACGTATGACTTTGACTATACACTGCAATCATGTTGTAAGGTTTAAAATATTAATTTAAGAGCTCAGTGTTGAGACCTTTCGCCGGAATTTGATTGACAGGCGATCTGACCAATCATAATACAGATGCCGCCATTTTTGTCCGACAAACAAACCAAATCAGTTAGTAGATTAAAGTCAGTGGACTTGAACTTGAAAAATGGTGTGTATTGATATCTTTTTGCAGTTCTGATTTTCATTCATGTTTAATTTGTGCTATAACTAGAAGAGATTATCAGTTCATGTGCTGCTTGAACTGAGGCCTACACATTAAAGCACCACAAAACAGGATTTATTGTTTGAATTTCATAATAATTATAAAAATGTAAAAGATGAGACTTTATTTCATACCAAAAGTAGGCTGTTTTGTCTTGTATGTTGGCGCATATTCAGTGTCCTCTTTGCTCCGCAATATATTTTCACTGTGTGAGAACATGTGGTGTGAGAGCGGAACAGCTTGTCGGACGTAGCAATAGTAACTAAGAAGTGCGGGTCTTTGTGAAAGGTCAATTTCAAATCATTTAAATCTTTGTGGACTCGACTCGGACTCGGATGTTAAGGACTCGGACTCAAGTCCGACTCGGCCCTCTTTAGACTCGGACTTGGACTCGGACTCGATTGTTAAGGACTTGGACTTGACTCGGACTTGACAAAGGTGGACTCGGACCCAACACTACAATACACTATTCACAATGTAATGCATCTTAATAAACCAATACAGGACAGTATATCCTCTCCCACTAACTAGATGGATGGGTGGATTGACAGAGCGATGGATGGCTAGTGGCGTAAAAAGGATGTTTATCCCTCCCCTCCACCCCTGCTCTCGGAAGGACAGTTCTTAAGTGCTTGTGGATTTTATGTTTACGGTGTTTTATAGGGCAGATCCAGGAGCCAAGAGCTGTAAAATGTTGTGAGAGGGAGGAGAGAGAGGACAGGGGGTGGAGGCAATGTTATTGTAAATCCAATCTTTATTGAGAACAACAGACAAACAGTCCTCCCCACCCCAGCCCAACTCTTAATCACTCTATCTATTGAAGGATGAGTTCTCAAAGTTTCAAAGACTGTGAGTTTGTACGTTTTTGCTCAGTTAAACTATTGTTTAAATCTAACTTTCATAAGAGTCTAGCACTGACAAGGGAGAACTACGACCCTCAACGTGGTTTAATTCAGCCCACAGGTCAATTATCCTGAAATTGTTTTGTAATTCGATATAGCTCAGTAGCACCTAATGAGCCTCCCCATGCGTTTAACATGGTCAGGGTTGCCAGATTGCCATCCACACCAAAACATTTAATCAGAGCTTTAAACCTGCACAATTTGTCAACATTCTGCCCAATATTTGACTTAATTTGCCCGGCAACCATGAGCATGTTCTCTCTCTCTCTCACCTTCCATTGCGAAAGGTGCTACCAAACATCTAACTGCATGTTGAAGATTATCGACCTCCAGAGCTATTTTCTGTTCAAAAGAATGTCATTGCTTGGTGCTACTTCCATCTCGGTGATAAACTTTAATAAAATACAGATCTGTTTCCCAGAACTGATTCAGTTCATCTGCTCTTTAGTAAAGACTCCAAGACCAGAAATGGTTACTACATTAAACTTTACATGAACAAATTCAAAAACAAAATCAAATAATGAACTGAGTGGCCCAATCAGTCACAGATACACTTCAGAAAATTGTGCGTTATGTACTAGAATAAGTACTTTAACTTCTCTCAGCTTTAAGAATACAGGAACAAATCGAGAAAAACATTGTATCTCAA
Organism: Meda fulgida; assembly: GCA_030578275.1. Classification (NCBI taxonomy): domain Eukaryota; kingdom Metazoa; phylum Chordata; class Actinopteri; order Cypriniformes; family Leuciscidae; genus Meda; species Meda fulgida. The sequence continues at coordinate 25,096,086 of CM060629.1, forward strand.
AGGTAATTTTATTCATGTATGTGCCCCCCCCCCCCCCACCCCCCCCCCCCCCCCCGGTCTAGCAGTCTCCACAGATGAAAAGCTAAAGATAAACGGATTAGAAATAATCACTGCACTGTAACATTTGTTTGGTGACTATTTTAAAGGCATGATCACTTAATAGTATACACTATAATAATACAGGTAAGAGTGGATTTCTTTGAACAGTACATGCATAATTTTTTTCACATTAATGTGCTACTGGACTGGACACTAAAAACTGTACTAAAAGTTACTATGAAATCTAAACTAGCTCTTCTAATCCACCTTATCTTGCAATGTGGAAGTAAGCTATTTTCTATGAATCAGTGATACGTCCTACTCATTAGGCTTTATACGTAAAGAAGAATATCAAAGTACAGTGAACGGTGTATTTATAATTACAATACATTAAAACAATATGGTAAGAAATACCAGTTTGCAATATCAAGCACCATAACAAGTGGTTTTCTACAGCCAAAAAAAAAAAAAAAAAAATAGAATAATGTGCTCCTCATCTGACTGAAACTACTTTCTTTCCCCTTCTTTTTACGGTTGATGTCACCAAGCCCTCTTATTTTTCAACCTGTCATACAGCAACAACTTTTCAAGATCCATCTAAATCCCAATAGGTAAAATCAAGTGCCTCTCTTTTTTCCATTTCACTCAGAAATGTCACAATAAATTGCAAATGCCATTTCAAGTTGACTTCCAAAAACACCAATTAGGTTATATTATACCTGCAAAATCTGCTAAAGCAACATGCTATAAAAACATACCAGATACAAAAGGTGCGTGCTTTCACTCAATTGGGTACTTTGGTGAGTGAGATGCATACTTAGCAGTCCTGAGAAGTTCATTCCAACCTCCAAATTAATGACCACTGGACAGTCTGTTAATCCTCACGCTTTTACACCGAGACCTACGGCCAGCCGATCAATGCGTCAACTGGGAGAGATGAATCAATGCCCTGTCAGACAAACTCCTCTCTCTCTCTCTTTTCATGCTCACTCTTAGTCCTTTGCCTTTTCAGCTTCTTTTTCTCCTCGCCCACTTCCTTTCTTTCTACTCATGCATTGCATACCTGTTTAAATGAGCTCCATTAGGCCATAGCAGCAAGCGTAGGTCCTATGTGGCAATATGATTGCTAAAACATTAACCAGTCATTGCTTTGCTTTATGGCAGCTTAGAGGTGATGATGGAGAAATAATAAACCTGAGCACTCTACTAACCCTGTATGAATATGCTAATGTCAATATGCTAAATATCTGGATTATGCTGACTCTAATAGCTGTAAATTAATTATGAAATTGTTTCGTTTCCTGACCTACAATGGACCCTATTCAGGTTAGACGGCATATTTATTAGAACACAAATGAAAACAAGGCTGTGAGGGATTGTACAGTCCTTATATCTTAGATCCATCTAATTTTACAGTCAATCTTTCGTAATGATGTACTTCAGTGTTGAACAACTGACACCAAGGTACACATTACAACAGTACAACCCACTTTAAATCTGTCCCTCACAACCTTGTTTCCTTTGTGCAAAATTAAACATGGCTACTCTGACTGAAGTTTGGAGGTAGAGCTTTACTAAGATGAAACCAATGGTGTTTTTCATGGGCGTAGAATACGCAAGCGCCGTAAATTCATCCCCCACAATTTTTTCGGGCAAGCATCTTTAAGTATAAGTTTTAATGGGCCAATGTGAATAAATCTAGATTCAATTCAGCCTATGTCTATGCATGACCAAACGTTTTATTTTTATCTAAGATGCGGCGAATGTAAACATTATGGAGGGACATTCATTCATACTGGAAGCCGGCTCTCTCACAGAAAGCCCAAAACTGACTCCTAGAATTAAAACTTGTGGCGTTCCAGGAAATCATTTATATGAAGAAAAATTCTGTGATATTTTTTTTTTTTACATTGTATAAAATCCATGATGACTTAATGCACAAGTGTTTATAGTAATACAAAATCATAACATTGTAACTTGTAAAATATAGGAATAAATATGATAGCATAGAAATAACTAGTTAATGCTCAGCAGTGTATTTGATTTCTTAGCCAATTAATAGCAAGAGATAAGAAAAAATAAAACCTGTCAATTAGACAATTGTCAGGAAAAAAACCTGTTAATACACTTGGCATTTCTGTTTCCCTCACTTCTGAAAGCATGGCTACGCCCCTGGTGTTTTTAGTCTGTCATCATAGTGCTCGACTTGTCTCTTTAGCTATTTAAAAGATGCAAATGTGAAAAGCTTGAAAGCTCCTGAAAGTCACTTAACTGCCAAGAACACACAAGCAAATGCAGATGAATGTTCCAAACTCTCAGGTGTGTCTACAAAGGGACTGACTGGATCCCAGAGACAGACAGTAAGCTCTACCCCCACATGAGCTCTACTGATGAGGACCACTGACAATTACTGTTCAACTTTATTAAAATAGTACTGGAAAATGAGTGACAAACCTGAAGAGAGGGTTTTTGTTGTTGTTCTCTATAAAAGTATTGAATTCAAAAACTCAAATGGACATTTAGTGCTGCCAACTGAGAAAGACAAAGGCTCACTGCCTTAAAGCAGAGTTCATTTCAGACAAAACAGGGCCAACAAACATTCAAGCTCAACGATGCCAAATCTTCCTGCAGATTGTATATTTTCAACAAAAATGAAATAAAAAAATGTTCAAGAAAAAACAAAAACCTTTTAACAAACTGCTCAATCTATTTTAAGTTTATGATGTATGGCCAGGCACACATGAATTTGGGAAACGCTAAAATTGTTTGTGAGATAAACACAAGCAGGTAAATGTAGACTAGGATTTTTCCTGTACTTCGACTCTCACCTGCGTTGACAATCGAGTCGATCTCCAGTTTCGTGATATCACCACTGAAGAGGGATATTTTCTTATTCAACTCTTCATTGACTTGGTACTGAGACTTACAAGAGGAGTCACCTATGAGGAAGACAACAGTGATGTTGACATAACAAGCCCAATGTAGTCTACATCCAATAAAACAATATGTTCATGTCTTTATCCTTCCAACACTTTCTGGACTACAAACAGATCAAATTGTACTTAGATAAAAACAAAGAGATTTACTTTTGCTATAATTATTATACATGATGAGTGTTTTTTTCACCTGATGGACTCCAGACAGGAATCTTCTCCAGTGGAATGAAGTCAACCCTGTACATTTCCCTCCTCTTCTCCTTATCCATGGAGAAAAGCTTATCTACCAAATATAAATAATTCAAATCAAATCATACCAAAATAAATGAAAAACAAAAATGCTAAGTTTTTATTTTATTCAGAAATTCAAAACTACATTATTAATAACTAGATGAGTAAAGTTTGTAAACAAACTTTGATGTTGGCACGAGAAAGCCAAACGAGAAAGTTTGATAGATAGATTGTTGTCTAGAAGCCTATTGTTGAGTAGGCTAGATGTTGAGTCATTATCGCAAATTAGACCTCTTCAGAAGTTGTCGTTATTATATTTATTAATTAGGTTAGTTAAATTATATTTCTTTCTGGTTCTCTGTTAATGAAGGGTGTGTTGGACGGGTGTCTGACATCAACACACTCTAGGGAGAGAGACTCACTCTTTGCCTCTTTCCAGTCACTGTTCTCCGAGTCCAGGTTCAGGCCGGGCCGCGCGCTCATAGCGTGCAGCGTGCTCGTGCGCAGAGACGCCAGCAACGCAGCCGAGATCCCCACCGCGCCTAGGACAACCATGCCGGAGCGAAGTGGCTTAGCGGCCCGTCTACTCTGCCAGTGGAGAGACTTTGAGGCTGTGGAAACCTTATCCCACCTGCCTGCTTTACGTAAGACCCCCAGGGAGGGCAGTGCTTTGATACTTGCAGATCCTCTTCCTTCACTGCAGAGTGCATGAAAGGAGCGATGTGCAAGTCTGCTGATGAAATTGAAATGACTCGGCCATCTGTTTTCAGCGCTGGATATGAAGCCAACACTTTTAGAGAGTGAAACACGAGCAGCAAGTTTTGACATCTGAAACGCCATGGTCTTGTCTGTCTTGACAGCTAGCAAATTTAATGTTTAAAGCCCGAATGACTCCCGTCTGCGCCTCGATTTTATCCTTGTTTCGATTTGAAGACAGTTGTAAGAAATAGTTTACAAAGTAAGAAGTGAAATTGAAAGTCAACTGTATGGTACAATAAAAACAAATGGGACTATACCAATATGTAGGGGTCCATGAGTTAATTCAAGCGCTTCTCGGTATTTGGATTGTCCCGGATCAACATCATTTATTCTTTACTGACATCTAGCGGCAAGACACTGTAAGCGCAATATTTTGTCTAGAGATGGTCTGCTCTAGACAAGTAGGCTACCATTTTCAACATCGTGATTTTAGATTAAACTTTATATGAATTAATTAGGACATATAGTATATACAGTGATAGTAAAGATTTATATTGTTTGAAAATATTTTTATTTTAAATAAATGCTGAATGTTAACATGCTGATTTGATAGGCTACTCAGTTATGATCAATGTTGGAAGACAGTGGTGCTGCTTTTTTTTGGGGGGGGGGGGGACTGTGATACTCTGTGATGAAACTGTGATAAAAGTTAAAAAAGAACAGCATTTATTAAAAATACAAATATTTTCTAACAATATAAATCTTTTCTATCACTTTTTATCAATTTAACACATCCTTGCTGAATAAAAGTTTTTTTTATTTTATTTTTATTACCGACCCCAAACCTTTGAACGGTAGTGTATATTGTTACAAAATATTTCTATTTAAAATAAATGCTGTTCTTTTTAACTTTTTATTCATCAAAGAATCCTGAAAAAAGTATTACAGGTTATAAACAAATGATTAAGCAGCACAACTGTTTCCAACATTGATAATAAATCAGCATATTAGAATGATTTCAAAAGGATCACGTGACACTGAAGACTGAGGTTGATGAAAATTCAGCTTTGCATCACAGAAATAAATTATATTTAAAGTATATTCAAATAGAAACCCATTATCTAAAATTGTAATAATATCTCACAATATTACATTTGTTTTTCTGTATTTTTTATTTTAAAAAAGCAGGCTTGATGAGCATAAGATACTTCTTTAAATAACATAAAAAATAGTAAGATTTCCAAACTTTTGACCGTACTGTGTGTGTAGAAATATATATATATGTAAACAAATAAAATAAAACAAAAAGTATAAATATTGCATGTACCATCATAAAAAAAACAGATTTATTTGAAGTGGAACTATAGCATTGACATGTCATTTTTACATAACCCATACACCCTTTTACATATCTTTTTTCAATATGGGCCAAATTAAACACTAAAAAAGTCTTATCTTCTAAAATGTTCTCTTTCAGTGTTTCAACTGATGACCATAGGGAGATCAAAAATATATGAATTTTATGTGTACATTCATAGAAGTGCTTGAGTTCTTCTTTTGTGTACAGCCTTCGTGTAGAGCACACCCAGTGTGAAAAGAACACGGTCATTTACAGTTCCGTTTTACGGAAGCTGAGAAAAGAGGAACACCCTTTTTTGTCAGCTCTGACATACCCTGAAAACCACAACTGAATTTACACAGCAGAGGGGTCTTGCCCATATGAGTGTGTGTTTGTCTGTTTATCTCATAAAGGGACCTACCAGCTTTTAATTGGCTGCACAAGACGAAGACTCTATCGGCAAATCCAGAGAACAACAGAAAAGGTAACAAAACATTTTACAATATTTTGACTCATATTTTTAGCTTATAAAAGTGAGTAATTTAAAACAACAACAGTAAGACATTTCTGTAGTCCTTTTATTTCAGATCATTAACAAACAAGAAATAATTAAAAAATATGAATAGTAATTTAATAGGATGAATATGAATAGTAAGTTATAGTATAACACAGTATAAAACTGACTAAATTACATCTAACACAATTGATATCTACCCGAATGTTGCCATTTGAATTTATCTTATTCATTTCTTTTAATGTAGAGTTTAAAAGACATTTATATTACAAATAAAGTTGAGCTGTGAAATCCGCCACATATGTGTCTAGCTTGAGTTTGGGTCTGTTTCAGTTTTCAGTTTCAGAAAACTATATTCAAATGTATCACCCACACACAGACCAATACCATACACCAACACACCTTATAACATCTAGTTGTGGATTAGATGCTTGCTTAAAAGAGGAAATGTGGTTCCATGTGAATTTGGTGTAAAAGGGAAGTATCGGCCACAGTAAACATAACTTGGAGCAAAATAGCATGATTACACTCACAAGGTATGAAGCATGTGCTGGTGATGTGTCCATTAGCATCAGTATGATCATGCTAACCATGTGATGTATCTGCTCATCTCATGCCTTTTAAAGTTCACATTTTGGTCTATGCTCAACACTAAAATAAAATAATGTACTGTTCAGAATAGCTTATGTGCTAATAATAGCTTTTTGGGGGGTCTCTTGGCAGCAGAATGGCAGCGTGGGACCTTACAGTCACAGTCGAGGATCTTGGACCTGATGCCCCACCTTTCAAAATCAGTGTGACCTCTGACCTGCACATTGGTGGAGTAATTCTCAAATTAGTTGAGCAGACCAGTGAGTTATGTTCTAGATGCTTCAAAAATGGGCTATTATATTTGTTACTAAAAAGATGCATATCATTCATTTTAGTTGTGCACTAATTCTGTGACAGCAGCATTTACGTTTGCATTCTTACAAAAGATTTGTGTTTTATTATATTAATTGAAGATTCCTGAAAACAAAATGTATTGTGATTTCCACTAACATATTAAGCAGCACATCTGTTTTCAACACTGATAATAATAAGAAATGTTATAAAAGTAATAATATTTAACAATGTTAAGAATGGTGAGAATAAAAGACTAATTTGAAAAGCATTGAAAAAAAATCTAACCAACCCCAAACTTTTACGTGTGTGTATTGTCGACAGCACAACAACTTTTTCCATTTTTGTAAATACCCATTTTTAAAATTATGCAGGGTTCCTCAATCTTTATTTACCTCGTGAGATGTTCTTGTGTCTTATTTCTAGAGCTGAAGAAGAACTGGTCCGATCATGCCCTGTGGTGGGAGCAGAAGCAGCAGTGGTTGCTGCGGACCGGCTGGACGCTGGACAAATGTGGGGTCCATGCAGACGCTCGCCTGGTCTTCACTCCACAGCACAAGCCTCTGAGACTGGGCTTGCCAAATGGGGCGACTCTGAAGATGAGGGCCTGTTTCTCCAGTTCTGTGTTTCGCACTGTCGTGGGCATCTGCAGGGTTCTCAGTAAGTGAGCTTGGAGACAATGTCCCCTCTGTAAGCAATCTGTAATCATTTTACCAAGTGTCAGGTGGCCATTTCCAAAATAAATCTTTCTCGCTTTCAGATATTCGTCACCCAGAGGAGCTCTCCTTGCTCCGTCCTGTTGAAGAAAAAAAGAAAAAGAAAGACAAAGATTCCTCAGAAGAGCTGTATGATCTTACAGATGTTCCTCTACCCGCAGGTGCACAAAATCACATATTAAATACGGTTTTGTTACACTACCAATCAAAAGTTTGGGTTAGGTAAGATTTTTTTTCAATGTTTTTGAAACCTCTAATGTGGCAAGGCTGCATTTACTTGCATCAAAAATACAGTAAAACAGTAATAAAAAAGAACAGCATTTATTTAAAGTAGACATTTTTTAACATTATACACTTTTGATCAATTTAACGTGTTCTTGCTGAATAAAAGTACTCATTTAAATAAACAAAAGAAAACTGAAATGGCATAGGCCTAAATTTAGTAAGAATAATAAATAGTTATCATTTAGTCAAAGTATTCTTGTTTAAAGTGGATTTTATCTTGACGTAGGTTCTGTTCAAGCTCTGTACAATGGCATGCCGGCTCATTTTGCTGACTCCCCTAAGACTGAGGCGGTGTATAAAATGTTGTCTGTCAGTCTGCCCTCACCCGCTCCTGAAGCCATCGCTAAACTCTACCGGCCGGCCAGTGTGGTGGACAAAACACATATTCACACCAGGTACAGCTGAGAAACAAAGATACACATTAAAAAAATAATATTCCACATGTCGCCCTTAATATAAACATTCCTCTGTTCCCCGGAGGTGGTTGGATTCATCTCGTTCACTAATGCAGCAGGGAATACAAGAGAATGACAGACTATGGCTTCGTTTCAAATACTACACTTTCCATGATATGGATCCCAAGGTAGGACTTTGGTTACGATATGTATATAACATTTTTCTAAGAACCATGAAACTGAAAGAAGAGGAAAATTGATTCTCTCTCTGTTATAGTATGATGTTGTGCGTTTGACGCAGTTGTATGAGCAAGCACGCTGGGCGGTTCTCTTAGAGGACATAGACTGTACAGAAGAGGAAATGATGCTGTTTGGAGCCCTGCAGGTACAACAGAACAATAATACTGCCATAAAATTGATGTTAGCATTAAAAGGAATAAACACAAAATCATTGGTTAGCAATAGCATTCTTACATCTACCTCTCTTTCTCCACTCTCTTATTCAGTACCACATAGGAAAATTGTCCTTGTCTCAGGACATGGTCTCTTCCTGTCAAGGGATGGACGACTTAGAGTCTGCCCTGAAATCCCTGGAGGTCAAGATGGTGGGAGACGGCAACAGCACAGACATACTGGTAAGAGACACTTAGAATAAATCCTCTTTACTTTAATAGAAAAGCAGAATGCAGAGACAGATTTAGAGGTACCAAGTCTGACATCAGTGAACATCTGATATACTTTCACAGGACAATATGACTGCTCCAGAGCTGAATGACTATGTGAAAATATTTCGGTGAGGCTCTTTCTTTTGGCTAAATCCTACTGTTTGTCCCATAAACATTTGACCTATGATTTTATGATGATATGAATCTATGATTTTCCATCCTGTAGGCCAAAGAGACTCACTCTAAAGGGTTACAAGCAGTACTGGTGCAACTTTCAGGACACATCAATCTCCTGTTATAAAAGCAAAGAGGACCGCTATGGAGAACCCATGCAACAACTGAACCTGAAAGGTCATTTATTTATTATAAATAAAAATAAATAAATAAATAAAAATATATATTTAATTTAATTAACACATTTCTTTAAATTTTTGAGCACAACGAAATTGCACTTTCTCTAAAAACACCTGAGAAACACAAAATGAAAGTGATAGTGTGAACTGAACATACTGCAGTAGAAAAAGAGAACAAAAAGTTGAGTAAAAGTTAGTGAATCTCAATCTCATAGATACAGTATATAAACCCCCTGACCTCATGAAGTCTTATGCAAAGAAAGAAAATTTAGCCTTAATCACTATATAAATTAACCTTAACCACAATATAAATTGAGGTCATTGTGTCATGTATACTTTGCTGTCAGATGAGTAATTTCTGTGTGAAGCTGCTTTCACACCTGGAGGCTGAAACCTAAGCAGACACACTTATCAGTGTAATGAGACTGTGTTAACTGAAACTAATCTGCATCTCCCCAGGCTGTGAGGTTGCCCCTGATGTCAGTGTAGCAGGCCAGAAGTTCTGTATCAAACTCCTCATTCCTGCACCAGAAGGCATGAATGAAATCTACTTGCGTTGTGAAAATGTACGTAACTGTCGATAACATTGATCTGTATTCAAAACTCTGATAAGAAGCGTTTATGTTAATGTTTTGGAAGAAATCTCTTATGCTCACCAAGGCTGCATTTATTTGATCAAAAATTCAAATTATTTATATATATATATATATATATATATATGAATTTGAATATATTTTAAAATGAAAAAAAATCTGACAAAGCTGAATTTTCAGCATCATTACTCCAGTCTTCACTGTCACAAGATTCTTCACAAATCATTGTTGATTTGATGCTCAAGAAACATTTATTATTATCAATGTTGAAATACTGTTGTGCTGCTTAATATTGTTGTGGAAACAATACATTTTTTACGATTTCTTGATAAATATAGCCCAAAAGAACAGCATTTATTTGAAACAGACATTTTTTGTAACATTATAAATATCTTTACTGTCACTTTTGATCAATTTAACGCATATTTGCTGAATAAAGCTATTTCCTTTTCTTTTTCCTTTTGAATGTAGTGTTCTTGCAGAGATTTAAACAATTTTTATTTTATTTATTTTTTAATTCCCACCTACCCCACCCAATCAGGAGAAGCAGTATTCTCAATGGATGGCCGCCTGTAAGCTGGCGTCCAAAGGCCTGACATTATTGGACAGCTCCTATCAGAGTGAAGTGAAGAACATCCAGACATTCCTTTCCATGCAGCGTTGCAATTCTGCAGCTCCCGCTGCACAAACTGACGACAGCATCAACACACACAGCCTCGTCTCACCAAGATACCATAAGAAATACAAGCCCAAACAGGTAGAGTGACCATGAAAGGTGCTTGCCAGGCATTTTATGTTGTATGTTGCAATATTTATTTCAGGTCATCTATTCAGTGTTTGTGTTTATATATATAAACTATAGCCTATTCTATATTAATTACCACAACCTCACCTCTTCTTGTTCTTTTCAGTTAACCCCTCGCATCCTGGAAGCCTTTCAGAATGTCGCCCAGCTTTCCTTGACATCTGCCATCTTGAAGTTTCTGCAGATCTGGCAAGCTCTGCCTGACTTTGGAATTTCCTACTTCATGATCAGGTGAATGGACTAACCTTACAGGCACAAAAAAGATGGTCAGCCATTGAAGTACCTTTTAAACAAGCTTGTTGGATATTTGAGAAGACTTTTTATAATATAGAGATTTTATAAAAGTCTGATTTAGTTTTACAATCCAATAATTTCTCAGGTTTAAGGGCAGTCGTAAGGATGAAGTTTTGGGCATCGCTAACAACCGTCTGATCCGAATAGACCTGGGAGTTGGAGATGTGGTGAAGACTTGGCGTTATAATAATATGAGACAGTGGAATGTTAATTGGGACATACGGCAGGTAGGTTTAAAAAATATATATAATAAAAATGAGGAAAAAAATATGTGACACTGAAGAATTAAGAGATATTCTCATTTAATACACTAGCTTCACTTAGAAATTCAGTCTTTTAAATGATCAACACCTGTCTCTCTATTTAAGGTTGCAATTGAATTTGACGGAAACATTAACATAGCATTCAGCTGCGTGAACGCAGACTGTAAGGTTGTGCACGAGTACATCGGAGGATACATCTTCTTGTCAACTCGCTCACGACAGCAAAGTGACACACTGAACGAGGAGCTCTTCCACAAACTCACCGGCGGCCACGAGGCTCTCTGAGCACAAAGCAACAACTTACAGAGAAGAAAAATCTCTGAAGCTACAAATGGAGGAAACTGATAAGAATTCAGTGTTCGCACTGCTTAGCAACTATCCCTTTGTTTTACTTTTACTGATCAACATTCAAGCATTTAAATAAAGAACGTTGTAACAGTGAGGCATGTTTTCCACATCCTTTTACATATGCACATCTAATGATTCTGTATAAATCATCACACTTAATATATGACTGCCTGAAAATATTACTAAATGAATGATTTATAACTTTGTAACTATTTTAAAACTATCTAAAAACAATTAATTTTGTCATAAAACATGGTACCGCACTTGTCAGTATTAGAAGTGTGTCTGTATTTCTGCCACCTCATTTGAGTTATAGTTCAGGAAACCATTGTCTATAATTGTCTGTCTTATCAGGCAAAGTTCTGTTGGCCAGTAGCTGACAGCACACAATTTACTATCTTTGTCCAACAGAGTTTCAGTTACTGCCAGGGCTATTTTTAATAGTATTCAGTGTCATGCTGGGTGAGAGAGCTTGGTATTGACTCACTTAGTTAACAAAGTGCCTTTTCTGCATTATCCCGATGAGTTTTACAGCCTTGCTGATTCTCCATTATTCAGAAGTATGAAAAATGTAATGCATTGAAATATTGAGCATTAAATTAAGCATTATGGTACTATTTCATTCATTTTAACCATACAAAAATGTTACTATTGGAGTGTGTGTATGCAACAAATACATTTTTGAGCTTCCAGTACTAGTAGTATAATTTCATTTTCAGACTGAAAAAACCCTTAACTTTACCAAAAATGTGGCAACATTTATACATTATTTTGAGAGTTGAGGTTGTTTGCATTTCAATATGTGTTGTTTAACAGTGGCCTTAACCCTTGTGATTTCCTAAGTCGCTTAGGATAAAAGCATACTCTAAATCACTAAATATCAAAGGAAACATGTAAAGGAAAGTAAAATCAAGTAAAATACGCTCTTCTAACATCTATAGAAAAGAACAGCAAAGTATTTTACCCTGCTACCGCATTTGTAATTGTGAGGAATAAGTAGTACCACTTGAAAGTATTAAACTTCTTCAAACTGGTTCCTGGAACAACACCCACCCACTGCTCAGATGTGTGAGATTGTCCGGCAGTAAATTTCCAGTCTTGACCACAGTGATTCTCTTTAGTCCAGCTGATGGCGACACTCAGACACACAAGTATATGTAGCACGTCACAGCGAGGAAGACAGGAAGTCGTTACCCGGAAATTCGTGCATCTCGCTTGTAAACAACTCGCGCTACCGACTGATCAAGGTGTACTGTAAAATATTTATCATCGTTTGTTGAATTTCACACAAGACATAAGGTAAATTAACGACTTATTGACTTAAAGCCTTAAACGTTACATATTTTCATGACTGTCTGGTTTCTGTTATTTTATACAGATGTCTACATTTTGTCACAGCAGATTTTGATCTTTTTTTATGTCTGTTTTTGTGTTTGGGTATCACGAGGAGTGTTTTTTCCCCCACATTCACTGTTTTCAGAGCTAAATTATTGCTATATTTTGAATCTCTTTATATGTAGGTACAGCTGAAGATCATGTCTACGGAGGAGCCTAAAGTGACGGAGGGGGTCGTGGATCTCGAAGAGCCTAAGAAAATGACCCGAGAAGACTGGAGGAAGAAGAAAGAGCTGGAAGAACAGAGAAAATTGGGAAATGCTCCAGCTGAAGTTGACGAGGAGGGAAAGTATGTTGAGCAGAGCGAATGGAAATAAATCTTGAGCAGAATGCACTGAATGATTCATAGATATCAGGACTGTTATTTAAAATAAAAAGTGTGAATATGTTTGATTTTATATTCGTCATATATATCCTGTAACTTTTTTCCTGGCCATAATATTTTGTTACCAGGGATATCAACCCTCATATTCCCCAGTACATCTCATCTGTGCCTTGGTACATCGACCCATCAAAGAGACCCACCCTCAAGCACCAGAGACCCCAGGACGAAAAACAGAGTCAATTTGCGCCCATTGGAGATTGGTACAAGAGAGGTGTACAAGAAGTAAGCTCTTCCCCTTTTCAGATGGACATAATTTATAAAAGTTATTTAATGTCTAAAACCCTTTCTGATTGCCTCCCGTCAACTAGAAATCAGTCAGCACGAAATACAGAAAAGGATCATGTGAAAACTGTGGTGCCATGACACATAAGAAGAAAGACTGTTTGGAGGTGAATAGTTTATAATATGTGTTGTGATGTTATTTATATTTTGGTCACATTCTTATGCTGCCTTCAGAATGGAATACTAGCTTTTATGTTATTAATGAATACTATGCAGTGTATACTACCGTTAAACATTTTTTGAGTCCGTATTTATTTAGCAAAGATGCATTAAATTTATCAAAACTGACAATAAATATGTTTTTAATGTAACAAAAGATTTCTTATTAAATAAATGCTGCTCTTTTCAACTTTCTCTTAATCAAAGAATCCTGAAAAAAGTATCACGGTTTCCACACAAATATTAAGCAACACAACTTTTTTCAAGATTTTTTCAAGTATATTAAACTAGAACAGCTTATTTTAAATTATAGTACTATTTTGCAATATTACTGTATTTTTGATCCAATATATGCAGCCCTTGGTGAGCATCAGAGACGTTTTCTTCAAAAACATTAAAAAAAAAAAGTTTTACCAACCCCAAACTTTTGAATGGTAAACACTTTTGAAATGTCTTTCACAGAGACCCAGAAAGGTTGGAGCGAAGTTTTCTGGCACAGGTTTGGCACCAGATGAGCAAGAACAGATTCAGCTCTTAATGGATTATGATGGAAAGAGAGATCGCTGGAATGGGTACGATCCCGATGAGCACATGCGCATTGTAGAGGAATATTCAAAAGTTGATCTGGTAAGTGATATTGTTGGAATTTTTTTTGTGTATTATGTTTATTCTATTATACTAATAGGCCATTGATGCGGACTCGCTTAAGTTTTTTTCTTAGCACAAAGAGAAGTTTTTGTCCCGTGACCATTTGCATACATTTTGTTGGAAGGGTCTTATTACTATATAGGCCAGTGGTTCCCAAACTTTTGTCAAGTCCAGTGTAGACAGTAATAAGCCTAGCCACTCAGAGACTTCACATCATGAGCACCAAGGGAAGCCTATTAATAAGTGAATAAGTTGCAGTACTGTATTAATTATATTAACAACATGCATTTAAATCCTACCAAAGTTTGTTTCCAACAACCGCTTGTTACTTGTATAAGCCATAATGCATGCCTAATTTAATATATATATATAATTTTCTTTTAACAGGCTAAGCGTACTCTTAAAGCTCAGAAACTCCAGGAGGAGTTAGCTTCTGGTAAACTAATAGATGAAGCTGTAAGTATTCACAATTTTTCCACATTCATTTTATACCTATGTGAAAAAAAAAAGACAAAACATGACAAACGTATACCTTGAAAATGTTACTATATGTTTGTCATAACCTTATATTTGATGAAATTAAACATTAACGTCTTAACATCCTTCTAGAATTCAAGAAAGCATCTTGATGATGATGCAGCTCAGGTACATATCATGTTCAACTTAATCTTTATGTACATTTTGGACTATAAAACTTAAATTGTGGAGCCTCTGCACTCAATAAAAATTTTCCTCACCCTGTCCAGGACCACAGCAGTGAAGATGAGGATGAGGACAAATATGTTGATGACTTTGACATGCCCGGACAAAACTTTGACTCCAAGAGACGAATCACAGTCAGAAACCTGAGAATCCGCGAGGACATCGCTAAGGTAAAAAAAACGGGCAAATAATTTGCCAAACTAATGTATGCTAATTAAGGGCATGACACTATTTGTTTTTCTAAAAATATTTGGCAGCTGAGCTAAAAGAAAATCACCCTTAAAAGATCACATAAAAATGTGCCATAAGTATGATTTATAAGAGGATAGATATGATCTCAGCATAAGAAGTAGTAGTAGCATATTAGTACACAATATTATTACCACAAAGTGCTGTATCATGTTTTTTCCAACCATTGCTGTCTTTATTTTACAGTATCTCCGAAATCTGGATCCAAATTCAGCCTACTATGATCCCAAGACTCGAGCCATGAGGGAGAACCCGTACTCCAACACTGGAAAGAATCCAGAAGAGTAGGGGCATTTTTTTGTGGATGCAATCAAAAGAAATGTGCTGATGTGAATATTAATGTAAAGTTGACTGTCCAAGATCATCACTTTTATGTTATAAGTTATAGGCTTCTTATAGAAAGCTTGCAGATTGTGTACTAAGTAGGGGTCTCTCACTAACTCAGTGGTTCTCAAACTTTTTTGGTCACACCCCCCTTTAAACCTTTAAAAATGTAGTTAAAAATGGTAAAAACTTAAAAGATTTTTAAAATTGATTGATAAACGTGACAAATGATACCTGTAATGACAAACACCTGTAATATTTTCACTTTGTAATGTTGTTGAATCATTGAAAAATATAACCGTAAGAGAATAATAGCCAGAAAATACCTTTTAATTGAAATAACATTTCAGTGATGCTTTGGATGAACAATATATAATCAGTGGCTGCAGTGATCTCTTTTGATGCTCAGCTTCTTGTACGTCTTCTTGCCAACCCGGAACACGACAGCAGAGCGGCACATTCACAATATCAGCTTGTGATTCCGCCCTCTGAAGAGCTGCTTTTCTATAGTGAAAAACTTCTATGTCAGGCTTGTTCAAATGGTGACAAGTCAACGGTCTGAAGTAGCATGATTAAGTGGAATTGCCATTTGGTGCCGGTTAATAAAGGCAGAGTGCCAATGGGGGCATGCCCCACAGTTTGAGAACCACTAAGTAGAGAGTTACTTAGTTTCCAGCATATTGTACACCACTAAGGCAGGGTCAAGTTTCTCTAATGGGACTATTAAATTTTGGATTGTAAAAATGTAAATAGTCTGCTAGATACCAAGGAACCTGATGTGTTTAACTTGGTAAATTCCAGTAAGCTATTAAAAAAGTCACTATAAAATATCACTATAGGAATAATGCATTACACGGAACATTTAAATGTGCCTATTTCTGTAGTTGTTTCTCTGCCTGTCCTCAAACTGATGTGTTTGGTTTGACAGGGTGGGCTATGCTGGTGATAACTTTGTGCGCTACTCTGGAGACACCATTTCCATGGCCCAGACACAGCGTGAGTAGTCTAGATTTGTCAACTCATACAAAAATTCCTCTTTACCTGATGTTAAAAATGGCCTCCAAACTCTCAGTGCTTGTTGGTCTAGCATTGGTATGTGTGTCTCTTCTGCAGTCTTTGCTTGGGAAGCCTATGAGAAGGGATCTGAAGTTCACCTCCAGGCAGACCCAACCAAGCTGCAACTTCTCCATCAATCCTACAGAGTCAAAAAGGACGATTTCAAAGAGAAACAGAAAGAGACTATTTTGGAAAGGGTACAGTGTAGAATCTCCTTTGTTGACAAGTGAAATAGCAAAATATACCCCTTCCCCTGCTCGTTTGCTGATGGCTTCATGTTGCACTTCTCTGCAGTACGGTGGGGAGGAACACTTGGACGTCCCTCCGCGGGAGCTTCTGCTGGCTCAGACAGAGGAGTATGTGGAGTATTCTCGTCACGGGGCAGTGTTGAAGGGACAGGAGAAGGCTGTGGCCTGCTCCAAATACGAGGAGGACGTGCTCATTAACAACCACATGGTAAGTTAACTGGCACTACTGGAAGTGCTGCATAACTGGAGAAGCTAATAATGTTGGATTTTGTTTTGCAAATGTTAAATATTTTTTCCTTTGGCTTTTGCAGTGTATCTGGGGATCGTATTGGAAAGATGGATATTGGGGTTACAAATGCTGCCACTCGATGGTGAAGCAAAGTTACTGTACAGGGGAAGCTGGCAGGAAAGTAGTGGTGAGTATCAAATGTAGTTCCTGTAATTGGAACCATCCATTACGACTTGTAATGCAGTGGGGAAAAAAGTGATGCATGAGTTGGTAATACAGGCATCAAAAATCTACTTTTTTTTTTTAAATTATGAATTATGTATAAAAACATGTATGTTATTACTTTTATTATGTTTCATTTTTATTATTTAATACATACTATTTGTATCATGCATCTATTTCTAGATATTTATCTCTCACAAATCTGTTACTTTTTTATTTTTTCAGAGTAATTCTTGTGTTCCATTTGAAGAGGATGTACAGGAGGACCAAACGAGTGAAGAACCAAAGACTCTTTTACAGGTAAGAGCCTGTAATTAACAGACTGCATTAACAGCCTTCCCCTTTTTGTGATACGATTACAGTAGAAGAACATGACAGAAAGATGATTGTATTAAACAAAACAAAAATTCACAGATGCACCAGGAAAAAATGAAAGACAAGAAAAAGAAGAAAAAGAGTAAGAAACACAGAGATTCTGACAGCAGTGATGAGGAGGATGAAGCAAAAAAGAAAGAAAAGTTGAAGAAGGTGGGTGGACTGTTTCTTTTTAATGCCACACACACTTGTATCGTTGTGTGCTAAATGCATCTGTGCTCTACATAGCCTATTGTAAAGGAAAACAATGTGTCTTTTTGTGCAGGCATTGAATGCGGAGGAGCAGAGGCTGAAGCAGGTGGCTGAACTGATGCAGATTGACGAGAGGAAGCGGCCGTACAACAGCCTAAAGGACATCCGTGAACCCACAGAGGAGGAGATGGAAGCCTTCCGCATGAAACGTTACCGAGCCGATGACCCTATGGCCTCTTTCCTGGGGCAGTGAATGAAAACATAAATGTCTTTTGTCACCAACCACAGAGATGTCATAGTCTCAGTTAGTGTAAAATCTGATTTTGCTTTTTAAAAACTATGAATGGAAAAAGTCCTATATTAGTAGCTCATGACAGTCTGTTAGAATCAGGAGTTTTGCAATTCTTTTTGCTTTGTATAAATCTGTTGTGTACTTTGTTTTTGGGCAAGTAGTAAATCAAGATTTTTTTTTCTCAATGTTTGACAGTACATAAACATTGTTTTATTAGTTGTTTAAATATAAAGTGCCCAATGAATTTCAAATCGGTTATGTTTGGTGAATCATCTGTTTTGATTTAACAAAATAGGTTCCATTCTCTCTTTCCAAGGTATTTAAATGGAAGCATAATTCAAATAACCTGAGCAGTGGTCAACATTAAACATTTATATTTATACCTAAACATGGCTATGTTTGGTTTGTTATGCCTTTGTCTATTCAACATGCAATTCATGCCAAATTTCTTTTGCAAATACTCAGAAGTGTTGGGAGTATTTCAAGGCAAACTTTACACAGTTCTTTCTTGTGGCTTTTATGTACTAATATTAAGCCATTTTTCATTGTTTTGTGGCCTGCAGAACTAAAGTATAAAAGTTTTCAAATGAATCCCCTCCCACATTTTGTTCAATTACATCATGGATCAACTATCTGGCAGAGCATGTCAGTGCTAAAACTGGGTGGATGCTTGCA
Source organism: Meda fulgida (assembly GCA_030578275.1). Taxonomy (NCBI): domain Eukaryota; kingdom Metazoa; phylum Chordata; class Actinopteri; order Cypriniformes; family Leuciscidae; genus Meda; species Meda fulgida. The sequence goes on from CM060629.1 coordinate 25,114,876, forward strand.
AAGTTGTGTGGAGGATATGTAAGATACAATCGTTTCCCAAGCTTTGTTTATATTCTCTATTTTTGATTTTGCCTAAAGGGCAGCTGGACCTTTTTTTTGCATTGCTACGCAAATCTCATTCCTCTGGTGAGGGCTTTTTCCAATGCATGCTTTAAATGTGTTGTTAAATTGTGTACTTTGCTCAATTACTTAGATTTACTACCTAATTAAAACCTAAATGTTTACTAATAACTGCATTATTCACAACCTGCATGTATATAATGTGATTATTGGTGCTCGTTTCCGTGTACAACTCTTTATATGTATATAAAGGAAATCCATGGAAATTCCCCTGAACACAAATCTGGCCCCATCTGCTCTGTTTGCAGGCACAGCTGCATCATGCATCAGTTACCACTGGCTATTTGCCTGCTGTCTCTGTTCTCTGTGGCTATAGACTCATCCAAGAAGGGACGTAACTTCACCATCCATTCATCTCAGCTTAGCTGCAGTTTGCCAGGCCCTCTGGGTCCTCCAGGGAGTCCGGGTACAGCAGGTCCCAGCGGCAGCGTAGGCAGGATGGGGATGCCAGGTGTTGATGGCCAGGATGGCAAGGATGGTGACAGGGGAGAGAAGGGAGAGACAGGTACTGTATATTTTGCAGCTGTAATACCATTAATTTTGACCTGATATGTATTAATTTTGATTTAATTTTAGTTTTTTATTTTTATTCATATAATCATTTATCTATAGTACCTCTGTAGCTCAAGGTTACTTTAAAATTTAAGTATAAATATGAAATCACTTTTGAAATAAAAAAACACACAATGAAAATCAAATAGGTGAGTTGTTGTTTCAGATTAGGTTGTAAAAATTTGTGAATATTTATTCTCACATGTCAGGTAAACAGGGTCGTCCTGGGAACCCTGGAAAACATGGACGCCAAGGACGCCCAGGACTTGTTGGGAAGGCAGGGCCAAGGGGCCTAAAAGGGGTGCGTGGGGCACCTGGTGTGCCTGGAATCGCTGGGATCAGAGGAGAGGTGGGAAATAAGGGGGAAACTGGTGCCCCCGGGGGCTGTGACTGTGGAACAGAGGCACGATCTGCTTTCTCTGTAGCGGTAACCAAGAGCTATCCCAAGGAACGCACGCCCATTCGCTTTAACCGGATTTTAATGAACGAGGGTGGTCATTACAATGCCACCAGTGGCAAGTTTAACTGTGTAATTCCTGGTGTGTATTACTTCACATATGACATCACGTTGGCTAACAAACACCTGGCAATTGGGCTTGTTCACAATGGTCAGTACAAGATCAGAACATTTGACGCTAACACAGGAAATTATGATGTGGCCTCAGGATCAACAATACTCAGACTTCAAAAAGGAGATCAGGTCTGGCTTCAGATCTTCTATTCAGAACAAAATGGACTGTTTTTTGATCCATTCTGGGCTGACAGTCTTTTCACAGGATTTCTTATTTTTGCTGATCAGGTGGCTCCAAATGAGGCAAATATAATGACAAATTCTGGATCATCCTGAGTGAACTTATATTTGTCTCAAATACATTTTATAAAATGACCCCCAATAATCCAGAGTTTACAGATCCATCACATCAGTATTGGAATAAAATGAGGAACAAGGACTTACAAGTGATTAATGATTATTGATTAAATATTAACTAACATGAGTTGTCAAGACCTAAATCTATTCCTTATGTATTATGGAAAACTATTTTCTTACTACAAGTATTTTGCAACCATGGCCCTAATCATAGACCCCTAAAAGTCAAAAGGACCTTTTACCACAGTGGACTTTTAGTACTGTTAGACACACATGACCTTTGACCTTCTAAAAGCCTGTTCTGTTAATGTTTTTTTTCCGTTCTATTGTTTATTTACTTTTCACATCTAATCATGTATTTCCACTATGGTTCAAAGGTTTAGTGTGGCCTTGTCTTATTGGAACACGCTGCCACTAGAGATATATGAAACCCTCGATCCTTTTGAAGTGTAATTTTGCCTGAATAGCAGTCAACCATGCTGCTGTCATCATCTAATCAATAGGTTCATGAGCAAAAACACTGCTAACATAAACAGTGCAGTAAACCTACGGTCATTCAAGTGTTCATTAAATGATATGTAAAGACATTATGCTTATGGGTTATTTGTATCGTGCAGCAATCTCGCTTCCTTCATTTCCCACTGCAAAGTCAATCTGTACACACTCATTTTAGATTGACATATTTTAACAGAACGAGGGCCTTTCGTTTTATTAAAGCTGTAATAAGTTCAGCCATTGTTGAACCTAAAAGGTAGGCTACGATTGATTTCTTATCGGGTAATTCTCGCTATGACAAGAAAATCATGTAACGATGGAAAACCGTACACAACTTGCGTCAATGATGACGATATATTCTAATTTCCATTCGTCTTAGCACTTTCGACTCTGATTGGCGGGAGTAGCTCTAAGTCCCTCCCATTGTTCGCCTTTTACTTCGGAAAAAGCACGGGGTGTCCTTTGACATTAAGGCTAAACCATTCATTGGTATGTAGGTGAATGTCGTGTTATAACATCTTGCTATTTTGTATTTTTCCTTAAACTAGTTTGGGATATGTTTCAAATGTTGAACTCTTAAATATATAATTAATACTTCATATATATAATGACTCAATACATTGTTATTTTATTAGTACATGAAGACTCAATCTTCTAATCTCCCCTATCAAAATACAGTTCACGTGTCACTCTGGAATATGACGACACTTCTACCGGCATTTTTCCATACAGCGAAAAGACATGTCTAAGTAATGTCCGAACTGTATTTTACAAGTGTTATATAAGTTAGTAAACTTATTCATTCCGTATTCATACCATAATTTGCTAGAGTGAATCAGTTTAAACCGAGGTTCGAGGGACTGTCAATTTAAGAATAATAATGCATCCCGCCCGGCGCTGTTCATCGCTGCTTCATCGAGACCTGGCTGCAGTCTGTCTGTCATCACTGGGGGCACATCCAAAGAAATCCGGTCCGCTGAAGGAAAGTAGCCTTCCGAGTTCACGACTCTGTGTTCATCCTTCTGCAACCAGGTCCAACTCCTCACCCCCTCTTCTCGGTTCTTTACAAGGTAATTTAAGATTCAATCACATATTCCTTTGCTAAGACTCCGGTTGTGTTCACAACAACAACCAGTTATTTATGCTCATAACTGTAAGTTAGTTAGATAATTATGCTCATATGACGCTCACAATGCTGTCTAGAAAGGCAAAGGAATATTCATAGAAACAAGAAATTCAGGGATCATCATAGCGTGCCCCTCATGCCACAACTAATGACTCATGTAGCCTACAGTAAGTGGGAGTGGTGATAACTTGTCACATAAGGTTACATCCTGATTCCTGAGGTGTGGAAACATACTGCAGTTTCCCATAACAAATCCCTAATAACCGTGTTGATTTATTTCCTTTATAAAGGCATTTTATGATTTTTATTCATTTATTTTAACTGTCTAACAGATCTGTCACTTAAGAGCAGTGTTTTAGTTTTTAACAGTTGTATTTAGCTTTATTCTTTATTTCAGCTTTAGTTTGAGTGATTTTAGTAGGCTATATACTTATTTCAGTTCGTTGGCAACTGCCATTGCAACATAGTTTCCATTGAAGTTTGCTTAATTTTATCTATTTAATTTAATTTTATTTTATTTTAAATCTAATATTTACATTTTATTTTAGCTTTATTACCTGAAAATAATTTTTAGAAAACTTTTTGGTTTTAAGAAAATTTGATAGATCATTTTTTTTTATTGTATTACATATTGTTTTTCTTGATATTGTTAGTTGAGTTTGGTGTTCTGTAGGCTACTTGTATGTATTCTAGAGTGGATTCAAGGTAACTTGATAGTCCTGCTAAAGGTCAGTAAACAGTGCAGCATAAACAGCCCCCTAAGCCAAGGGTTCGATCACCTTAAACAGTTTTTCCTTGCTTATCTGAGTGAGGTATGCTCTCTTATCTTGTGTCACATGTATCAAACTCTGCATCATTTGTGCAGTTTTCTTGTGGCATTAAACAGTGATGACACAATGTTAATGGGTGTCTGTGTTTAGCTTATGAAAAGATGGAAGGGGGCAAGCACATGAACCAAAAGTTGTTGTTAACCAGCAAACAGAAAAGTGATTCTAGCTCTGTGTGAACAAAGTCCCCTACAGGACCATAGTGTCCAAGGCAAATTGTAAACAAATATTCAATATTGGCATGGCCAAAAGGTAAAATAAATAAAAATCAGCCACTGAAAAAAACATCATTATTGACTACTAGACAAAATATTGGGGTGTGTGTTTCTCCCAATGTCTATGGTGATCACAGCCCTGGTCCAAGGTGAAGCTTCTCTTTAAATGTCATTTCAATAACGACAACTAGAATAGTTTTAGCATGTTATTGAATCCGGGGCTCGGGGGCCCCTAGATTCATCACCACCTTTCGCACCGCTAGCGATGGCCTTTGCCATAAGCATGTAAGTTATGCTGCTGCTGCATAAAAATAGACATACATAAATCCTGTAGCAGGTTTAGGCAGGTGGAGCTGGGGAAGGTGGAGGGTTTCAGATGAACTCTCAAAGCGTGCTGCAGGTCTAGCTTATACAGCAAACAGTGAACCAGACTATTTAAATGTTGAGCATTGGCTTCAGGATCAGCATAAGCCAATCATCTTGTGTCATTCGGTAATGATGTGATTGCTTGCAGACTGCAAGTAAAGGACCTATCAGCTTGCACCCTCTAGAGTTTCATAAATATTATATAGATATTTAGGCTTAGTTTTTAGGTTATAGTTGGTGTGCTGTGAATTATCTTCATATCTAATGAAATTGTCAGCGTTTCTGTTAAACAGAGAATAGCTTTATATTTGGTCCCTAATTCTCCCATGCAATAGTTTTACCTAGCGTAATGTTACATCACACTACACATACAGGTCACGACTCCCTATGCAGCACAGGAGGCAAACATGAAGTCTCGCTTCATGATCTTACATAATGTGTCAAATGAAGTGATAAATGTCAGAGCTTGGGGAGAGAGCTCAGCGATGTATAGAATGAGCATTAGTTATGTAATGAGGATTTATAATCTCTTGTGCTTCCAAATCAAATGTATATTTTTTCTCTGGTTTAGGTTGACATTTTTTAACAGTTTAAAATTCATTAGTTTTTAATGCAGTAGATATCATGAATTTAAGATAAATTATTATTTTTTTACAGCATTTATTAATCTAGGTTCATGGTAATTTATAAATATATTATGCATTTTTATATAATGCATAAAAATGATAAACTAGTTTAAAATTTTATAAATGTATTAGTATATAGTTTGTGGTTGGTATGATTTTTTTAAATGTTTTTGAAAGGAATCTCTTATGCTCACAAGTCTACATTTACTAGCTCTAAAATAAAGTAAAAAACATAATATCTATATTTATAATTACAATTTAAAATATTTAAAAATTGTATATATTTTAAAATATCCTTGCTGAATTTTCAGCATCATTACTTCAGTCTTCAGTGTCACATGATTCTTCAGAAATCACACTTGATGAGCTGATTTGGTCCTCAAAAAACACTTATTATCACCAATGTTGAAAACAGTTGTGCTGCTTAATATTTTTATGGAAACTGCTACATTTTTTCAGGTTTTTTTTAAATGAATGAAAGCTCAAAAGAACTGCATTTATTTGAAACAGAAATATACTGTTTGTAACAGTATAAAAGTCTTTATCGTTAGTCTTGATAAGTTTAATGCATCCTTGCTGAATAAAAGTTTATAATTTAAAAAAAAAGAATCTTACTGACCCCAAACTTTTAACAGTATGTAGAAATTATAATCAACCAAGAATAAATGCTGTAAAAGTGATTTTCTTTTAGGAAATCTAAAGCATGAATTAATGTTAACGAATTGAATTCTATTGTAAAATGTCATATGTTAGTGAAAACTTTTGACCTTATTATATTCCAGACAAATGAGCCACACGGTCTTCCTCAATCCATAGATTAAATTAGGCCTGAACCATTCTCTTTACCCACGTGCATGGCTGTGTGCACATGTATGCGCAGGCATGTATCGGGTCCCTCTCGTGATTTTCAAACGAGTCATTGTTCAGAATGAATGGTAGGGGAAGCACAGACACACTGGTTCATTCAGGAACCCCTTTGTGTAGGAACACACACACGCAGATACAATCACGGTCACATCCACAGCCCCCAGAATCTTCGCATACGAAAGCGAAAGAGCTCAAAGGGTGGATGCTAGTGTTCTCTCTGTCTATCAACTTATATTATTCACTGACCCACTGATCAGATACGGGATCATCATTGAATTAGTCCTGGACTCCCACTAAGTCAAAGTGAAGAAGATTGTGCCTTCAGTTCACCTGCATTGGAGAGACATTCAGTGGAAAAGGAAAAAATAAGAGGTAGTTTTAAAAGAAATGCATTTTTCTAAGTGTTTTAGTCAAATATAAGTCCTAAATGTTTGAGAAAGTGACTGTACGGACCATAGACCCTGAATAGTCATTGATTTAGTTACAGTGAATGTGTCTAGAGATGGCGAGTTTTAAATTAGACAAGATGACAAATCAGATTTTTTAATGCTGATACAATAGATTAATGTTAATTTAAAATTTAACATTTTTGCTTTAAATTATTGGTGCTGTGTGGTTTAAACGATTATTAAGCAATGACCAACCTATGAAACTATTCAGTTCTTAACTATTCCATTAATAAATGGAAAACATTTACTTGTCACATAAATAAAACCAAGATTATGCTTTTCCGATATGACGAAGACATAAACAACCACATAAATATAAATAGAGAGACACTGGAAGTAGGTATTTTTCTTGTGGAGGTAAAGGAGGAGACAGAGGTGGAACAGGATGAATCAGATGAGATGTGTTAGATGAGATAAATTAATCGAAATTAGAATTTAAATTAACATAATTACACTAAGTGTAGTTAAGTATATAAGTACACTAATGTTCAAACAGTAGTGTTTTTTATGTTTTGAAAGAAGTCTGAATCAAAAATACAGTAAAACAGTAAAATATTTAATTTATTAATTTATTTATTTATTCCTGTAATGGCAAAACTAAATTTTCAGCATCATTACTTCAGTCTTCAGTGTCACATGGTCGTTCAGAATCAGGAAATCTTCATTTCTTTTAGGAATCTTTGATGAATAGAGCATTCAAAAGAACATCATTTCTTTGAAATATATGTATTTCTTTAACATTATAAAATGTACTGTCACTTTTGATCAATTTATTGCATCCACCATGAGTAAAAGTATAAATTTCTTTATAAAAAACTTGAATGGTAGTGTTAATATTAGATTAAGATGAAAATTTGTGCCACTTAGTCATGCAAAACTTGCTCCTGATTCTACTGTGTTTTTGGTGGTTGCCAAGACAATGGCAAATGGGAACAATGCTATGCTGTTGTTGCTAAGGTGTTCTAAGTGGTTTTTAGTGTGTGGCTGTGCAGTTGCTAGAGTATTCTGGGTGTTTGCTAAGTAGTTGTTAACTGGTCTAAGTCAAACGAGAACCTTTTTATTCTCTGCTAGATAAAGAAAATGTATGTCTTGAGTTGCAAGTTGCTTATTAAAGTAATAGAAAACCTCTCCTTAACAAGGGATGAATACATAACTATAAATGATGCATAATTACATGCTACCATAAACCAAACCAAACCCTAATCCTAACCCTATAGTAAGTACAAGTAGTTACTTAATATTATTCTGTACTTAAATATATAATTACAGTGTTAAAAAGACACCTTATAAAGTGTAACCAGTCTTTAACAGTAATAGTGATTCTCGTGCAAACTGAGCTCTTATAAAGATTGCTTTTTCTTGTCCACAGGAAGATCAGTCAGTGTTCCTTACAGCACAGTTTGTTCTCAATATTGTGTCTGCGAGTGAGGCTGAATTGTCATGACAGAGAGTAGACCGCAGTTTCCAATGGCTGCAGTTAACCAATTGTCCATTAATAAGATGAATAATGTACAGAAGTATCTGTAACTAGCATCCAATGTCTGTTTCCATTGACGTTTGATTTGCTAATGAGGATATTGAAATATTGTCTATAGAGATAGCATGCAAGCCAACAAACATGCACAAACTGCAAGAATGTTAATAGGTGATTCGTAACTAGTTAAACTTCTTTTGAAGATTAAAAACAAGCCCAGACAGATGCAGACAGTCACAGACATCTCTCTAGTTCCTAAAAGAATCAGCCATGCAATCTTGTGAACTTATAAATACTTTTAAAGTGCTTTTCCACATTTAAACAATACACTGCGAGGTAGCAAATAACAAAATAATCCTGTATGAAGTGTGCATATTTAGTTGTAATGCATATTATTTAAGACACACTGTATTTAAGACAAGCCCAGGTAATGCACATTATGAACAACAACATACAGTACTTAGGCCTCATTTATCTGCACTTTAAATAACTACCATGTGCTGTCATCATGCTACTGTTTATATTGTCACACAGAGTGCATTACACTGTTACTATTTATATCTTCATTGGCTCCTGTTTGGTTTTAGTGTCTTCTTTCACATACTGTGTACTGTGTAAAAGTGAGTGACGGCAGTTTCTGCACTGTAACATGCCAAGTAATCTAAAACTAATGTTTAACTATTTTGAATATGTATTTTACATGCAGCATTTATGTCCTCATATTATTTGATTTTATGTGCAATGTTTGTCAAATGTATTTGTCACACTGCAGGACTTTTAAAGTGAACTGCAAAAAAATAAAAATGATTTAAAAACATGAAAAAACTATTAATTTAGTTTAATTAAAGCACCTATAATATATTAATCTGTTAAGTTTTCCAAAAACTGTTTTCTACAACTATGCCAGAGTGTGTGTGTAACATGTTGTGTGTGTGTGTGCAGTGTGTCAGATGGGCAGTAGCAGCAGCAGTAGACTCTTCAGTACTCTGGCCCAGACTTTGAGCAGTGCTGCATTGTCAGACCCACATGTGGATCCTGACGACTATGAGTATGAGCAGGCCGACCCAGACGCACTGTTGCGTGAGTGTGAGGAGGTTTTGAGGAACCGGCCCCCTCGACTGCACCGAGACTTTACTATGACCAGAGCCTGCTCACTGCAGAACGCACCCCTCCGCATCATGCAGTGGAACATCTTAGCACAAGGTACAGAGTCTGTCTGCTCATGTCTTGTATTTGATTCCTCTTTGACAGGCAAAAATCATTTATTTTATAATTATTCATATATATTTTTTCAAAATTCCTGAGTAGACCCTTGTACCTTCTTGCGGCCCCAGTTAAAAAAAAAAACTAGCTTGATCTTAATATTAATCTAGGACTGAACACACTTCACCTTTAACTGCAATGCTACCATATGATGCTCAAAAGGTGACATAAACATTCTTCTTTTTTCTTGTGTATCTGTAGCTCTTGGTGAGGGCAAGGACGGTTTTGTGCGCTGTCCGATGGAGGCGTTGAACTGGTCTGAGAGGAAGTATCTGATACTGGAAGAGATCCTTACCTACAGGCCGGATGTGCTGTGCCTGCAGGAGGTGGACCACTACTTCGACACTTTCCAGCCTGTGCTCGCCAGCTTGGGCTACCAGAGCAGCTTCTGCCCCAAGCCGTGCTCTCCCTGCCTGGACGTCCACAATAACAACGGCCCCGACGGATGCGCTCTGTTCTTCAACCGCCGTCGCTTCCAGCTGCTCCACACCACTCACCTCAGGCTCTCCGCCATGATGCTCAAAACCAACCAGGTGGCCGTCGTGATGACGCTTCGCTGCCGGCTCACAGGTCGAGTCTTCTGCGTGGCAGTGACGCACCTGAAAGCGCGGAGCGGCTGGGAGGCGTTTCGTAGTGCACAGGGGGCTCATCTCCTCCAGCAACTCCGCGACATAACCGCACAGTCATACCCAGAGATGGATCAGGAAAACCGGACTAGTGTTGGGGAAAGTGAAGAGGGTATTCCTTTGGTGGTATGTGGGGATTTTAATGCGGAGCCGAGCGAGGAAGTGTACAAGTGCTTTATGACTTCTCCGCTGGGGCTAGACAGCGCTTACAAGTGTTTGAGTGAGGACGGGACCACAGAGCCGCCCTACACCAGCTGGAAGATCCGGCCCAGCGGAGAGAGCTGCTCCACATTGGACTACATTTGGTACTCGGAAAGAGCGTTCCAGGTGGACGGTGTGCTCAGGATACCGACTGAAGAGCAGATCGGGCCAGACCGGCTTCCGTCGTACCATTACCCCTCTGATCACCTGTCACTGGTGTGTGACCTTAGCTTCAGTCAGCAGCCTCATAGGCTCATGTAGCTGTCAATCATCATTAGTGCTCTCCAATAGGGATCTATTGTCTGAATGTGAGAATGCATTATTTGTATTATTGCTTAGAATGTAAATTATCTTATTCACATTCACTTTATTTTTACCTACTTATGTAGGTCTTGATGCACCCCATGTGCACATTATTTTCCTTAGAGGTTAATTATTATCACGCTCTTGTTTGTTATACAGAGGTTGTGCAATATACTGTAATTTATTCAGTTCTAAAGGATGATCTCAGGAAGACGCCCATTCTCAATTAAAAGCTTATAGAAGTGAAAACGTTTATATTTATATTGACTGTACTTTTTTCTTTTAGTAGCACTGTAATCATCAATATGTTTGCCACTGACCAATAATACAAAACATAACAGTGTACTTAAATTGTGTGGTGTCTCATTCTTTAATGACAAGCACAACTGAACCAGTTTGGGAGATCAATCCTCCTGACACTTTGCAGTAAGTGTCCTATGGTCCTCCTAGCAGACTGAAAAACTAAACTTTTATTCAAATTGTATAATCACGTTATTAATGTCAACCATTTTACTATATTTTATATGAATACAATCATTACATTTAATGTCAGCTTTACAAAACTTTTTTTCACAAGTTAAAAAATCACCAGCATAAACTACCTGCCTGATCATACGACATTTTTCAGATATGTGTCTTTCTTTTGAGTTTGTTACTGATATTCACACTAATATTGAACTGACTCATATATACATATATATATTAACATTGTAATTACTTCTACAACTACTTCACGCTGCCTTTTAAATCTGTCCTTGCATAGTTCACTTTTATGACCCAGATCCAAAGATTGTCATTCTTTAAAGCCCAACCAAATTCTGTCCCGAATAGCTCGGAGCCAATTAGTGGAAATACAGAGCAAGGCTTTGTTCAAAGTTAACAACTTAATAAAGTGCTCTACAGTAATCCCTGTACATGCCACAGACTAAAGTCTCTACAGTAGAACATCTAATATCATACAGTATATTTAGGGAAATTTTGATGAATTTCCATCCTTTTTCCATGTCAATTGTGATTTCTGATTAATAATTTGATCAAGATCACATTCACAGAGAGTAATTTCTAACTGAAGAAATACTTATAATTACTTAATCATAAACCATACTTAATAATATACAGTACTGTGCAAATCTTAGGAACTTTAGTATTTTCACCCCAGAAAATGGTTTTAAGACTGATATTTATATCATTGTAATTATCCAGTCTGTATGATCCACACAGAGATCTGATCTCACTATCTACTATCACTAAGTTTGTCTGTGATTTCATGAAGAAACAGAAAATCTATTAAATCCAGAAAAACTGGCAACGTCTCCATGACACTTTAAACCTTCCTGCAAAGCTCCCTGTAAACCCAGACAAAAGCGGTTTTAAAATCAAAAGGGTGGTCACACCAAATATTGATTTGATTTAGCTACTAAGTTAATTGATAAATAAAATCTATGTATGGCATTATTTTTGAAAGCCTCTTCACTTTGCAGCATTTTTACACAAGTGCCTAAAACTTCTCACAGTACTGTAGCTTTGCAGGAAGGTTTCTTCAAGCATCTTGGAGACATTGCCGCAGTTCTTCTGGATTTAATTTAATTTGTCTCAGTTTTTTCTATTTCTTCATGGAATCCCAGACAAACTCGATGATGGTGAGAAAAGATCTCCATGTGGAGCATACTGTATATGCCAGCTATTGTCAGACTTCTTGTGCATACAAAAATCTCACTGACTGGGTTATTACAATTAATGGCAAAATGAATGAAATGTAAAATGTAAATGAAATGTAAATTTTGAAATGTAAACTGAGGTTTCCTACAGACAAGCAATAACAAAAGATAAAAAGAACTGGCTTAAAACCATTTTGTTTTTGGTGTGAAAATACTAACGTGCCTAAGACGGCATGCATGTACAGTCGTGCTCAGAATTAATGGTACCCCTGGTAAATATGATGAAAAATGGCTGTAAAAAATAATTCTGCATCGTTTATCCTTTTGATATTTCATTAAAAAAATTGGCAAAAATCGAACCTTTCATTGAAGTAAAATAATTGAAAGTGAAAGGGAAATCACATTATGAAATAAATGTTTTTCTCCAAAACAAGTTGGCCACAATTATTGGTACCCCTAGAATTGTTTACGAGTAAAATATCTCTGAAGTATATTCCCATTCATATTTACCCTTTTTTTTGCACACCAGGGTGACTAGGAACATGAAATTGTCCAGCCATGACTTCTTGTTTTACAGGAGTTTAAATATGAGTAAACACAAAGGCCAAATTCCCTTAATCATCCATTACAATGATTAAAACCAAAGAATATAGTTCTGATGTGCATCAAAAGATTGTTGAGCATCAAAAAATAGAAAGTGGCTGTAAGAAAAAAGCTAAAGAATTGAAAATCCCCATTTTGACCATCAGGGCAATAATTAAGCACTTCCAATCAACTAAAGATGTTACAAATCTCCCAGGAAGTGGACGTGTGTCTATATTGTCTTAATGCATGGTGAGGCGGAAAGTTTGAGTGGCCAAAGACTCTTCAAGGATCACAGATGGAGAATTGCAGAGATTAGTTGAGTCTTGGGTTCAGAAAGCCTATTAAAAAAAAATTGAACAACCCCTACATCACCACATGTTGTTTGGGAGGTTTTCAAGAAAAATCCTCCTTGCTCATCCAAAAACAAACCCCAGCAAATTCAGTTGTCAGACATGACTGGACCTTCAAACAGCACAGGGTTCTGTGGTCAGATGAAACTAAAAAATAGCTTTTTGGCAGCAAACATGCAAGATGGGTTTGGTGCACACAAGGATAAAAAGTACCCCATGTGTACAATTTAATATACCATCTTTAATGTTGTGGTCATATTTTTCTGCTGGAGGTCCTGGACTTCTTGTTCAGATACATGCATGGCATCGTGGATTCTATCAAATACCAACAGATAAAAAATCTAAACCTGACAGCCTCTGCTAGAAATCTTATAATGGGCCGTGGTTGGATCTTCCACCAGGACAAAGATCCAAAACAAACATCAAAATCAACACAAAAATGTGTTAAGTAGCACAAAATGAAGCTTCTGCCATGACCGTCCCAGACCTGATGAGTGGAGTGAACTGAAGAGAAGAAGCACCAACATGGATCTGGGAATCTGAAGGATCTGGAGAGATTCTGTAAGAATGGTCTCTGATCTCTTGTCTGTGTTCTCCGAACTCATCAGGCATCATAGGATAAAACTCAGAGCTGTTATCTTGGCAAAAGGAGATTGCAAAAAGTATTTAATAAAAGGGTACCAATAATTGTGGCCAACGTGTTTTGGAGATAAACATTTATTTCATAATGTGATTTCCCCCCCCCCACTTTCTATTCTTTTACTTCAATGAAAGTTTAGATTTTTGCCAATATTTTGAATGAAAGATCAAAAGGATAAATGATGCAGATTCATATTTACCAGGGGTACCATTAATTCTGAGCACGACTGTATATGTACACACACACATACAAACCGAATTCCGGAAAATAATTTAAATTTGAATAAGATTAAAACTAAAAGACTTTCAAATCACATGAGCCAATATTTTATTCACAATAGAACAAAGATAACAGAGAAATTGTACACTTTTATCCACTAAATGAGCTCATTTCAAATTTGATGCCTGCTACAGGTCTCAAAATTTGGGACGGGGGCATGTTTACCATGGTGTAACATCTCTTTTCAACGTCTGGGCATTGCGTTTATGAGTGTCTGGAGTTTTGGTGCTGGAATTTGGTTCCATTCTTGCCTTAGGTTTCCAGCTGCTGAAGTGTTTGTGGTCGTCTTTGACGTATTTTTCATTTAATGATGCGTCAAATGTTCTCTATAGGTGAAAGATCTGAACTGCAGGCAGGCCAATTGAGCACCCGGTCTCTTCTACGACGTAGCCATGCTGTTGTAATAGCTGCAGTATGTGGTTTTGCATTGTCCTGCTGAAATACACAAGGCCTTCCCTGAAATAGACGTCGTCTGGAGGGGAGCATATGTTGCTCTAAAACCTTTATATACCTTTCAGCATTCATAGTGCCTTCCAAAACATGCAAGCTGCCCATACCGTATGCACTTTTGCACCCCCATACCATCAGAGATGCTGGCTTTTGAACTGAACGCTGATAACACGATGGAAGGTCTCCCTCCTCTTTAGCCCGGAGGACACGCCGTCCGTGATCTTCCAACAAGAATGCCAAATTTGGACTCGTCGGACCATAGAACACTTTCCCAATTTGAAATAGTCCATTTTAAATGAGCCTTGGCCCACAGGACACGACGGCGCTTCTGGACCATGTTCACATATGGCTTCCTTTTTGCATGATAAAGCTTTAGTTGGCATCTGCAGATGGCACGGCGGATTGTGTTTACCGACAGTGGTTTCTGGAAGTATTCCCGGGCCCATTTAGTAATGTCATTGACACAATCATGCCGATGAGTCTGAGGGCCTGAGGACCACGGGCATCTAATAAAGGTCTTCGGCCTTGTCCCTTACGCACAGTGATTTCTCCAGTTTCCCTGAATCTTTTGATGATGTTATGCACTGTAGATGATGAGATTTGCAAAGCCTTTGCAATTTGACATTGACGAACATTGTTTTTTAAAGTGTTATCTTTTTATGCACTCTTTCAGATTGGAGAGCCTCTGCCCATCTTTACTTCTGAGAGACTCTGCCTCTCTAAGACATCCCTTTTATAGCTAATCATGATACAGACCTGATATCAATTAACTTAATTAGTTGCTAGATGTTCTCCCAACTGAATCTTTTCTAAATTTCTTGCTTTTTCAGCCATTTGTTGCCCCCGTGCCAACTTTTTTGAGACCTGTAGCAGAACTTGAAATGAGCTCATTTAGTGGATAAAAGTGTCAAATTTCTCCATTTAAACATTTGTTATCTATGTTCTATTGTGAATAAAATATTGGATCATGTGATTTGAAAGTCTTTTAGTTTTCATTTTAATCAAAATTAAAAAACATCCCAACTTTTCCGGAATTCGGGTTGTATGTATATGTATCTATATAATTCCATTTTTATTGACTTAAAATTCCTTCATATTATAAGATTTTTCATGACTGTGGGAACCCTGGGAGGACTTATCAACAAAAGCAACTATTACACATTAATGAAAGAAAGGAAAAGATTGAACCAGCTGTTTGCATAATTCTCTATATTTAAATCTACTTGGATACATTTTTGGGGTAAGAATACAACAAAATATATGCTTCATATATTGAATAATCAATATACTGTATCAGACATTCTTTCCCTTTTTTGTACACATGGAAAACAAAACATAAAAAGCAGTGGAAACCACAAAGCGATAAATGCACAAAAAGGAAATTATTTTAAAAAGTCTGAGATGACAGATTTTTTTTTTTGAATGTCCTTCAGAAAACAGTTTCCTTTAAACTGTACAAAACAAAACACTTCCTGGTACAAAATATAAAAAATAAATCATATTTACACAAATCACAATCAATTACTTTTAGTAATGACTTAGAAGGAAAAAGCTGACCTAAGGCTGCTTGTTTTATTTATCATTAACTACTGCAAAGGTACATCTATGCGCAGATTATTTTAAGCTCCAAATTACCAGGTGATCAAAACGAGCATCTTGGTTGTTTCACTTCACCCATGACTTACTCTCAAACTTTAGCACCAAGTGAGGTTCGTTCCTACAGCATTACAGCACAGATGGTCAGCTATAACGAAGCATGATTTGAATAGATTATTTTAAGAAAAAGAAAGAAAAAAGGCCTTCCAAAATCTAATCCAGATTTGAGGCTACACATGGTGGGTTATAGTGTAGGGAGTGAACAAGCGTCTGATCTGTAGTGCTGGTTTCATCTGTTTCACAGAAGACAGCCAATCTTTACGTCACTCATTTCATTTGTATCTGTGTCACAAGTGTTGATGTCGGTTCCTGTGAGCGCAGTGACATTTGATGTTTGCTCAGCTCTGTGTGGTCGTGGGGTTTGTCTGTGTGCTCGGTGTGTTCCCTGCAGCACAGTTAACTGTCTGATCCACAGAAACCTCAGGAGATTCAACCTTAATAATAGTCACATCCTGTAAAGACATTGCTGGCTGTACGTTCGGCACCATGGTCACCCCTGGCTGCGAGGTCACCACGGTTACAGGAGCTGTGGAGGTGGATGTGGTAATGTTGGAGGGGATGGCGAGCTTCAAGACTTGGGTGTTGCTGGTAGGCACGGTGACGGGGGAGAACGTGCTCAGAGTGATGGGAGTGCCGGGTTTTCCAGGCATGGTGGGAAGGGTGATGAGCTGCAAGGTGATTCTTTCACCGCTTTGCCCCTGAGCAGGCACTAGCGTTGGCACAGCCTGAAGAACCATTTTGCCAGTGCTGTTACCCCCAGTGACAGAGTTGGGCATGGAGAGGATGGATGAGCGGACAGAGGGTGAGTTAACAGTTACTGTTGAGAATTTCTGACCCTGTGTCGTCATGAGAACAGGAACCTGCATGGCCAGCCTCACTGTCCTGGAAACAAACAACAAAAAATCATTGTGATAGGTGCGGTTGTAAGCAGTAAGCTATGAAATCGATTCTACAAGTTCATAGGGCCCTACTATTAGAAGTTGAAAGACATTCTGATACCATACCCAGGGGCTGTTGCCATGTTTTCTGGTGACTGTTGCACGGTCATAAAGGCATCTTGTCCTGAGGATATATTTATGATTTTAGATACAGCAGCAGAAGGAGAGACTGGTGTCCCTTTGCCTTTTGGATTGCTGCGATTGGAGGCGGCTGGGGTTTCTCTCTTTCCCTCGTCAATGCTGTCGTCCATATTGTCATCATCTATGAAAACAATGTCTTTGGGCATCTCCTTAAACTGGTACACAAGTCTTTGGCCTTCCACTTTTGATAAAATGCCCCGTTGGTAGTAATACCTACACACACACACACACACACAAAAATTCAAGACAAGACTGCTGGAACATTTTCTGTTCACTGGTAACATTGATTAAATAAATCTAAACCAACAGACAAAAATTACCTAAGCGCTCTCCCCATTGTCTCATAGTTCATGTCAGGTTTATTCTTATGTCTGCCCCATAATTTAGACACCGCTTTGGAGTCCACAAGCTTGAATATGCCCTTCTCCTTCTGAGTCCACTTAATGTACTTTGGACAGGTTTCCTTGTCCTGCAGAAGGTCCAACAGGAACTCCCACAGGTAAGTAGTTGAGCCTGTAAGACTCAAGATTTAAAATTTGTGGCACCAGGAAAAAATATTCTCTTGCATAATTAAATAAACAGAAACACTCACCCTTGCTGTCTTTTGATTTCCTCTTATAGACCAGATCCAGAGAACCATCACAGCAATTTCGTGGAGTTCTGGGTTTTCGTCCTGCTGGTGAAGATCACATAAAACAAATGAATCTCTTCTAGACAATTACAGTTTTCAATTGTAATTAAGAAATTAAGCTGAAAGTGCACTTTACGCACAGGTACAGTTTAACACTTCAAATGCAATGTACTAGAATAAGCAGCAATAAACAAAAACTAGCATTAATTTCCCAACGTTGCTATAGTTGTCTTAAAGAGGTAATAGCAAACTGTGGTTCACCTCTCTTTTTCTTCTTCAGTAAATCTGCCTCCTGCAGGACAACAGATCCCATTTCCTCAGTTCTCACTTCCACCTCCATCTCAGACAAAAGCTCCTCTGCAGAGAGAGAGAGGGAGAGAGAGATCTATCATTGTTTCTCTTCATACAAATGTGATTTACAGATGTGTTAAGTAGTAATTTGTTAAGTTAGGACAGCACAAAACGCCTAAGAACAAATTAAGACATGAGGTACATGTTAACGTGCACATGCTTTAATCACACACCTGTACTGCGATCCCCCTGCAAGCTGGCTGGTGAATCCATGTGGAGCAGAGCTTCAGCTGCCTCAATAGTTTTATCATGCACTGAGACCTCCACTAAGAAAGATGGGGAAAAAAAATCTTTTTCCAAGTTTGCCAAAAAAAAAAGGCAGATTCTGATAAACAAACAAACTAATAAATGCCATACATACTATCATTTAACATGTTCTAAACAATACAAAAGCCTTTTAGAATTTAAGGTTGTAATGTAAAAACAGATGCTACAGGGCCAAAAACTAAAACAGAAGATTTGAAATTGAGCTTGCTTAAAAAGAGCATTCTTTGTTCAAATATTCTCATGCACATAAACTCATAACATTGGTGGTACAGGCAAAATACTTTTGTATTTCGATCTGTTCATTGGCTACACTGCAGCATACAATCAATCAATGCTAAGCGCTGAATGGCCAGGCGTCCTGTCACTCAACGCCTATACACTTCCGCCCTAAACTTCAAAAACAAACGTATTTTTAATCAATGTAATATATTTCACTTAGCGAAAGTTTTTAAATAGCTTTATACATCACAGAAAATAAGTCGAAACGTTATTTGTTTATACAACCACACGGTTGCTACGTTGTATACAACAATCTCAAGCAAATCTCATAAAAACAAAAGCCGTCAATTCAGATTTCTTGCATGTCGCTTTTAAATGACCAAAAAGCATAACCGCACCCGTTATACTTAAAAATATACTTAAAAATATCCCGCAACAAAACTGTTTATTATCGTTAATCTACAATCAAAACAATAAAAAACAAAACCGTTAGCTGATTTAAACAATCAGATCGTACAAATATTAACATTATTAAACATGTTAGCTCCAAGCTTTACCACAAAACCCTATTAAACAGTAAATCATGTAATAAACAATATATCAGATAACGTGGCCAAGACGCAAAAAAGAAAACAAACGCACTTCCTGGTTTCTGACAACCACCATCAATCCCCTAGAATAAATTATAGCTCAAACAGACTTTAAACAAACAGTAATAAATACACACAACACCAATGCAACAATATTACACTACGAACACAAAATAATGTCGCTAAAACAAAATAGCAAGAAATTATTTAATATTACTTAAACTTGGCGCACGGGATAACGACAGCTCTTCACTTCCTGGTTGTCGAGCGCTTTTGCATCCTTCACTTTAGCAGGAGTCCAACGCTCATTACCATAGACAGTAAAAGAGCTCATTACCTAAAATCACGTGATACACTATTGTGATAAGTTATGTATTTATTATTATTATGATGATTATGATTTTTTATTGTTTATAAGCTTTGCAGAGTAAATCGAACTGGTGTTCAGATACATTGTGAAACTGAGTAGTCTTAACAGCTGCTGCAGACTTCTTGACATAAAAATGACTAATAATATCTGCACCATGTATCTCTTCGTCTCTGGTTACAAAGACTACACTCCCTTTCTACGCTCCCTTTCTGCTTTTCAAAAAAAGGTCAATACTATACTGGGCAGCTAATATTGTATTTCGTATCCCTGAGCACAAAAAATATATTATAAAATCATTATTTACATCCAGCTTAATGTTTGTGCAATCTACATACCCTTTTTATTTTTTTTCCTACACAAATTCTTTGTGAAGCAAAAGATTTGTTTTTGTTTTTTCTATAATTTTTGTCTTTTATAACTTCCACAAAACCACCACAAGATGTCTCTCTTTAGCTGTTCCTGCTGTTAAAAGAAAACTGGAAAAAGCTTAGACTACTAAAAACCAATAGGCACATTTGGAAATCAATCTAAAATTACCAGTCCATGCAATCATATTTTTCAGGGTTTTCAGAAATAGGTCTATTGTTCAGTTAGGCAAAAAACAAGACCACTTTTTGACTACCTCAGATTGGTCTTCCAAGCAGATATATAACAACATTTTCCTTTCATGGAAATATGACCCTCTATGAACTGTGGAATTATTGCTCACCTTCTGCCATCTCCTGCAACTCAGTCTCCACAACTTGTTCCTCAGCCACATCCTGCACCAGGTAGGTATTCTGATCGTCATAGACTAGCACCTGTGCAGCATAGCACTGCTCCAAATCAGCACTATTCACCTGCTCCACTATCACTGCAGGACAGTGCTTTTCTCCATCAGGCTCCACTCCATCAGGACAAACCTCCTGGAAAAAAACGACAACAATAAACACCTTGAGTTGCCTTAAAATGCCTAATTTTAATGTGCATTTTAGTCCACGCTTTAAGCCAGAGACACACCAAGCCGACGATCGGCCGTCGGGACGTTTTTGAGCTTCAGCCGACTTGTGTTGCTCTAGTCGGATGCCGTCTGTTTTTTTTTGGGCCATCAGTGAGAGAGAGAGAACTCTGATTGGCTGTTTAGTTTAGTGAATGAGTCAGTGTACGAGAATAATAGCAAAACCGCGAGCAAAGAAGTCAAGACGGTATAGACAGAAGGCTGTTGTAATTTTACATCATCTTACCTGAGTGTTCCGGGCGAATATTTTAAAAATAACATGAGATAGAAATAAAGAAAATGATCAGCATGATTAATATTCAAAACGGTGAGCACACGCTGCTTTGTTTACGGTTTGTGTATCTGCAGCCTGAAGTTCAGGCCCTGTTTCTCTTTTGAATGAAGAATATAAACAAATATATCAGCAGAAATAGACAGATATCTCCTTTACACGCAGGCGAACAACACACGCACTAGCTGACAGTCAGCTGTAGTCCTTTCGGTGTGTTCAAGTGCAGCTTTTTTGCCCCAATGCAAGGCGACAACACAGTTGGCTTTCATCAGCGCTAGTTCTTTGGGGTCAGTTTGGTGTGCCCCTACCTTAAGTTGCAATTCTAATATGAGTGTGCAGACTTCACCTGCTGTGCTTCTTCATCTCCAGTGACATACTCCAATATATTCCCTCCTCCATCTACTATCACCACAGAGGTCATGACTCATTCCTCTGTGTCAGAACCAAACTTATCCACTGTGCCTCTGCTGATGACCTTGAGTGATGTCACAGCCTGAGAAAAGAAAACAGCCATTAATAAATGCAGTAAGCAACATTATGAAATTAAAATGTCCAAAACTCCCAAAGGCATATAATGCCCTTAACAATCATGTGATAACTTTGGTTACTAAGCCATGTCCGGCTATCATATTATGCCTTTTCAGTTGGCATGGGAAAAAAAACTTCATATTCTTACAAAGATCATGAGCAGAGCTTGAGGCTTAAAAAAAAATCATGCACACATGCAGAAGCAAAACAAGAAAACGGAAGAGGCCTGTATCCTGTTGGCAAAACTGATCTCAGGCCAATCATATTCACCGTTTAAGGTTCTTTTTAGTAGAAAGTAGAAAAAACCCTAAGGTCAAGCCCATTTTATGTCCCATTTGCTTATTTCACAACAAAACACTCAAAAATTGATGAAATTGAAGAGAACTGAATGACCAAAGTTACTTCTGCAAACCCTCACCTTACACAAAAATGGAAATGTAATGTTAATCTGGCTCTTCGTGAGGTTTCTTAAGCTTTCTGTCAATATGAACGGTTTTAAACTGTATGCATCCATAAGAATCAAACAAAACTGCAATATAGGCAAAAGCGACAATAGATAAATCAGAGGAAACAGTTACATAAAAATTACTGCTTGGTCTACGGTTTTCCATCAAGCATGACAACATGTCAACTCTGAGTCTCTGACACTAGACTGATAGACACTGCCAGACTAAATGCGCGTCAGGGGGCTGCTATTATTGGCATTAAAACAGCGCTTCCATTCTCCATATTGTATCAACTGATTTATCAACAAAGAGGTGGCAAAATGTAAATAATAACGGTTTATAGAAAAAAAACAATACAAACAAATTATTAACTTTTACAAAAACGGTCTCTAACACGAATTAGATCGGTAAACAAACAGCTTGCTGTATAAACAGCCACACTAAAACAAACTACCAACCTTTTGATGAAGTCTAAACGAATTAACTTTAACCTCTAATGTATGTATAGATGAACAAATATGACATTTCTCACCGTTTGTGGTGATTTCTTCTCGTTTGGTGAACCTCAAGACAGTCGAATACACCCTGTCATAAGGTTAGCATGCTAACCATGCTAATGACAGATTGACTGGCTGATGTTAAAGCTGGTCAACTTGCGCAAACTGCTCGCTGATAAAGCGCACGCATGCAGGCGATAAACAAATGTCTATTTAGTCGATGTAAAATACAAAAAGTACGAGTTTTGGCAGGCTGCGTTAGTGTAGTAGGTAATGTTTTGCGTAGCTGGTTTCGGGCCTCCCGTTAGCAGGATCTGACTGACGAACTGCGCACTGTACGCAGCAACGGTAAGTGACGTCACATACACTCTTGTCAGATGCTCGCGCTTAAATTATAATAAACAAATATAGTGACCATGACACAAGTTAACTATACAATCACATAAAATAATATCACAATAATATTTTTAAGTCAGTGTGCAAATGTTTCAGGGGGAGGCAACAGGCAGATGATATGTAATACAATAATGTAGACTACATACGTGTCGTCTCATCTTGTTATAAGCTAATTATGTTTCAAACAATGCAGCTCAGCCTTACATTGTGGCTTTGATACCTTCAAAATATATTATTATTGGAAAAGCAATCTGTGCTGTTATAACCTTATACAAATTATCATTGTCCTCAAAGATCCTTGTCCTGAATTTACGAAAATTGGTTTTCTCAAATCCAACATATTAATAACAGCACTCTACAGTGCCTGATAATCAAATCTGATACTCTTAATCTTAGTCACACACAATCACTCTGAAATGTGTTTTAACCCTTTATTTTTCTTCGATATACAGTACATTCACAGTTTAAAAACCCCAGTTCAGGGTCTGCAGTGAAAGTGAAACCTCGAAAAAGCACAAGAATATTACATCCCTAACGCTTAAAACAAAGACAAAATAACCTGTGAACACACCCTTTATGGAAACATACTTCACATTATTCCCTCACATTCACATTATTAAAGTTGTAATCTTACTCATAATGCTCAAGGTCCCTTTTCAAACATGTAAAGAAATAAAAGAAAAAACTGTTAGGTCAATTTTTAAGTATTGTTAAGTATCTGACCTTAATTTCCCTTGTGGATCAATATTACGTCTATCTATCAGTCTAAAATTTGAATGAGAGGAGAGAGGATAACTTTGGCATAACAGGTTGGGGGATATTGCTTTTGACACAACAAGGAAAATACGTTATTATGAACTTGTCAAGCAACAGTTTTATAATCACTGGTTTGATGATAATGATGATGACTACTGACTGACTCTGATGGATCAATACAACAAACTAAGAGAGAAGAAGAAAACAAAGACAAAGGATGCAGGAGTGTGATTTGCCTTTTGGCCTTTAGAAATTAATTATGGAATTCTGATTTGGCATGGCATAATATTTTATTGAATGTTTTGATAAATGCAATCCGTTTTTCAGTTGTTTTTGGACCTAGTCATATCACATTGTAAATGCAAGCTGGTTACTAATACTGGTTACCGGTTACCTGGTTATGTGTAAAAATAACACTGTCATTTTAAGCTGAGGTAGAAAGGTACAATAAAGTTCATAAGTTCATAAATAATGCAAATGGAAAAATAGCATAGATTGAAGATAGAGGACAACCTGAAATTTAACCAGAAAACTGGTGGCCAGCCTGCAGGTATGGCAGTGTTTGTAGCAAAATTTGTAGCCTTGTTGCTGGTATAGTAACTATTGACACTGGAATTCCTAATAAAGTGAGGTTTGAGGTAGGATAAACTATAGTATAGACTTCAATGTGCAATTGACTCAAAAAGAGTAGAGTTCCATTTATAAAGGCTAAAAAGATCGGTCACAGCATTTCATGCATATTATAATTGTCAAGAAACATGTATCTCTCATATCAGAGAGGAGTGAATGTTCACATGAAGTAAACACATTTCAGTGGAAAGAGAGGTGTACTTAAAGAGGGTGGGAAGGTAACAGCATTCTGGGTCCGGTGTTAGGATTACTGAAATCCAGGGGGTCAAATTGTTGGTGGGCTCAATGTGGACGTAGGCAATAGGGAAGGGGGAAGGCACATCACTAATTCTTTATCAGGGAACCAGTTTACTATCCCAGGACATCTGACTCTACTAAACTGAGAAAAAGACAAAAGAAACCAAAAATTGTCATCAAAATTCACAAAAATTGAATTATCATTCAAAATCTTGGGATTTGATCAAAAACACAGTAAGAACCATAATATTGTATAATAAAACCATAATCTTTCTTAAAATAACTGTCTTCCATTTCAATATATTTGATAAAAAGTAATTTATTTCTGTGATGGCAAATCTGAATTTACTCCAATCTTCAGTATCACATGATCATTCAGAAATCATAACAATATGCTAAATTGGTGCTCAAGAAACATTTATTTTTATTATCAATGTTTAAAACATTGCTGAATAAATTGGACATCTATAAAAATCTTACTGACCCAAACATTTGAACACACACAAAGTATAAAAAAAAGATTTCCACAATACGTTACCTTTTTTAGTTGCTGCTAATACATCTGCACTTTAAGCAAATGGCGCTTCCCCTACGAATGAAATAAAAGAGTAACATTGAGATCAATAAAACGAGGTTACAAGGTGTATCATGAGCATTCATTAAAAATACATGTCTTGGATGTCTTCATACTGTATAAAAACCTTTGTATTCACCACGTTTTCTTTTGAATCACTATTCAGTTTCAGGTCAAGTTTTGGTTCAAATAAATGTTTGCTATCATCATGATTTAGTTAACCTAGCATTGCATTGTTAAACCAGATTACCTGTTACCTGACCGGATGGCTCTTCACCATCATCAGGGGCTGGGATGATTCTGCCAGTCATGGGGGACACACCAAGCACCATGGGCTTCTTTTCTGTTTTGGGACCTCCCTCCAAGACAACCACTATGAAGTCTCGTTTGGGGTCTTCCAAAGCCTCAGGTGCACTTGATGTTTCAGCTGGAGAAACCTCCTCTGCCACCACTGTGCTCACAACATCTGGTTCACCCACTCTTTCTGTAACATCCACAACCGGACTTGCTGCTTCTTCCTCAACCACACGTACTGAAATCTCCACAACTGCACTTTCTGCAATCACCTCTGAACATGCTGCTGCCTTCACTTCCTCACCTTCTTGTGCTTCTAGGATGACTACTGGAACAACCTCTTCTGCTACTGTGGCTGCAGGTGTTTCCTCAGGTTCTTCAGTTACCAAGAAAACTGGCACCTCTTCTGGAACAGGTGCTACATGCATCTCTGGTACCGGTTCAACTACAGGGTCAACTGGTACCTCTTCTGTCACTGGGTCAACCAGTACTTCCTCTTCTATCACATGGACATCAGATGCCTTTTCTGAGGATACTGGTGAATCAACTGGTGTCTCCTCTGCTGCTGGAGCCTCTTCTACCACTACAGTAACAGGTGGCTCCTCTACAACTGGGGAAACTGATGCTTCTTCTGCCATTGCAGCAACAAATACTTCTGCTACTGGTGAATCAACTGGTGTCTCCTCTGCTGCTGGAGCCTCTTCTACCACTACAGAAACAGGTGGCTCCTCTACAACTGGGGAAACTGGTGCTTCTTCTGTCACTAGAGCAACAGACACTTCCTCTGCTACAGCAGCATCTGGTGCCTCTTCTGCAACTAGTGACACTGGTTCCTCTTCCATCACTGGAGCAATGGGTGCCAGCTCTGTTATTGGTTCACTTTCCACATTATCTGTTGAAGGCACCTCAGTGGGCTTCTCTGGTACAGCTTCAACTGGCACGTCTCCCACAGCTACAGACACCACAGGAAGAACATCATACACAGAAGCAGCAGCCAGCTCTACTGTTTCTGCATCTACTGGGCTGAACGACTCTGACGGGGCCACTGCAAGACACAATCAAGCCATTCAAAAAAATCATACAAAAAACCAACAGATGTTTGAGGTGACAAAATAATTATTTAGAGGATTTAGTTTAAATATTCTTTTTTTTCATAATTATATTGCATTGTGTGTAGTTTAGAACAGCAGATGGATCTAGATGCAGACACAATGGGAAAGATAGAAGTGAGACTACAAAAAGTAGAGTGCAGAGGTTCATCCTCACTACAGTAGAGATAGATCTAACAACACAGAAAAGAGCTTAAGTAGTTTAAGTAAAGTTCAAGTACATTAATATTTGATCTATGGTGTGTATATTTCACAGAATGTAAGAGATTTTCAACAATAATGTGTATTAACACCATGCAGCTCCATTTAGGAGTTTCCCCATTATTCAAAACATGCAGTACATGAAGAGGCTTTACTGCCAAATATCACCTAGAAAAGGACACACCACAAATTTGATCACCACAAAAATTAAGATATGAAACTTCTAACATTTTGTGATGAATTTTTGAATTTAGGGATGATATCACAGACTATAATGTACAGCATCAGGACACCAATGATCTTTACACTAAATTCAGCTTTTTAAAACATTACTTTAAAATAGAGGATGAACTTGCCAATGTTTAACGTGTAATATTTCAAATTGTAAATGGAGTTTTCAGAAAAAATTAAACACAGAGAATATCTTTTGATATTTATCCATAATTTTATTATATGGCTTTGAAATCCCTTATTCATTTTTATTACACGAATGCATTTTTTCCAAGTGAACGAGAAATTTCATTGAATCACATACATACTTGAGCTCCTTGGTAAGTTACTGAGTTCCTTGTCAGATCAGTCATACAGAGGAATATAAAGGGAAAACTAATACAGAAACACAGCTGGCCTAGTTGCTAGGGAGCAAAAGACTCACAGATTTCACAATATTAACTGGCGTGTACCAACTAAGTGATATCTGGCAGAGAAGCACATGTTTGGACAAATCCAAAAATCAATAACTGCACTGTTAAAGTTAATACAGAACAAATAACAACATACAGCAGTACATTTGCAGCTATTCTGTGTCTGCGTGCAGTTGTGCCTCAAAGAAGAGGTAAGGCAGGATAGAAGTTGAAAATGACAGGAGGCTGGCTCAGATTTTGTGAGGTTGAGACAGAGAGTGAAACTGAGTGTAAGAAACAAGAACAGGAGTAGATAGTCTGAAGTGTATCCACTGGAATGTTTGGTCACAAATGTAACAAAAAGCAGCAACTTTGGATTCTCACAGTGGTTTATACAGTTTTTAATATAATTTAAATATTCCAGCAAACTCCAGGAATATAATGAAAATATACACAATCAGCTGTGTGCTGTTTAGTGGGATTACATTATTGCACAGCAAGGATCAAATCCTGTTCTATAACTCACCAATGGAAACAGAGGAAGTACGATGAGGACTGTACAGTCAATCACATGCACTATCATTCAGTTAATGTCACTGAGCTCCTTACAACTTCAGTTAATGACTAAAGAATCTAATTGGAAGGGAGGGAAACTGAGGATAGATAGAGAGACCTGAAGGTCTGCAATAAAATCTAGCAAGTCTCTAAAATTGTTCAAGTGTCATGTTTTGTTCTTTCTTGAGATTTAAGGATGACGTGTTCAGATTAAGTGAGACAGTGACCATTTTGCTATATAGGACATTTAAATCTTCTGTTTCTTGTGTGTGTAGGTGAGTGTTTGAGTACCCATGAGCCATTCAGGCCTCTGTACTGGTAGCCTCAGCTACTGTCTCCTCTTGGGAGGCTGGTGGCGTACCGTTGCTCTCTGACACCGTCTCTTCAGCTTGGATGACCGGAGTAACAACAGCCTCTGCTGCTGCTTCTACTTCCTCTGAAACCTTCTGCACTTCCTCTGCCACTGCTGCCACCGCCTCTGCCGTCTCGGCAACAACCCCTGCCACCTCAGCAACCACCTCTGCGGTCTCTGCAACCATCTCAGCAACCTCTTCCAAAACGGTCTCAGGGGTTCCCGTCTCCTCTCCAGTGGCCTTGGCTGTTTCAGCCAAGACCTCAGGTGCTTCAGCAGCTACATCCTCCTCGACTGCGCTCTCTACGCTTTCTGCCACCTCTCCTTCCTCTGCACCAGCTTCTTCTAAACAGAAAACAAAGAAGGAAAAATTAAGCATTAAGCTATGTTTCCATTTCTTTTAGCATTCTTCTAGTTCATTTTGAATCTCACATAGAAATGACCAGGCCACATTTATCCCCAAAATAAAAATAAAAGGATATGAAATTATATTTTGCCTAAAGAAAATTAAATCTATTTTAAGACTATTGAGACTGTTTTACATTTTTTATGGCAATTAAGAATATTTTGCAAATAAAATAAAAAAAGATTATTTATTATAAAAGATTATAAAAGATACCGTTTCATTACCGTAGAGTAATTCAAATCATCCTGTCCAGACACAATTATTTTTTCTTAAGCTATATTAAAAAAAAGAAAAAATTAAATTCAGTTAAATTAATACTAACATCATATGTTTTTACAAATTAGATAATTCCATTTGTTCTCAATTTATTATTTATATAATAAATATTAATAATTTATAAAATATAACATTTATTCTTTCTTATATTACTAAAAAAAAATAGTAAAATTTATATATATAGTAATAGTTGTAATTAGCACAATTTTCAATACAGTTTTTTCATTTATGAATATAGAGAAGTAATGGAGCTTGCAAAATAGCAATACCTAGACATTAATACCTGGACATTTATTGACAGTTTTTGTAAGGTGGTACTATAATTCGCAATATCTATGACTTCTGTATATTATTAAATGAAAAATCTTTGTTGAGAATTATACTAATTGCAACTAATTACTCAAGGAAAAATTTATTTTTTAATTATTATTTAAATAATTATTTCATTATCAAAATAATAATGATAAAAATTTAATTATTTAATATGTAAGTAAAGTATCTCATTGTAGTATTAATTCAGCTGAACTTAATTTATGCTAATTTTCTAGGAACATTTGCATAGCCAAGAACATTTACTTTGTCACCATGCCTTTCTCACGCGCACAACATCCATCTTACCAAGTTGGAAATACCTCATCATAAGGGTATACAAGGAATATAAATCCAGCTTTGTCAAAATCACTCACAACATGAATCACTGAAGGCAGCATGCAAAACCCAAGAATGAGGAGGGAGGGTGTAAAGAGAAATTGAACAGAAAAAATAGGGAGAAAGGGGCAAGGAGGACAATTGAGGAGAAGGAATACAAAGATGGCTGAGCCTTACCATCTCTTCAAAGCTAGCAGTACCAGCAACTCTGTGAATTCCAGCAACACAGAATGACAACCAAAGGACTTTGTTGTGCGTGTTTAATAAGTTAGCCCATAGAGGGAAGCTTTCTTTTACATGTCTTTCACCAATTTCTACTGTATTACACCACAATTATTATTATTACATTTTAAATAAGGGTTTCAAAGTCAATGGAATAAAGAGGAACTTAAAAATATAAATATCAGTTCAATGAAATACCAGGACACATAATGACAATAACTCAGGAGAGAATCATCCAAAAAGTCCTGACTTCAGACTATAGGTGCCCAGCCCCGACTGTCCAAATTAGTTTACTCTGGAAAGAGTCAGAACAAAGACACAGTTAGGAAAGTAAGGAAATAGATTAGTTAAGAGTTTTGAGTTTGTTGTTCAATATCATGATTTCATAGTTTTGTTTTGGCATTTGAAAGACTACAGTATGTGACCACAGTAGCAGAAGACCACTGTGCTTAGTGCTATTGGCTGTCAAGTCTTTCTGGACTGGACTGCAGTGATTAATAGAGGATCACAGGTAAATAAGTAGGGATAGAGGGTCGTGAGAGAGAATGGGAGTGCACAGGGGTGCAGACGGATCATATAAATGATTTATTCAAGAGGAGAGTGACACCGTGTCAAAGAGAACGACACCCAGTTCTGATTAAC
This sequence comes from Meda fulgida, assembly GCA_030578275.1. NCBI lineage: Eukaryota > Metazoa > Chordata > Actinopteri > Cypriniformes > Leuciscidae > Meda > Meda fulgida. The sequence continues at coordinate 25,145,039 of CM060629.1, forward strand.
AGGCTTTCTGACAAATAGGATCAGGGGATCAGGCGGGTTAGAAGGGTAGGACATGAGGACAACTACTCAATCCAATCGCAACGACACCAAGAAAAAATATGCAGCACTTCATCAAAACCAATAAATAAGGCATCCTTTGCCTTTTTAGCTCACTTTTCTGGTTTTCTATTTGAAGTTTGTTGAACTTATGAAGTTCTAGGCTCTCAATAAACAAGAATTTCGTTTTTGCAGTTTAGCCATGAGACAATCTACCCATATCTGCCCATTGTAGTGCCATTATAGGATATTTGTAAAAGTTAAAAATTAAGTTGATCCTACTTGGCATAAAGCAAATATTAATCAGATCAGGTTGTAATCTATGTGCCAAGAATATAATCTTTGTCCAGTGTTTTGCAGCTATCAGCCAATAAGATATCAGGATCGAATTAATGGGAGGAGACGAGGGCGCAACATCATTTAGTTACCCTCTGAGTCTGACCCTCAGACACCAAGGCTATAATACATTTTCAGATTACTCATAAATAACCCCCAAACATACTTGTTATGCAGCAGTTCAGACCATGCAAGTTAAAGCACAATTTAGTTTTAGCAAGACATACTAAATGGATCCCACTGGTTTTAAGACAAACAGATGTGTTACATAGACATTTAAGTCAATTTAAATATCAACGTTTTTTATTATGGTACATCATGGAGAGATTATGACAAAATAAAGATCACATAAACTCACCATCACCATTCTCCCCACCTAAAAAGAACAACAAAAACATGAAATGTTACATTTTAATCTGAAATCTGAACCCTAAAGCTGCTGTATAAAGCTTTCTGTCAACAGTCACTTACTCATATTAGACAGAACAAAACATATGTCCGCTTATTTAACATACTTGAATGAGAGAGTGTTTTAATGCTGCTGTTATTTAGACAAGAATGTTTAATAGTGCTTTGGCTCAGAAGCAGGAGATAGCCTAAAGCTTGGATATCCGAAGCTTGGATATGATACAATTGTTCAATGTGGTGGAAGTGGTTTTGGCTGAAATGTTTACTAAGAGGGCAACATGTCTTTTGTTGTGGTTGTAATTATGTGTTGGAAGGGCTGCAATGGATTATTTATTGGCATCTGTGGTAGATCTTGTAGATATGTGCAGTAGATAAGTTGATAATTAAGATCAGCAGTCCTGATGCCACTGAGAATGAAACTTTTAGGGTTACTATCAGTGATGTGTGAAAAGCATTGGTTTTCATTTAATATCTGCAACAAAATGCCAAAGATTATCTATATGTTACCTTATGCCTGTATCTTTCACCTTCACATTTCACTATAAACTTCACAGACATGAGAAGGCTTTACAACCAGTTTTCAACTTTCTGTAACAAGATAAATCATTTCCATTCATGCACCCTAGATTTAAAACTACTCATCTGAATACTAAAAGTGACATTGGCTGAAGTTACAATGCTGAAAGCAGAACTGACACTGTGAAAACAAAACCAGACTTACTCTTGGGCGGCCATGGTTTGGGTTTCCACTCAGACTTGGGACGAGCATTAATTTCAGAAACACGGTCAGCAAAGCGTTGTTTGTCTGTTACAACTGTTTTGTAAACCTATCATAGAATTCAAAAAGATATTAATTCAACAAATTTATGATCTAACATCAATCTATATCAATGGTTTGAGCTTTAACCATACTTACATATGCCAAGGAACCGGCGAAGGCTCCACCACAGAGGACGGCGTACAGGAAATTATCGGCGGAGCCACCAGGAACTGATGACATGAGCCTCCGTGGAACTACTGCATAGAGAACAGAGGAGTAAGGGAACGATTTTGGATCAACATATTAGTTGAGGAAGCGATTGCGTTCTCATTTCGACGGCTGTGTCCTCTGCAGGTCGCATTTGTCGACCATATTTCTCTAACTCTTTCTCTCTAATAGAGTTTTAATAGTGTAGGCTAATAGAACAAAAATATTATTTGTATTTAAGAGTTAATGTTTTAGTTAAAGTGCCTGGCACAGAGATTGACCTCCATGGCAATAATATGGAGGTCCTGAGCTGCTTACTGCCCAGATGGTCACTGCCTAACTGGATTCCTGTCAATGGTTTTAGGTACCTATAAATATGCCTGTCAGCATTCATCTGGATTTTTAAACATTAACTGCATCAGAAATTGCATACTTCCCTACTATATAATTGGCGAAAAACAGTATGTGACAAAAGTAGTATGTCTGAATTCACAGTACTTATAAAAGAGTAGGCAAAAAGAACCCGGATGACCTACTTCTTCCGATGAGATTCTGAAGGGTGCATACAACACTTCAAAATAATTATTCAAAATAAGTGCCTCTTTAAGAGAGTATGCGATTTCGGACGCAGCCATTGTGTTTTTGCATTTCCATGACTTTAAATTCAGTAACTCTCTATATAGAAGTTTATCTCCAACAGTTATGTTTATATAGCATATGTATTTGTCAATGATTATTCTAAATGTATAAAGAGAATTATGCATTATTTGTGTATTTTCTTACCTAGATAATCGTTTAATAACCAAATATTCTATTTTATATGACTATCATAGTACAGACAGTTCCTTTTCCTAAAAAAAAGTTTGATGTCAGGGAGCAACTTAGATTTATAAAACATGTAGATACAGTGCAGTACAACCATGATGATTAAAATACAAAGACCCTTCTGACATGGTAGAAGTCTTTTTTCAGGAGTCTCTTCAATATTCTCATTATGATAATCCAGTCACTTGTGCCCAGCTAGTGTAAATGGGTTCTAGACACATCTGTGTTATTTATACCAACTAATCTGTTAATCTTTCCTAAGAGTCAAAGGGTGAAGCAAACAGAAAGTGAGACATGCTTAGTGGGAACCAAGAGTTTTTCCAGTGTCAGATGTTGATCAATATCTAGGTTGGCAATAGCCAATATAATACCTATAAGGGCTGTAACGGTTCACAAAATTCACGGTTCGATTCGATACACTGGTGTCCCGGTTTGGTACGTTTTCGATACAGCAAAAACAAAGAAATGCCAGAGAAATTTCCTTGATTTAAAAAAAAAATTTGCTTTATTAAAACTAACATCATAAAGTATGATCATTTTTTACTTTGAGCAATGATGGAGCTATACTTGACTCTTCTTAGGAGCATATAAAACCAAAACCGCTCCTTGCTCCTTGAAAAAAAAAAGGAAATGTAATATTGTAGTAGTTATAAACAAAGGCTTATTTTTTATTTTAGATTAACATTTGAGGACAGCAATTTTATTCATAATGTCGAAATAAAACCGACGTAACGTTACTTGAAACCATTGTAGCCTACCATTCCTGCCAAACTTCCATGGTTACAGTGAGTGTTACTACAGTAAATCCATGGTGAATGTTGCTGATCTGTGGACAATGGATAGTTCATTCATGGCATAATGTTTCTTCCTGGTTTCCACGTCAGCGCTGTTTGATGTGTTAATAACGGAGACATGTCAATGCTTCTCACTAGATCTCGCAGCGATGTTATTATTTCAGTGGTGAATTCAAATGCTTTCCTTACTGGATGTCTTAGCGCTGTGTAGTAATCGGATGCAGCATAAAACAAAACAAAACAAAAAGGCTTTTCAGTTACAGATGCTACTGGAAATGCCCTGTTTGCAGAAAGTCACAATTATTTTATTCTGCATGTGAGTGCCCAATTATCCAATACTATTTTTATTTTAACAATAGGCCTGCTATAGATCTCCATTTAAAACATAATCATCATTTACTCAACTTAATGTTAGTTGAAAGCATGACCTGTTTTCTTAAAACATCTATCCTGCAAATCACCCTCCAAAAAAGATTAATCACAGCTTGATACTGGAACATTAGCAGACAAGAATTAAAATGAAAGGCTTTAAGCAAGTGGTGTCTGACAAGTGTAGGCCTACCGTTCATCCGTTAATGGCTATTTGAGGAGATATTTATTGGGTAGGACAGACACTCTGATTCAATCTATTCTTATGTTGCTTTTTCAACAGATGTTCATGATGTAATATTCCTATTAACTGCATTAAAAACATCCTAACATAGATTTTCACATACATTGATTCATCTAATACAGTCAAGCAACAACAACGGCAGACAAGTGTCTTTCTTTAAGAATGTCTGCTTGTTTATTTAAACAACTAAATAAAGGTCTGTGTTGGGGGGGGGGGGGCTCTGTGAGTCTAAAATGCAAATGCTAAATTCAATACAATAATAATAAAATAAATGTTTAAAAGACTAACACAGGGGTTTGGGTGACAAAAAAAGTAGAAAACCCTGAACCCTGAGGCAATCATTAATTTGGAATAGCATACTAGAGCTATAGCAAACAAAAATTCTGCAACTGTACGAATGGCCATCTAATAGATAATATCTAATGATTAATAGTATCTTTTTAAATAATAATATAGTTACTCTAAATAATACTAGTACCTAATGGAATTGATACTAGTTGGATAAGAATACATTTTTAGAAAGAATTATTAAAATGGCTTGCCATAGGCTACAGCCACTGAGTTCCATAGGTCCGCGTGCATGAGTCTATAGCTCGACCACGTACACAACCACGTGAGCTATACGTGAAACAGAACACTGAAGGTCAAACATCAAGCGGAGTATGAATACTTAAGCCATGATGTCAAAAATAAAAATTCAACCGACTCCCTATTACGCAAGTTCGTGTTTCATAATCCATTTAATGACGAAGGAATGAATTTGACAGACATAAATCGAATCATATTGAAGAGTCCACAACTAACCTACCTTTTCACAACGTTTAAAATGCAGAGATAATTCATGTATTTTGAATTATAAATCTGTGCAATATGAATATTACTGCAGATTTGCAGTTCCCAAGATGGCTACATTGTGTGCTTGGTTCCAGGCTGCGGTTTGAGATGTGTCCATAGTGTTCCCTGTCAATTACACGGCGAACATGTGTTAGTAGTAGGAGGCGTGTAACCTCTGACTGGCAATAAAACTTCACAATTATCTCAAAAGCCATTTAAAAAAAATGTGAAGTACCAATAGGCTCCGACTGACCTTCATGTCCCCTTAACCCTAAACTACATGCCATTGGGCCAAACAATTGTACATTATGAAACAAATCAGCTCAAACACATTTTCAATGTAAATTAAAGTCGAAATGCGTGAAATAACAAAATTAGCAGATCGCGAAAGCCCCAAAACACAACAAATACACTGCAAAAGATATGACTAATAGGTATTACAAAACTTAACGAGACAGATAAGACGGTCCTCACCATCTCTATAGAGGCGACCACGGTTGAAGGACAGTCGTGCCAGAGGTCCACCACACCTCTGCCAGGATGCTCTGCACGCAAACATGGTCCAAACTGCCACTGCCACGGGAGGAAAGCCGCGTGAAAGAGTCCAATGGAGGAGCAATGAATGACTGTGACAGTGCGGCGATAAGCGGAGGGGGAGGAGTGAACTTGAGGGGAGGAGAAAACGCTCATCGAATCCATCCCTCCTCTTGTTGGATTCACTGGCACGATGGCCTTAAAGAAATTAAGTAACATGTATTTACTCAAATGCCTTTTGTGAACACATGTGTATCGGCTTAATTTATGTTACTTATGTTAATTTTTTTTTCTTTCTCGCAAAATCACTGGAATTTAAGTTCCACAGACTGACATCCTTAACGGTGCCAGCCAACACTGAACAACTCCCCTTAAAGGGATAGTTCACCCAAAAATAAAATTAGCCCATTATTTACTCACCCTCAAGTCATCCTAAGTGTATCTATGATTTTCTTCTTTCAGATTAATACAATCTGAGTTATATTAAAAAATGTCCTGGCTCTTTCAAGCTTTATAAAGGAATTGAATGGCCGGTTTCGGTTTTAAGTCCATAAAAGTGCATCCATCCATGATAAAAGTGCTCCACATGGCCACGGGGGGTTAACAAAGTCTAAAGTAAAACTAAAAGACTAAAATAACTAGCTTCCGAGAGACGGCCTACACAAGTCAATTTGTGCCAAAAGAGTAACACTTGTCACACGATGTATGACGGAGTAGCGTAAGCTTTGACGCTTAACGTGGTTCAAACAAACAGGGCTGGGCAACAAACTCAAGCTCCTCCGACTTTTCCCTTTAAAAATTCTAGTTTTCACGTTCGTCAATGCATTGTGTGTCAGGTCAAGTGTTACTATTCCACCGTAAACCGATGTGTACGGCTGTCTGATGGAAGCTAGTTATTTTAGTCGATAAAGTTTTAAATATGGATATTTTTCTTACACGAACACATCGCTTCACTTCAGAAGGCCTTTATTAAACCCCCGGAGCGGAGCTGCGTGAAGCACTTTTATGGATAGGTGCACTTTCATGGCTTGGAAGAGCCAGGAGATTTTTAACTCCGATAGTATTCATCTGAAAGAAGAATGTTATATACACCTAGAATGGCTTGAGGGTGAGAAAAATCATGGGGTGATTTTCATTTTTGGGTGAACTATCCCTTTAAATTAGTAGGCTATATGGTTTTTGGTTATTTTCATCCCAATTCTTATCTTCCAAGAACATTCACATGGACATTTAAGTGACAACCTAAGAATGAATACATTGTCCAATTTTTTTTTCAAGGTTTCATAACCAAAAACTGGTCCCAGAATGTTGCAGAATGGTTTTTGTGACAACTACCGGTTAGCTCCTTTAGAATGTTTATTATACTATTCGGTTTAATAGTATGTCTAAGTACACAATGTGCTTAGATGTGTGTTGAAAAGCTGTACTGAGTAATAAAACAAGACACTGTCCAAAGCTCTGTGGCCTATTAATTAGTATACCATAATGAGATCTTGGTTTTTGTGTCTGTCATCTTGCATCATGTCATAGTAACTTACGCTCCGCAACTAACCTGGTCCGGGGCAGGTTATGTTCCAAGTTTGCAAACCGAACTTGGACCAATCAGCTGTGAGAAAAGTGACACATATGATGCGATAAAGTCACTCCACCTGTTTCTACTCCAAATTGAAGGTCACTACATAGCAAATGATTTTTAAAAACAAAATCGTCTGCCTTTTAGTAATGCTTATTTAGAATAATAAATGTGTGTGATTTAGATATTAATCATCCTTCATAGACAGCTATTTTCTTCTTGATGTGTAAATTTGTTTAAATTCTTAATATTTAATACTTTGATTTAATAAGTGAATAGCGTTGCTTCTCTCTCGAGAAATGAATCGCAGTTTCACTCTTTCGCAACGTGATTGGCTGTTCGCTACTGATGTCACACCTAAAGTCCTAAACTGAGGATCAAAGCCTGAGTTGACAGAGAAAGTTGATGATCAGCATCATGGTACCAACAAAGCCTGGTTGGATTGGTTTGGTTTTGTCAACTCAAAACTAATCCTGCAACCTTGAGTTTCATCATGGTACAGGCCCCTGGTATCACAGGCAGGGCTAAAGACGGGTTTAGACCTTAGTTCAATTAGGACATTTAAGTACCTTTTATAAATATGCCTTAGAAAAAACATTAATGGTGTGCATTAATCTTAATATTTTAAGATATGTTAGTGCAAGTTGCTTTCAGTTAAAACAGCTAAAACATGCATTTAAGTCTGGGACTAGGCTTAAACCTTGTCTGTGAAACCCGGGGACAATTTGCAAGAATCATTCTGTAATTGTTTTGCTTATAAACCACATCATTACACTGAATTGAAGGGAAGAAAGGGAAGCCATATATATTTAATATAATATTTATATCCCTACAACTCATGTTCGCTGGAGCCAGGAGAGTGACTAGAGGCAAGTTATATATACACAACTTTATTTAACATTATTGTACATCATTCAATAGCAGAGGAACATCGAAACAGGAAAAACAGAAGATCCATGAAGCACAGAGCAATCAATGCCCTAAAAAGGGGGAAAAAAACAATGACTATTACTTCATTAGCATGGCATCATCTCATGTAAATACAGATCAATTAGCAGGTGTTATTTAGTTTAGTAACAGACATACATTTTTAAATAACTGCTTCGACAACTGGCGTTAGGCGCTTTGGTTTCACAAGGTTTCCAATCTCACACCGAATAAGGATATGGAAATGGTTTTACTTACATAGCCTTGTGAATTATTCTAACCCATTCCTTGTTTTGTACTCATGCACATCAGTGCTGTGTTGCTTGAACAGCTGGTGGGGAACAGAGAGGGTGTTTAGGAAACTTAAAAACAGGTGTAAGTTTGTGTGCATGTATGAGAGATCATTTAAATGGAGTTACCAGTGCCCACAAAACAGCCGTACTTCCAAAAGCCAGTCCTACTCTCAGCATGTTTGGCTTGGAGGGATCAGGTTTGGATGCTGTATAAGCATTTCTACAAACCACTGAAAAAGAGAGAAAAGCGATCAACAAAACAATCTATATTTAATGCAGTCTGATTTTTTTTAAACAGGTTTAGTACCTGTTATATCTAAGTTGATAGTTTGAATATGAATGGATTTATTAACAAGAAGACAACAAAATTTGTGAAAACAAATCTTTGTCCTTTGCTTGTAATGCACCAACACCTGAAAATGGCCGTATCATTAAGACATACCACATACTAGACTGCATACATATATATATATATATATATATATATATATATATATATATATATATATAGACATTATAAATGTGCACATTTTATTCTAAAATGTTATATTTATACACACACATACATACATACATGCATGCATACATATATACATACATACGTTGTAAATAATGCATCGGCTGCTGTGTTGCTAGTCTTGCTAAGCTAAGAAAGGTCAGGCCATACTCCTTTGCTAAGATAAGGCGAGTGAACAAATTTACGAAAGAAATGTACTGGGACTATAATGTAAGCAAAATATAACTCGCATTGCCGTACTCACTCTTATTGACAGTTGAAGTCCGCAAAAATAACCGGCCGAGGAGCATTTTGAAGGTGTTTCTCTACCAGACAAAATTCGATCTTTGCTCGATTGTCTTTCCTTCCTGCAGCCAGGGCGGGATGACCAAGTGGCAAGTAGAGTAATCGATCACCAACGAAAGACTCATTCACTTCCATACTGTTTTGTGCTTGGAACAAAGTATACAGCAGCAGTATACACGAATATACAAATGTATACACAAATGTGCCAGTGTAAAATAGTATGTACTCTCTGTAACTGTCATTTGGCTTGTTCTGTGAAATTTTCCCAAAACAATTACAAAAGAAAATTAACTTTAATAAAAAAACTTTTAAATAAAAAAAAAAATTAATGTTTTCATAGGAATAATACATGCATACATAAAAATAATTTATATTGGATATAATATCTGTTTTCTTTCTAATAAAATGTTCCTTATTCACCCCCAAAATTATTGGTTATACACAAAAAATAGACAATTTTCTGTTCAACCAAATCTCAGGAATAATCAACATTTAAACGAAATCTCTCAACAAACAAAACACTCTTAGCTGTAAATAAACCCTGTAAATTATTTAATGTAACCTTTTTTACTTTATTATTTAAACAGTATGTTTCACAACGACTCCAGACATTAGCCCAGTTAACATTTATAAATACATTCGTCCACAATAAGCTTTTATGAGTAGCTGTTTCTCCTATTATATGTTTATTAGTGTTTAAGAATAAGAATATGTCCTGTCTCAAAAACATTGATTATAATAATTGTAATTATAATAACGTCAAAAAGGCAAACTGTCATTTTCTTACACTTTGTGTATTTATTTCATATAATCATACATCTTTAATTGTATAATATATTAAAATAAAAAATAAAATAAAAAACGATTTCATCCCCGCCTCGGAAATGCTGCACACTCGACGCATGCGCAGTTCACCGTTTGACCCGGGGAGAAGCAGCGTCGCCATTTTGGTTCTGAAGGGGGGCCTGCTGTCACCACGTGAAGTCGAGGAGCCCCAAACAGCGAAGTTCGGGGGGCTTTTACGGTACAGCAGACAATCCGGCCAGAGGATCGCGGATTCCGATTCATGATTAGAGCAAAGTCACGGTGATCAACACTCAAAAGCTTAAAGCATGCCTTCGATAACTCTGCCGCCGAAGGAGAACGCTCTCTTTAAGAGAATATTGGTAAGTTGGGGACAATATATCTGCAAACGAACGCTGGATCGTTAATAATAGAAAGGAAGCGTGTGCCAGTCGCCTTCCTATTTTAGCCAGGATCTCTCTCTGCTGACCTCACGAGAAACATCCTAAGAGTATTTTGCAAGCTAAGAGAGAGCATTGGCGGTGCTTTAATACTCGTAACGTGACTATTAGCTCATGCACATTCACGCACTTTGAGAGCAGATGAACTTGCCTGACACCGAGCAGCTAACTACCTTAGCACGTTAAGCGCAAATAACAGTGATTTGATAGCTGTGGCCGCAATAACCATTATACAGTGCTATAAAGTCGCTTTATAAAGCTGTACCAAAAACATCGTGTGGTGTTTGAGAGTTTCTGCTTTAAATCATGTCAAAACACGGCGTTGAATCGATTAGTTACCGTACAAGTTAACAGTATGAAGGTTAATCCATTTAAAGCAACACCAACCGCCAAATAACAGCAGTGCATTAAAGCACGAAGACTAATTGCAATAGTTGCGTTAGTGTGTACAGAATTGTTTCGCAAGTTTAATTTGGGGGGGGGGGGGGGGTACTTTAAATTCACTTTTATTATTGTGTATTGACACTTTTATTAATACCTGAACGCCACGCCTCAAAAACTGCTGTCAGATACTAACTGGACAAACTAACTCATTAATCATGTGTGGTGGTTATATCAGGGAATGGGACGTTATCATACTAGATAGATTTTGGTTAACACAATTATCTGTAATGCAAGATGAGTCAATCAATTTTTGATATTAAGTGCAATAAATATTGATTAACCCTGTTAAAGGTAGGGCAGGGAATTTGTTTTATAAAAAAAAATTGTTATAGTGGTTGAAACTCTCTTCACCTCCTGATAGCAATCAATAATATTAGTGGTCTTAATATTAAAAAAATGTACATATATCTTCTGTGGAAGTCTGAGGACCAATTTTTTTTTTCGTCCAATCATTTCATTCGGTCTGAATACATTGATATGATGTGCTATCTGCCTGTCAACGTATTCCATACTTCGTATGCAGACATCACACGTCAGCAGCGCGTTGTAGACACAGTCTCTGTGTACTGTAAACAGACAGCAGTCATTTTTTATAGTTCCTCCTGAACCAAAACAACGTGCTTCTGCTGCGGTCACGCCATGTCGTAACTGTAATTATAAGATGGCAACCTGTGATGTTCTACCCGGAGCTGTTCATGTCCTTAGACTCGGATTTATGCGTTTCTATGTCAACACCATCAATGCCGAAAAGAATGTGCAGCAGTCAGATGGTACACGCAAGTGTTCTGTAAGTTTAGTTTATCATTTTTGTAATGCTATGTGCTTTGAGACATGAAGCAATTTAACGCTGTCTCATGACGCTTTGCAGAATCTGCTGCGCGTGTAAGTGTTTTGGTGCTGTTCTGTTTTGATGCGTTCATGTGTTTTGCAGGAGGAGTGGCTTTGGAGATGTTCTGAAGAGTGGGATCTCATGCTTTCAAAGCTAGCTCGTTAAGCTCCCTACTGTTAAGTTTAAATTAATTAGTTATACTTTGCTTTTATAAATTTGGCATTTATTATTTGTTAATATTTATAAGAGTACCTTATATAGATGGCCTCATGGAAACTGACACTCTTTGGCTAAAAGCTATAGAACCTTAATTGTGATTTCATAGGTTTTTAATATGGTTCATATACAGAAACCAAAAGCAAATATATTCTGGGAGACTAGCTTAACAGGTTGGCTGTGTCTCAAAACCTATTAAGTTGTACCTACACAGTTAGGTCCAGTTAGACAATAGTCTAGTTAGGGTTTGAGACAAAGCTGGTCATATGACTACGACTCTGATAGAGAACTATTGGAAATAGTCTCATACATCCAATCCAAATGGTTCATTTTTATGAAATTCTTTGTGCTTTTGGATATTGTTTTAGGTCATAGTGACTCAGCTGCTTGTCCAGTCTTTGCTCTTAGTAATGTGTATTAACTACCAGCTGTGAAACAGCCCCAAGTAGTTTGTTATTACTGATTATTAGACTATCCTGACTTCTTTTGTTCCAGTATGCAAAATTAGACATTTTAAGTGATATGACGTTGTTGTTTTTTTAGTTTTCTAACATCTGTTTCTCTTCTGGCACACGGAGGGAGCTTGAATGGCTAGAAGTCTTTATTGTGATTTAAATTTTTTAAACTCACACATTACTTTTAGTCATGATAATGTGAACAGCAGTGCCTAATGAGCTCTGTCCATTAAACATGCTTATGTTAGAAGGGCATTCCTTCGTTTCTGTTATGTCGATATTTGGCAGACTGCTTTCATGGGATGTCAAAACTGTTGTGGTGACCAAAGTAGATTGGAATCTGTTTGTAATCAACGTCTCACCATCATAGCCTTCTTTTCTTCTGAGCCTGCCACAGGTGTTTTAGTAGCATTGTCAGGGTTCCTAATATGCTGTTTGGAAAATTATGGAATTTGATTTGAGTATTTTCCAGGTCTGGCTAAGTATGGACAAAATTTTGTTTTTCCAGACTATTACCCCTATTCAGTTTTCTAAATAACAAAATTAAGAATTTCTAAAAAATTTAAAATTCATACAAGCAGATAGAGAAGTGGGTTTTAAAAGTATAAATTTCTCGATTTTAATGGATTCTCATTTTATGAACCAACATCAATTCTTAAATCCCAAGAATCAATCTTTTAGCAGCGCTCCACTAACTTTTTGCCTTGGTTGCACTGGTGCGCCTAACTTTTTTTATTTAGATGCACCCAAATTTTTCCTCGGCTCGGGTGGCCTTTATTGCCACAATTTCAAGGTGACCTTTTTATCACGCTCCATATACATTCATATGTATTATGTAAATGATATTAAACAAGAACAAGGTGTAGGTAAATACTTTTTAAATTTGAAGCACAATTATACTGTATGTAAAAATAAAAAATTAAAAAAAAAATGTTTTAAGTGCTTTACTGAGCTGCGAAACTAAAACATTAAGGAAAATAAAGGCCTACTTAAAGAAAAAACTCTGTGTCTATTTCTTTTCATTGTTCGTCGTCTGTTTTCTTGCGTTTATTTTGCTGATGCTGATTGCCGTGGCCTCGTTTGCACTGCAGGTCTTGATGCCCAATTCTGATTTGTTGCCTATATCCGATTTTTTTTGACCGTCCGTTTACACATTCTTTAAATTGTGACCCATATCCAATTCATGTGTTTACACTTGACATAGATCTGAAACATTGCACATGTTTAAAGGGGTTCTTGCACAGATGGTCGAACGCGCAGCGAGAGAGATCTCAGGACTGGTGGGAACATACAACACGATCTCATGAAAGTGCGTATCTATAGCACAAATTTTATTTCTCGTGCCATTTATACGCCAAAAATAGTTTTTGCTTGCGTAGCCTATTATACGCCATAAACTGTGTATCATAATAAACGCAAAAACTCGTGAAATTCATGTCAATATGCAGTCCTACACGCAGAGTGTTTTCAATATCAAGTCAATGTGTCAGAAGTGAATATATGCAGATTATAAACTGTTTTAGGTTTCTTCTCATCAGGTAAGCGTATGTTATTTCGAGAAAACTAATGAAAAACAGTAAAAAAATAAATATTTACAGATGATGTTTACTAAAAATAATGCTGTATGAACCATTCGTGTTAAATATGGTCTGAAAAATTGTTTGGAGGCCTGGAAATTTGAGTCTGGAAAAGTTAGGAATTTTGAAATGAAAAATGTTTAGGAACTCTACATTGTGAAGTACTTTAATAAGAGTTACATCAAATATACAACAGATCTGTAAGGGGGACGTTGTTACAGAAGGTGCAGCCGCCTTCTCACATTTTTTCTTGATTATCCAGCGCATGTCTTTGCAGGAGTTAATGAAATCTTTTAACCTGTGTTCTCTTGTGTCATCACAGAGTGCCAAGGTGATTCACATTTGTATCATAGACTCAGTGTGCATTGGTTATTATGTGTCTCACACCTACTTTCAGTGAGGTTTTGGCATGATGTTTCTGGTTTGAAGTGTTCACAAGCTGTACATCTCTAACCACACACCTCTATACCCTAATATACAGTGAAAGTGTTTTTAGTGAGCATCCTTTTTCCCGTTTTATGTTTTGCAGAGATGCTACGAACACAAGCAGTACAGAAATGGCCTCAAGTTTTGCAAACAGATCCTGTTCAACCCCAAGTTTGCCGAACACGGCGGTAAGACCATTCTCGAACATTAATTACTTCATTTTCTCATCATTTTGAATAATTAAATTGGTTGAGCACATGATCATCTCTTTTTTCCCCCCATCCCTCAGAGACCCTCGCAATGAAGGGACTGACTCTGAACTGCTTGGGCCGTAAGGAGGAGGCGTATGATCTAGTGCGACGAGGTTTACGAAACGATCTGAAAAGTCATGTCTGTATCCTTAACACTTTTCCCATTGACAGTAGATTCATGAAAAGCATTGTCAAAAGAAGTATTAGTAATTTTGCAGTGCAGTTTCCTTAACTCTTCTTCAGGTTGGCACGTGTACGGTTTGCTTCAGCGCTCGGATAAGAAGTATGACGAGGCCATCAAGTGCTACAGGAATGCTCTTAAATGGGACAAAGACAATCTGCAGATCCTCAGAGATCTCTCACTGCTGCAGATCCAAATGAGAGACCTCGAAGGTTACAGGGTAAGTTATTTTGAATGGAAGTGCTTGTATAACTATGTTAGGAAATTCTTATGTTCCATGGAAAAAGCCAGTTTAAATACTGTTGATTTATAGTTTTTTCAAAGTCATCCTTTCAATTAAATTGTTATGGTGATATTATGTGTTGTATTACAATTCATATTTGTATTTATGTTAAATTTGAAATATGCACATTATAAGAATTGTCACTTCTCTCATTTCTCTCTTCCAGGAGACCAGGTACCAGTTACTGCAGTTGCGTCCAGCTCAAAGAGCCTCCTGGATCGGATATGCCATTGCGTACCACCTTCTGGAAGATTATGAGATGGCGGCTAAAATAGTGGAAGAGTTCCGCAAAACACAACAGGTATTTTTTCATCTCTTCCTTACAGTTTTATTTTTGAATGCCATTAAGGATTGTGGATGATTGTATTTCAGACGTCTCCAGAGAAAGTGGATTACGAGTACAGCGAGCTTTTGCTGTATCAGAATCAGCTGTTGAGGGAGGCCGGGCTTATCAAAGAAGCCCTTGATCACCTGACCAACTATGAAAAACAGATCTGTGACAAACTGGCTGTAGAGGAGATACGAGGTGTGTTTTTATGATGTTCAGTTCAAGAATGTGTCAGTTATTGGCTGATATTAGAGGGTCTTGCATTTTTTTTTCAGCTGATTGGATGTTTAACTGTGCATGCTTTCCTTTTTTTACTTATAGATTAACTTTGCTGCCATCTAATGCTCACTTAGTTAATATTTAAAGCAAACACAAATTTAATAACAGTGTTAAAAGTTTTAGCAAATCTCAAAATTAATATTCATATTTAAATACTGCACAATATAATGTGATGCCTTAATTCACTAATTGTTTTAGTTATTTAACTTGTTCAAAAGGGGTCAGTAAGGTTTTTTTTAATGTTTTGACAAGTCTCTTACGCTCATCGAAGATGCACTTATTTGATCAAAATGCAGCTAATTAATATAATATTGTAAAATATTATTACAATATAAAATAACTGTTTTCTAAAATATTCTTTATATTAGATTTGATGCTCAAGAAACATTTATTATTATCAATGTTGAAAACAGAATCTTTGTTGAATTGTATGATCAAAGAACAGCATTTATTTAAGCTAGACATCTCTTGTAACATAAGGATCTGTATTGCCCACTTTGATCAGTTTAATACGTTCTTGCTGGGAAAAAAGCATTAATTTCTTTTTTTTAAAATCTTACTGACCCCAAACTTTTGAATGGTAGTGTATTTTTAATTTATTTAGAAAAAACAACACCATTTAATATGAATCTGTATATTACTGCTGTTAGCTAGAACTTTAATAAGGGTGCGTCCTTTTGTGTGTTGTCTGGGAACTCGTTTATCATGCGCTGTCGCAGTTTCTCTAAAGCAAAGTGTGTTGGTATGTGTGTAGGAGAGCTGCTTCTGAAGTTAGACAGGGCTGGTGAAGCTAAAGAGGTTTACTGCCGACTGTTGGAGAGAAACCCTGAGAACTGGAGCTACTATCAAGGGCTGGAAAAAGCACTCAAACCAAGTAAACACACATTATCCTGAACGCAGCAAATATTGGCTGATTTTCATTTCTATTAGCCCTTATTGTGTCATGCTGCTTTTAGAGAGTGTTGAGGACAAGCAAAAAATCTATGAAGATGCCTGGGTTAAGTATCCTAAAGGCCTGGTGCCAAGAAGACTTCCTCTCAGCTTCCTCACAGGTCAGTCTTGTCAAATCAATAAGGCTGTTATGCTCTCGTAATGTGTCTGTGCATATGACCGCATTTGTTTCTCGCAGGTGAGAAGTTTAGAGAGTGCTTGGATCGCTACCTGAGGATGAACTTTAGCAAAGGATGCCCACCTGTCTTTACCACACTCAAATCACTCTACCACCACAAAGACAAGGTGAGATGACAATATGACCAAGAGATGTGTAGAAATCTCTGCACTTCAACAAATAAGAAATTTTCTTTCCATCTTTTGCAGGTAGCGATTATTGAGGAGTTAGTTGTGGGCTATGAAAAAAGTTTAAGAACCTGTAAAATGTTCAACCAAAATGGTGAGTACTTTAACCGATTTTAATGACCGAGGGCATTTGAAGTAATAGTATTATAGGAATAGTATTTTAGCCTTTAGTTAAATACGATTGTTATTTTCTTATGCATATGTTGTGATTATTTTGATTATTTTAATTCCTCTATGTAAAGCCCTATGAATTATCATTGTGTATGAAATGTTATATAAATAAACTTGCCTTGCCTTGTAATGGTGTGGATGGTGCCAAATGTCTCACTGTGGACATGTATTGCTGAATTTGTAGATGACGGGAAAACAGAGCCACCCACCACTCTACTGTGGGTTCAGTTTTTCCTGGCCCAGCATTTCAACCATATCAGCAAACAGACGCTTGCCCTCGAATACATCAACACAGCCATTGAAAGCACCCCCACCCTCATAGAGCTCTTCCTAATCAAGGCGAAGATATACAAGGTAAAACATACTCAGGTCGAGGAAATTGAGGTACTTTGCATCCTCAGTTAATGAAATGACACACCTTTACGTTTGAGAAGTGTTTCAAAATATTCTCAAGACCGAACTTTAACCATTAAACAGAACTTGATAGAGTGACTTATTTTCCATCTCGCTTTTGTTCTCTTGAAAGCATGCGGGTAACATCCGTGAAGCTGCTCGATGGATGGACGAGGCCCAGGCTCTGGACACCGCTGACCGCTTCATCAACTCCAAGTGTGCCAAGTATTTGCTCAAGGCTGGCCTTATCAATGAGGCTGAAGAGATGTGTTCCAAGTTCACACGGGTTAGTGTGGTTAAGCTCAAATTACACCAATTATTGCATAAACACTACCAGGGCTTGACTAACTGCCAACCCATGGGTGGATTTCAGCAGTGGTGTATAAAGCAGTCATTCCTACTAGCCACATAGGTGGGTTGAATTGTATATATAATAAATATATACATTTTTAAATTGTAGTCTTTTAAACTATTGTTCGTTTTTTAACTCATTCTCGCATATTTTGTGCTCTCACCCAAAGTGTACAGACATAAAGCCGCCTCTCAGTACTAAATTGAGGGGGTTTTTTTGCTGCTTATTGTGCTTAAAAGCACAAAGAATGCATTAACCTAATCTGAAGTGACAGTAAAGACATTTAGAATGTTACAAAAGTTTTTTATTTTAAATAATGCTGTCCTTATTAATCAAAGAATTCTGAAAAAAATCTATCACAATTTTAACTTGGCCTTAACAGGAATAATTTTCATTTTAAAATACGTTAAAACAGATAATCGTTATTTTAAATTATAATATTTCCCTGTATTACAGTTTTTACTGTATATTTGATTGGTTAAATGCAGCCTTTGTGAGCATAAAAGACTTCTTTCAAAAACATAAAATCTTCATGTCCTTTAACTTTGAATCCAAGTATGTTCCTTTAGCTAATATTTAAAGTTCCTTTAAAAACAAGTTCATTCAGTTGGAGGCAATCTTGGCATTATCTTGGCAGCTGTTTTTTGGCCTGTAGTGTATCGGAATAGAGAGAGGCCAATTACGTAGAAATAGTACGTTTCAGTAATGTTTAAGGAGTCAATTTTTTCTGAAATTTTTCATCAAAAATAAAAACAAAAAAAGGTGTTTGAGTTTAAAGTTAATGCCCACTTTACAGTAAAATCTGACTGGTAATGCTTTAACCGGTAATTCACTTAGCACTTGTAACTAACTGGTGAGACTTGCTTTCCTTTTGACCTTTCATATTGACCTTTTTAATTTCTCACATTTATTTTTCCAGGAATGATCTGTCTTAGTGCCAAAAACATATCAATCTGAGTGTATCTGATCTTTGTTGTTTCCTGCAGGAAGGAACCTCTGCGGTAGAGAATCTGAATGAGATGCAGTGCATGTGGTTCCAGACAGAATGTGCTCTGGCCTACAAGTCCTTGAACAAATACGGAGAGGCGCTGAAGAAGTGCCATGAAATCGAAAGGGTAAGTCCTACAGCATTACACACTGTCAGATGTTTACTTCAATTTTTAATCTGTAGTTTAATACCTCAATGCTAAATCTGTTGGTTTAACTCAAATCTAGTTCAAGTTCCGAAATATCCTGACACTTTCATCTTGCTGTTCACAGCATTTTGTGGAGATAACCGATGACCAGTTTGACTTCCATACATACTGTATGCGGAAGATGACGCTGCGCTCCTATGTGGATTTGCTCAAACTAGAGGATGTGTTGCGTATGCACCCTTTCTACTTCAAGGCAGCACGTACGGCCATCGAGATCTACCTCAGCCTTCACGATAACCCGCTCTCTGATGACAACAAGGAGTCACAAGCCGACAACGGTACCTTCATGCACACTAAACAAACTCAACACATTCAAACCTCAGAGGCCCATCCTTGCTTTTTGGAGAAAGTTTACAAAAATATGAGGTGGTTTTGTTTTCTGAATAATTGTTTCTGTAGCCAACCTGACAGACAAGGAGTTGAAGAAATTGCGCAACAAACAGAGACGCGCCCAAAAGAAAGCCCAGTTAGAAGAGGAAAAGAAGAATGCTGAAAAAGAGAAACAGTTAAAGAACCAAAAGAAGAAAAAGGAAGAGGATGAGGAGGAGATTGGAGGACCTAAAGAGGAGCTCATACCAGAAAAACTTGCAAAGGTGTGTATGTTTACACAGCCACTTGTTCTTTAGATTTAGATTAGTATTTAGATTTTTCATCACATTGTCATGTTTTTGTCTGTAGATTGAGAGTCCTTTAGAAGAAGCGATTAAGTTCCTGACTCCTCTGAAGAACTTGGTAAAGAATAAAATAGAGACGCACCTGCTGGCCTTTGAGATCTACCTCAGGAAAGGTGACCATACTGATGACCTCAACATGGTGATTCATAACGTTTCCGGTTCTGTGATTTAAAACTCATAATGTGTGTTTGTGTTTGTAGAGAAGTATCTTTTGATGCTGCAGTCGGTGAAGAGAGCTTACTCATTGGACCCCGATCACCCCTGGCTCCACCAGTGTTTGGTGCGATTCTTCAAAGGAGGTGCATAAAGGCGGACATACTTTCCTCACATAGAACAAAAGCATACAAGTCCACTAAGATTTGTGTTTGTTTTCAGTGTCGGACAGTAAGGACATGCCTGAGGCAGTGCAGACGGTTCTGAAGCAGGAGATCACAAAACTGTTTGGCGAGAGTGACCCCAAGACTTTCAACAAGAACTTCCTGAGCAAACATGCAAACTCAATACCACACAGAGTTGCAGGTACCCACTTGTGATGTTACTGAACTTTTAGAAACCAATATTTTGGAAACTTCTATTTTCTTAAAGTACAATTGTAATTATACACTATTGTTCTAAAATTTGGGAAAGAAATCTTTTGAAAGAAATTAATTATGGAATTTAGATAGAATGCAGTAAAATGATAAATTTACAGTAAAAACATTTATAATGTTACAAAAGATTTCTATTTTAAATAAATGCTGTTCTTTTGAACTTTCTATACATCAAATATTCTTGAAAAAAAGTATTAGAGGTTCCACAAAAACATAAAGCAGCAGTTTTTAACATATTTAATAATAAGAAATGTTTCTTATTATTGTCACAAATTACATATAAAAGAAAAAAGTTATTTTAAATGAAAGAATTTTAAAATAGTTTTTTGATCAAATAATTGCACTCTTGATGAGTGCAAGATACTACTTTCAAATCGTTATATTTATACTTGATTTGATTACAAATAATAAAAATGAAACAATAGAGTGATGAAACGTCACATTACTGCTTGATCGCATAATCTTGAACTACACCTATGGTCATTTTTGCTCATGATTGTCTCCTTACAGCTTTGTTGTTGTGAAACTCTTTAGTATTTGCATTTAGAATCTGCCTGTTTTGTATGCAGCTGCTAAGATGATGGTCTTTCTGGACCCGTCCTCTGAGAGCATGGCTGCTGAGCTGGCTACTTCTTTAAACGAGCCCCTAACAGGCAGTACCATTCAGGTACAAGAACTATAGACAGAACAGTGTACATTTGGTGATATTTCACAAGAAAAGAATGACGCTACATCTCTCATTTGTATGTGACTATTAGACGTGCACCGAGGCGCTCCAGGCTTTGAGGGACGGCAGTCTGGGCTCGCAGCAGGAGAAATTTCTCGAATCATACCGTGTGGCTTGTCACGGTGTCTATCCCTACGCTGTAGCCTTCATGCCCCCCGGTTACCAGGACAACTCTGCGGTGACCACCAACGGAGACCTGTCCCCCTGTGACCACGAGGACATGCCCAATGAGATGTGAGCATTTCAGGAAGTGAGCAGGGTGGCCGTTTTATGGCCGTCAGCATTTTGAGACCAGACGCCCCACAGAGATTGAGACTCCACTGCACTAATGTGACCAGTTACCTTCTGCCTTTGCATCTACTCACAGGAGCCAGCGAGCAAGCAATAGGGGAAACCCCGTTTTACTCCTTTTTTTTTTCTTTCTATCTTTTTTTTTCTTTTTTTTAAAAAATGTGTATATATATATGTGTGTGTGTATATATATATACATACACATATATGGCCCATGGCGTCTCTTATGCTAGAACAGAATAAACGGTGTTACGGAGAAAGATTGATCAAGACGGTCACAGTGAACTCATTGGGCCTAATTCCTGTTTATCAGACACGTGCATCTTGCTTCTCATGTTTTTAAGAGTAATTTATAAAAAAAATAATATTAAAGAGAACCGAATAATATCAGGAGGAGCAATACTATTGGTCCTGGTTTGTCTTGCGTGGTCGTGTGCCAAACCTGTGGGGCGGACCTTTAGATGCAGATGACGGCACCTGGGGAGGGGAGTGGGGGAGTGTGTGGTAGTGAATTAATGTGGCTTTGTGTTGCTGGGCACAAAGCAGTTCCAGGATCAGCCACCAGGTGAAGCCAGCAGTCGAAGACTACCATGTCAATCGGGAGGTGACTGGCCAATTCAGCCGATTTAAAGGTCACCTGGAGTGCTGAGGAGAGAGAGACTGCATCTCTTTATTTTTATTTTTTTTCTCTTTCATCCTCTTCTGCCTTTTGGTTATTCAGTGAACGTCTAAGAGGCGGCAGTGGCTTCTGTTGGACCTTTTATTGTGACGGTTTCTTTTTGGTTTGTTTGGCTTATTTTATTTTTCTCCCACTCATTGTTTGGGTTCTCCTTATGCTGGTTTCAACCTTTCTGTTTATGGTTCCCCCCCTCCATCAAACATACCACTGTCTGAATTCTGAGAAAATGTCCCGTCATTTGACATTCACACAGTTACAAATAAAACAAAATAACATAACGGTGATGCACTTCTCGATTTGTTTTTAATTTCCATATTTGGTTGCACACTGTAAGATGTAACCATTTCATTTCTTAGAAAATACAGACCACAAGAATTTGCAGAGGCTGCTAAAGTTAAACTTGTGCTTATAAGTATTTGTTTTACATTTACTCCTTTAGGTGTTACTTTTACTGGTTGTTTGGAAATAAGATGACTTTTAAAATATATTAAATTGAATTATAGCCTCAATTCATATTCTATAGCAATGGCTCTCAACCTTTTTGACTCCAAGGCTCTCCATGTTCCACAACAATATTTGAAGGCCAGTTCTTTGTAATTTATTTATAAAATTCTTCATTTTGATCCAGTAAAATTTAAAAATTTAATAAATATTTTGCAATCATAGTTTCTACCCTGTAAAATATTTTAGAACTTCGCCTTGGTCCAGGTCTAGATGTCATACTTTTGAAATTAGGATTCCTCATATATTCAGGCTTTTGCAGATAGCTGTTGACCCATCTTGTTTTTTTGTTTTGGCCTATAATTTTAAGTCAGTTGGTCGAGTACTATCATTATATGGAAGTATTTTGTTCATATCCCTTTTTTTACACTCCATTTTGATCCATCTTCATAATTATTTGTCAAAAAATCAGGGTATGAAGAGTAGTTTCATAAATATTACGACAACATATTCATGGATGTATTATTTTGCTTGTGATGTAGAGGTAATTTTAGATTTGTGTAATCCCACACTTGTTTAGAGTCTGGCTTTGGGTACCGCATCTGTCGGTCCGTTCTCATGTTGGCTCTGAGAGCTGAGGAAAGTGTGGTCCAGGTTAAGGTATGTAGTGATGAACTCTGGGAAATCATTCTTCTGCACTATCTCTAGAAACATGGACACAGCAGTCATCAACCTCTCTCTGTCTCTAAAGAGGGTGGAAAGAGAGGAAAGGTCAGTATTTCTCAATTTGAGCTCTTGGGCAATCAGAGGCGGCCTAGCTCTGTAACAGATGTAGCCTACAATGGTAATTAAGACAAACTACTGTATTTAATAATGCATTTTTCTGAGGTATTAAGACCCCTGTGTCATTAAATAAAATCCAATAAAGCAGTATTCATTCAGCTACCAATATATATATATATATATATATATATATATATATATATTATAATATATATGACTGAAATTTGCTTGCATGAGTAATGTTGAAAATGGGCAATGTATACACAACAATGTGAAGCAGCCTACGATTAGTCCAGTGTTTTTTTCTCTTTAAATATTTATATACTTTTTTTTAATTGGCTTTTATTTTTATATTTTCAGTTTATAAGCTGTAGTAATTTTATTATGGGCTTTTGCCTTTTTTGTTTTCTAAAATGTCTATCTTTATTTCAGTTATAGTTTACTTCAATTTATTTCAGTTAGTTGCCATGGTCATATTTCAAATTTTTTTTTGTTTGTCATCTAATATTTAGATTTTATTTAAGCTTTATTTCAATTACTGAAAACAATTTTAATAAATGCATTATACATAAAGAAACTATAATTGAGTAAAATCCAAGTAAGCTTTATGGGAGAATCTTTAGTTTTTCATGCTTGTTCAGTGAACCATAAACAATTATTGCACATGAACCTGTGGAACAGTGTATATAAATATATTTATATTTAATTTAAAAAAAAATAATATTAGCATTTTTCTATACGGGTCCTTCTCAAAAAATTAGCATATTGTGATAAAGTTCATTATTTTCCATAATGTAATGATAAAAATTAAACTTTCATACATTTTAGATTCATTGCACACCAACTGAAATATTTCAGGTGTTTTATTGTTTTAATACTGATGATTTTGGCATACAGCTCATGAAAACCCAAAAATGAAAAGGTTCTCTAAACGACCTATTAACGTAATCATCTGAATCAACTAATTAACTCTAAACACCTGCAAAAGATTTCTGAGGCTTTTAAAAACTCCCAGCCTGTTTCATTACTCAAAACCGCAATCATGGGTAAGACTGCCGACCTGACTGCTGTCCAGAAGGCCATCATTGACACCCTCAAGCAAGGGTAAGACACAGAAAGAAATTTCTGAACCAATAGGCTGTTCCCAGAGTGCTGTATCAAGGCACCTCAGTGGGAAGTCTGTGGGGAGGAAAAAGTGTGGCAAAAAACGCTGCACAACGAGAAGAGGTGACCGGACCCTGAGGAAGATTGTGGAGAAGGACCGATTCCAGACCTTGGGGGACCTGCGGAAGCAGTGGACTGAGTCTGGAGTAGAAACATCCAGAGCCACCGTGCACAGGAAATGGGCTACAGGTGCCGCATTCCCCAGGTCAAGCCACTTTTGAACCAGAAACAGCGGCAGAAGCGCCTGACCTGGGCTACAGAGAAGCAGCACTGGACTGTTGCTCAGTGGTCCAAAGTACTTTTTTCGGATGAAAGCAAATTTTGCATGTCATTCGGAAATCAAGGTGCCAGAGTCTGGAGGAAGACTGGGGAGAAGGAAATGCCAAAATGCCTGAAGTCCAGTGTCAAGTACCCACAGTCAGTGATGGTCTGGGATGCCATGTCAGCTGCTGGTGTTGGTCCACTGTGTTTTATCAAGGGCAGGGTCAATGCAGCCAGCTATCAGGAGATTTAGGAGCACTTCATGCTTCCACCTGCTGAAAAGCTTTATGGAGATGATTTCATTTTTCAGCACGGCATGGCACCTGCTCACAGTGCCAAAACCACTGGTAAGTGGTTTACTGACCATGGTATTACTGTGCTCAGTTGGCCTGCCAACTCTCCTGACCTGAACCCCATAAAGAATCTGTGGGATATTGTGAAGAGAAAGTTGAGAGACGCAAGACCCAACACTCTGGATGAGCTTAAGGCCGCTATCGAAGCATCCTGGGCCTCCATAACACCTCAGCAGTGCCACAGGCTGATTGCCTCCATGCCACGCCACATTGAAGCAGTCATTTCTGCAAAAGGATTCCCGACCAAGTATTGAGTGCATAACTGAACATAATTATTTGAAGGCTGACTTTTTTGTATTAAAAACACTTCTTTTATTGGTCGGATGAAATATGCAAATTTTTTGAGATAGGAATTTTGGGTTTTCATGAGCTGTATGCCAAAATCATCAGTATTAAAACAATAAAAGACCTGAAATATTTCAGTTGGTGTGCAATGAATATAAAATATATGAAAGTTAAATTTTTATCATTACATTATGGAAAATAATGAACTTTATCACAATATGCTAATTTTTTAAGAAGGATCTGTATGTTATCATTTATATATTTTATAATTAAATAGTCATTTTTTTTCATATCGTCCCCATGAACATCCTATAACCATGGTAAAATCACTACAACGCATGGTCTCTTGTTGCTTTAATCCCACTTCATTTTGTGTGTGCATTCCAACAAATGTATTTCATCTATACAGCATTCTCTACCTGTTTGTTTGGCAATTTATGGCTGCCTTCAGATCTCCCATCAGATCTTCAGCCAAGCTGCTGACTAGAGCTTGGGTCACCACCATCCCATCATCCTCCAGTCTCACCTGGTGCCGGATCCACTGCCAAACCTGATAAATGCAGCCTCTTAAAATAAGAGATGGCGTTGTATTGTACCATGTGAGCTGGGCAGTGTGGTGAACTGACCTGAGATCTGGATATCTCTGCAGTTGCTGAATCCTCAACCTTCCCCAGATAAAAGAAATGACCTCTGCCTGTTGTTAAAAGTTAAAATCCAGAAAACCTCACATTTTCAGAGTACAAAGCAAAAAAGTGTTTAAAAAAAAACTGTTTTGTACCTGAAAGCCAGGCTTCAATGAAGAGGACTCCTACAGCGATGTTATACCTCAGTCCATGCAATGTTACTCCTCCCTATATAGAGATGTAAAGCACTTGAAAATTAAATATAATGGCAACTGCATTTAAACTATAATAAAAATGTGCAAGACCTCACCACACCAAAGACCTTGAAAGGAACTTTGACCACAAAGGTATTAAGTTGACATGATTTGTAGTGATAGAATTAAAACTAACTGCAGGCATAATAAGTAAGTCCTCAGGGGTCACATTGATGTCTTCACGCAGCTGCACGAGTTGGTTCTGACCGTGAGAGTGAAGCTGGAACAGCTGTGTGAGAGAAAGAGAGTTTTATATTTTTATATGTAAACATTTGTTATATGTATATGTGCTAGTGATGTGATGTGTAAGTCAATGATTCGACCTATGAACCACCTGTTATAGTAAGTGGGACACTTACTTTTTGCATGGGCTTAATCAGGTCCATATCATAAACCATGAAGCCATCAACTCCTGCTTTGATCTCCAGTAACTTAAGTCTAAAGCAACACGAGAAAGATCATTGTATGGAGAACAAATACAGAAGTATAATTGGATGAGCTGTCTTGTTTGATCTGCACAGATACATTATATGATATGTAGCCTATGCTTTAACATAGCTTGAGTTAAAATTTTAAATATGACTGATCAGACAATTCAAATATGGATTACAGAACTGTAACGACATAAGTACAGCTGTGCAAAACAAGCCCTTACAATGTTATGGTGTTGTGGATGGTTTGAAGCCCAGCATCACTATGTAGTTCTTAAGGTTTTCTGAATGGCTGTATAGGACTGCTATGCGGTTGCCAAGGTTGGTGGTTTCCAAGTCTAAAGAGTCTAAAAAGTCTTTATTATACTCTGGTCCTTAGCTATGGTTTGTGCTCCTCCTTCAATGTGAATAGGCCTAGACCTATGTTTTATCGTCTGCAAGGAAACAATTGTCAGCCTGATGGCTTTGATCATCCCCCAAAAAAGGTGCGTGATTTAAGGTATAATTCGTGCATGGTGCAGAATTACAGGTCAAATTTGAATACTGAAGTTGCAGTGCTTCATACATTTATGTGATATTGACCTGTTTTTGCATGGGAAATTTCTCTAATGTGACTTCAAATCGCAGCCCTGATAAATAATAATAGTGGTGCTGCCTTACTATAGCATACAGAAAATATATGATATCCAAAATAACTAAAAAGTTAAGGCTATTTCATGTTTTTTGCCATATTTGGATTTATGTGCCACTGCATTTTTATTTGTGATTATGGATTGGATTCAAATCACCATAACCATAGAGCTGTTATTTGTATCTTGCCTGGTGACAGTAGCGAGTACAGTCTTGTTGAGGTCACTCTCGTTGTCTCTAGGCAACAGGAAAGCTGCCATGCCACCTGTTGCTAGGGCACCCCTGCGGTGACACGTCTGCACTAGAAGGTCCATGTAGCTGTGCAGAAAACGCTTCTCCATATCTACATACTTACTGCGGTCAGGGAGGAGGAAATCAGCCCGATGACCTAGAAAGCAAACCAGCGTTACTAACACTAAGATGTGGTTGGTTTAAACTCCTCAAACTTGCAGAAAGCATATGAGCTGACCGAATTTGTTGACAAATGAAGCTGAGTAATCCCAGATGCCACAGTTGAGACCAGCAGAGTGTTCCTTGAGCTCATACAAAATCTCCTCCATCTCAAACGATGCCAGGACACACTCAATCAGCACAGTAGCCTTTATACAGCCCGCTGGTAGGCCAAGCTACAAAATAATTCAATCAATATCGGAATATAAACTGCATGGTGGTTAAAACTGCAATGGATCATATGCAATCTCGATCTGCACCTTCTTCTCAGTCCAGAAAAAAATCTGACTCCACAATCTGGCTTCCATGTAGCTCTCAACCTGTACAACAAAACATGAAGATG
Source organism: Meda fulgida (assembly GCA_030578275.1). Classification (NCBI taxonomy): domain Eukaryota; kingdom Metazoa; phylum Chordata; class Actinopteri; order Cypriniformes; family Leuciscidae; genus Meda; species Meda fulgida. Next base: position 25,172,881 of record CM060629.1, read on the forward strand.
TTCTTGGATATGTTTGATTTACACTGATGCTCTGTCCTAGTAAATTAAGTAACATGATCTGACACTGACCTTGGACAAGTAGAAAAAAGGGCCACTCTGGTTTTGAAGAAGTAGTTTTGCATTATGAAACATCAGCAGACCAAAATCAAACAATGGACCAGGAACCTCTCGACCATTCACCTACAGGGAAACAGATGTAAATGGTAAATGGACTGCATTTATATAGCGCTTTCACAGACCCAATGGCCACCAAAGCAGCCATTCAAGGCGCCATCCAGCTCGTCGGGAGCAGCGGGGGTTAGGTGTCTTGCTCATGGACACCTCGACACTTGGTCAGGTGGAACTGGGGACTGAACCACCAACCTTCCGGTTTGTAGACAACCTACATGAACCACTGAGCCACTGCCGCCTATTTCACTACCAAGAAGGATATTTTATTATTCAGGGTTAGCTCATTTACAGCTAACGAGATTTCTTGGTTATCTTTCATTTTGTTCACCGGGATTTTGCCAAGAAGAGATGTTCCAGGATCAACATATTTTGTTGATCCTGGAACAACATTCCTGTCTGAAATTTTTGTAACCCTATCCCTACTCCTACTCCTAAACCTAACCTTAACCATACGTTATCCCTAAAATCAGAGGGAAATGATAGGTGAATAAGAATGGTGTAGAAGCCCTTAACCCTTGTTGTAAGCCTACACTTGACAAAACCAATCCCTCAAATCTGATTGGTTGATTGGGAACTTGTTCCAGGATTAACAAAGATGTTGATTCAGGAGGAACATGTTGTACTTGGTGAAAATACATTCACCCTTTAATTTTAATATCAATTAAAATCTTTCATTTTAATCTGAATCTGAAGAACCCATTTGGAGCAATATAAACAGAGACAAATTAGACATTTATTGACAAAAGAAGAGTTTATGATGAATCACTTAAATTGATTGTCCAGCGCAAGGATGATCATATGTGGTGGTCAGTGACCTCTAAAAGATTGAAAACTCCTGTTCACTGTTGAAATTTTAAATAGATCTAATTTGTGGTTGTAAGTTGTTATAATTTTAAAACAAGTAAAATCCTTCAATAGAACATTAAATGGAACTCCGTTTCAAATAAACCAACACACATGGCTGCTATTATACCAGCTCACTACAGATCCATACCATCATGTTGTGCTCCACCATGTTCCACGCTCGAGGACGGAGCATCAGGACTGGAGCCTGAGAAACGGGTGGTACGTCTATTTATAATAAATGTGACAAATTGTTAACACATGCTTTCCAGATCACAGTTTTAATAAAAAATAGCAAGAGATGACATAAGACTCACCCTGAAATTGGTTGTGCACAGCCAAGTAAACATTATAAATGCCCTTTATTTGGTTGCGATATGTTGGACAGTTGCCATCATCAAAATCAACCTACAACAGAGCAAAACAATAATATAATTACAACCAGGAATCCATTTTTTTTAATCTTTTCTTTATTCAGTGCATTGTAGTATTTGCCACTATAGTTTTCTGTATGTCGCCACCATCATATTGGCACAACTAAGTCCTACCTGTAACCCTTGGGCAGTAGATTTGAGTCCCATTATAAGACGTTGTGTATCACAGGGTGAAAGGTCACCAATGTCCACATGTCTGCATTGTAATCTGTCTGGAACTGGGTTAACTCTCCAGCTGGGATCATTCCGGATGTGAGCTGTGTCCTGCAGAAAGCCTGGTAACTCTCCAGTAAGATCCAATTGAACTTTTCGGAGAACTCTCAAGTTCAAAACCTTGCAAAAGAGTGAGAATATTTCTTAATGACAAACATTGTTATGAGTAAATATGTAATTTGAGTTTCCTCTATTTTAAATGGATTACTGTGCAGGTTAGTTAAAAAAACACAACAAAGCAACATTCCCATTTTGCTAAATATTTATATATATTGCTCTTTATTGTTATTGACTATTTTGTTTTAATCTTTTAAAACAGAGTAACAAACTGTAAAAACTATTAGAAATGATATGTACTTTAAAGTGGGTAGCCTACCTTGTCAACCTCAGGTTGAAAGGTAGAAATGAGTTCATACAGAAATTGCAGAGCATCAAAGTAAAAAAGAGTGTGAAACTCTCTCTCCAGTCCTGAGGGAGGCGTTTCCAGCTCAACACCTTGATGTACCTATTTATCATAATCAGCACATTAAACCTGCATGATCTCCGGACACTGACGCCGAACAACAGTTTCATCATAGGCTACTGCCACATTACCATTTAGTTACATTGTGACACACTTATATGTGGGCTATAAATTCAAACAAATATTTAAACATAATGAAAACATTTTAATGAATCAACTTTTAGCATTTCATTGAATGTTTTATAAGGCTACTGTTTTAAAACAGTAACAAATTGTAAGAACTTACCAACATTTTCGTCGTCCAGTAAATCTACAGTTGAACTTTGGTAAGTGTCACTGTTTACTTGAAGCCACGTGACTGTACAGTTAAGTTTCACTCGTGAACGGATCGGTATTTTTGAACCAAGCTTTTAAGCGAATGAATCAGTGACCGAACCCAAATTAATCTTTTTAGTCCATTCTCCTTTAGCGTTTTATAACAAATATTAACAATCAAGTCATCACTGAAAAGAAAGTGAATCTTCCACCCCGTACAAAATTAATTGATTCAATTTATTTTAATTACTTTTAGATTGATTTAGTTTGTTAGTGTGTGTTTTGTGTGCTCTGTTTACAGAAGTGTGTTTCATTTTTGTTACGTGTTTTTTCTTTTTGTGTATTGTTTGGAAGTAGCTAGCCTACAAACGCTCTTAGTATTCTGTAACTTCTCGCGAGATTACAGTCACGTATCAACGTCGTACGTGGCTACATACCCTAACCGACCATAACAGAGAGGACTCCGCCAGGAATGCATCAGCAAAATGTATAATGTACCGGTCAACACGTCAAATACACTCACCAACGTTTGAATTTCTGAGTTTTGCACATGAAGCTTGAGGTGAAGGGCTGAAGGTTAAGCGAAACCTGCGTTTGAATCACTTATCTGACCCGTTAGTACATTTTCACTGTTAGTCTGTAAGGGGCACTTGTTTCTCTATAGGAAAACAGCATGGCAGATATCGAGTCATCATTTGAATTTAGCTCATCTTTGACCAGCTCTTCGCTGCCTCCCCCACGTACTCGAATCTTTAAGATCATCGTGATCGGTGATTCTGGAGTTGGCAAGACTTGCCTCACCTATAGATTCTGTGCGGGCAAGTTTCCAGACAGGACAGAGGCCACTATCGGGGTGGATTTTCGGGAGAAGATTATTGAAATAGACGGCGAGAAAATCAAGGTGAGGATGCTTGTAATTTCAGAAGGTTATTGTGTTAATTTACACCAGGGTGCGTTGATTTAACCCAGTAAAACCTGACACAATGAAATAAGTCACAGAACAGTTTGCACATGTGTGTTTTTTTTAATCATATTCGATACACTTGGGGAGAAAAATGTATACCTACATTTTATTCAGAGGCCCAAATTGAGCACAAATATGCAATTTGGAGCAATTATTTGTATGCCCAAAAAGTAAGATGAAATTCTGATAGCATTAAATGTAAATCAATGAGATTTTTTGTAACAATATAGCAGAATACGAAAGTAAAATGCATATAAAATATCAGTTGTATTATAGTTTAAATGCCGTTGTCATGATCACAAATATGGCCTTGTTTCACAAACAGGGTTTAGATTAAGCCAGGATTAGGCCTTAGTTCAATTAGGATATTTAATTAGCTTTTATAGATGTGCCTTAGAAAAAAAACATTACTGGTGTGCATCTTGAGACAAAACAATGGCATTGACATATTTTAAGATACGTCAGTGCAAGTTGCTTTCAGTTAAAACATAAAACCAAAGTTGCATGTACTACACGCACCACATGTGCCACATGTGCCACATGTACCACAAACTAGCAATCAGACCACAGAAGGTATGTAGTAGATTGTGTGTTTGATCATATTGAAAATTTAGAGGCCTTAGAAATTCAGACATCAAATATGATACAGTTTGAAAGACAGTAACAAGACGAGTGAAATTAAATTCAGGGTTAGACTCATTAGTGTGTCAATGCATTGGTGTAACAGCGTGTTCTTCCCCTATGACGTTCCCAGCTGTCATAGTAGCCTCAGTATAGAGCTCTGTTGCACACTATATGTAATTTTTTCGAAAACCTCTCATGCACAAGACCCACACTTCACCATTCACATAATACCTGCCTGTGTTGTTCATTTAGCCATGAACACACCCTGCATTCTCCTGTAACATTTAAAGAACAGATATGTGTGGTTTGATGACATAAGTTGAAAGCTAATTGCTCTCTCCTTTTCCCCTCTCCAGGTCCAGTTGTGGGACACCGCAGGCCAGGAGCGCTTCCGTAAGAGTATGGTGCAGCACTACTACCGCAACGTCCACGCTGTGGTGTTTGTCTACGACGTCACTAATGCCGCTAGTTTCCGTAGCCTTCCGGCATGGATTGAGGAGTGCCGTCAGCATGCCCTGGGGCAGGAGGTGCCTAGAATCCTGGTCGGCAACAAATGCGACCTGCGCCACGCCGCACAAGTGAGCACTGACGTAGCACAGCAGTTTGCCGATGCACACTCAATGCCTCTGTTCGAGACCTCTGCCAAAAACCCCAATGGAAACGACGATGGCAGTCGGAATAACAGTGACCATGTAGAGGCCATTTTTATGACTGTGGCGCACAAGCTGAAATCTCAGAAGCCGCTGATATTAAGCCAGCCACCTTGCGGATCAGGAGATACTGTCACTCTCAGGAGGCAGGATGAGGAGGACAGGGGAAGTTGGGGCTGTGGTTGTTGGAGGAGCTAATGAAGTACACGTTTAAAGGAGGCACCTCTTTACAGAACGGAGATAATGAAAGGTGAAGCACTTTTTAGAGAAGTAGATTTAGAGGTGCTTTTGTGTTCTCTGTGAAGCGGAACTCCAGGATTGAGGACACAGGAACATTTATTCTCAAGATTTCTTAGTGTGTCTGACTTGCAGAATATAGCCATTATTTAAAGGGGAAACGACTTTAGGAAAACGTTTCTCCAACACTCATCAGAAGCTTTTACAAGTTGCATGTAGGCCAACCTACCTTACATATACAAGCTTCATATGCCACTGCCAAACACTTTCACTAGATTTACCTACTAGTTTTGTCGGTTATGCAGTTCCGCAGTGGAATTGAAGGGTGAAATTGTCATACAGAAGATGTTGCCTTTTTCATCATATCTTTGAAACAATTTTTTTGCCAAAATTAGATAAACTGTTCTGTTAAATCACTTTCAGCCTCCCAGTTGAAACACCGAATCTGGTTTAGTCTGTGTTTTTTGTTCGTTCTCTCATTCTCTCCCACCCACACACATGCAGGCGCTTCCTGTGAAAGTTGGGAGGAAAAGACAAACCGGCAAACACTCAGTAAATATAGGTTATTTATTATTAGAGCTGCTAATAGGTCTTAGAGATGCGAGGGATGAATTTAAAAGTAAAATAAAGCTGATATCCTTGCCTTACCTAAAAAGTCTTAAAGCCAGTCCTTGTCCCACTGCCAGTGTTTTATTTATTGCCAATTTTCTTTTAACAGTCATTTATCTGAGTATAATCAACTGTAAGAGTTATGCATTTTATCCAGTCCTTTTTGTGAATCGAAATTAGAAATCGAAATTATAAAGACTTTTGGTTAAAAGGGACAATAATTCACTGACGATATTTACGTCAGTGTGTAAGGTTGTTTGGTATGTAGAACTGCTTTGTTAGGCGAAATAAAAATGAACTGTACTGTATAATCACAGATTAGTATGATTACCTCATATTATTCATGGCTCTGTGCATGGATTGATCTGAACAAAAGGTCTGATATCAATATATATTTGAATGTGTAATCTCTCAGTAATAAGAATATACTCGCTAATGGCTAAATTATCTCTTTCCCTTTGACCATTTTATTTCCCACACTAATATACAGCACAGAGTTTAATCCATTTCGAAATATCTATTCATGTCTTTAATGTAACAGCACAGCAGGTCCTGTGAAGTGCATGAAAGAATCTCAGGCATGACATGTTTTATTTTATTTTTATGGGGAATTGCCAAAAAATGATTTTGCATATGATTTTCAAAAAAGTATGTGAAGTGGGTTGGTTAAGGGCCAATTAGCTGATGCGTTGCGTCGTTTGATTGGGGTACAGTAGGAGAGCATGTGATTGGCTGAGGAACTGTGCATGGTATGGCCCTTAAATATTGAATGCATAGTAAAGACTTGTCTATTTGTGCTTTGTGTTTCGACCCTGAGTGATTACAAAATAAATATCTCATCATTTATCTGCCAGAAACATCATGAGCATACATAGTTTTTGTTGGTTCATGCTGAATTGATCCCGAGATAAACGCTCTTGGTCTGGGTTCTATTGTTTGTCTATTTATGTATTTCTGTTTGCATTAACACATTAATAACAGATAATGATGAAAATTTAAGCAGATCTCAAAAGTCCAAAGAATGTTACAGATTGAAAATTACAAATGCAGCAAATATATGGAAGATTGCTGAATGTTTCAAGTGACATTTTATTATTACATCATGTAGGTTAATTATGGTTTATTATTCTTTCAGTAGAAGTTAAGAAATAAAACAAAAATGGCAGAACTCAAGCATGCACAACATATCTTTACTAATCATTTTTCTGATACAACTCAAATCTTCAATGTTGGGTAGTGAGTTGAGTGAAAGTGATAGTTAAGGAAATCAACAATATAAACCATCAACCTACTGTAATCAAAGAAGTGCAAAATAAATCATTCTTGTTATGGTTTTGTTTTAACAGTTAATGTTTTACTAAGAAATAAAGTACCACATCTTTGATCTTCAGAAGAATGTGCCTTATTTATCCAATTAAAGAGTGCATTAATTGAGTGCAAATTAATTCTCATCAGACTATTAACTTCTTTTTAAAGTAATGAACTGGAACGCATCTCAAAAACGATACCGTTTTGCGTTTGACATGGGTGCCAACATCAAGTGCATAGTACTGGAACTGATTAGTTTTATTAATCTGAACATCTAATTTAAAAGCAATTTAAAAGCAATAGGGTGTAGTTTTAGATCCATAAAGAAAATAGAATTCTTAATTTGTAATAATTGTTTATTGTAAAACATAAGGTTAATTAATACAGGTTAATTTATGAAAAAATATCAGTCTATGATGTAAAAAAGTACAAAGCTAAGGCATATGCGTTTCGGGGAAAAAACACTAAAATATAATTTAAAATTGATATGGCACTAATAATAACTTAAACATCAAGAAACACATTTAAGTAGAATTGAAACAAGCAAGCTCGATGAAAATGTGGACATTTTACAATTTCTGGGGCAAATTAATGAACTAAATGTCCCAATATTTGATATTTTGTCCAGTCACATACTTAAAAAAAAAAAAGAAAAAAGACTAAGCTAGTCTGCAATATGGTGGAAGTGTGGAGAGGTCTTGCTGTTCCTGCTCAGGACAGCGATCCATGAATGACACAGGGGAGTTAAAGATTCGCTCTTCTCCGTCTGCATGAGAAAAAATAAAATCTCATTATATTCAGCCACATCCTCACTAACATCATCATATTTGCATACATTGTGGCTCATGTGGCAGATGACTCATGAAATATGATTTTGTTATCTCAGTGTACAAACCCACTTCAACAACATCTCTTTTGCGTACCTTGCCAAGTGCATATGAGTTCAGTTGGAGTAACAGGATCATTCTGAGGAACTAGAAAGTCCTGTGAAATACCCAACCATGCAGTGATTAACAGCTCAATACTGTATATTAACTTTTAGATATTGGAATTTTCTTACAAACTTCCTTGTTTTAAAAAAAGACTTCACCCACCATGCCATTTGCAGAATTGTAGCAGCCGCAAACCGGCAGACTGCGACAGCCAACGTATACAATCAGAGAAGAAAAGAGCAGAGACCCCGTGCAGGCCACCAGAAGGGTGCTGTTTGCGCCTTTTACCATCCGGCTGAGTACAACCCTCTACACAGGACACAGCTTTATCAATTATTTCTATATTTTAAGATGAGGGTATAACATAGCAAATTAAACGTAATCTGGTGTGACTGTACCACTTCAGGGATAGGATGGGCATGGAAGATCTCATCATCCTCCTCTCCATAGCTGAGAGTGATGCAAGCATAAACAAAGACAACCACAACAGCAAAAAGCGACACCACAGAGGAGATGATCATGGCGTTTACCTTAAAGTATTGAGAGTGTGTTAATATCAACAGGTAGAAAGAGACAACTATCACAAAAAAAAGTAATTATTACCAAAATAGGGTTTTTCTTCTGAGATGCAAAAAGGGCAAGTACACCAGGTGCAGCCATAATCTAAAAGAGGAGGGAAAATAAAATGAGCTTTACAGAATCAGTGCCAATAGGGTGAATGCGGTTTAAGTGGGACACCTAAGCTTAATCTTCTTTATGATTATGTGCATAATCTTCCGTTACTAAAAATCAGTATTAAGTTCATTCTAAACCACTTTCCAGTGGCTCAGTCAGTGGGTCACTGTCAACTCACAGCAAGAAGGACCATGTAATGGGGAGGGTTGAGGAAAGACCTGGCAAGGCAACCTACCCCAGAAAATCATTCATGAACAGTCTCTTGTGTACGGCGAGAAATGACCCATTGAATTGGGCCTACTGAAATGGTATGTGATATATTTTGATAGGCATTCAACATAACTATCATATTAGTCTTTTTTACGTGACCTTGAGACTGAACCAGTTTGCCAACAATATTCTGGCAAACTGGGATGGTGCATTATTGGTTAACTGGGGAAGCCATTTTAAAATAAATAAATTGTAAGTGTTAAGTTTTCTCACCAGTCCAGCCCAGAGTGGAGCCCTAGTTTCACTCAGAGTAGTGCTCTTTCGGAAAACTGCGTCCATAAAGCCGCAAACCACGCAAAGCCCCGCGCACGCCACCTGAAGGATGCCGAGGACCACCACACTCTTCTGATTGAAGATGAAATACCTGTAACGGTCCATCTCAGGCCTTCAGTGGGGACAGAAGAATCAAACAGTAGTTTTATGTCCATAAAGATTATTTAAAAGAGAAAAATCTTTCACTATTATGTCTCTAAACGGAGTTTGATCCTTTATCAAACGTATACTGACTTGAAGCACAAGTCACTATCGCTTTCCACGTTTGGGTTGATTCTGGAACTACAAAGCCACTTAACTGACTTAATTATACTAAACGCTATTCTGAAGCAATGCCAAGCACACTTTAAAAGTATAAAGTGATATATAAATTCTTTACATTAGAATATATTGCGTATTTACCTATGCCGTTTTCCCTTTATCACTTCCGGACCGCTTTGTTAAGAAGAAAGCGTGTCACTCATTTACCTGGCGCGCGCGCGCAGGTGCAGCACGATGACCACTCCCCCATTGTGTGGACATTTACAGCAAATGTTGACCTGATTACTTTGGCATTAAATATTCCTGCATTTTGGCACAAAGGAAATCCGATTTAAATTTTCTACATTTCATATCATCCTTCCTTATATAATAACTGAGAACGTTGAAAAGATGAGTCAAATGAACTTGTGTTCTATGCTGGAGTTTTATTGATAAATCTTTGTTGGTAGCTTTTGCATAACAAAGGCTGAAGTTCAGATCAGTAGAAAGATTTCTCTTCACCTTGTGCCTTAGTCTCAGAAACACTCTGTTCTGTCTTTTCCCAACATACAAAGTACAATCTACTTAAATTTTCTTTTGTGGTTTAGATTTTTCATTGTACTCTTGGTGTGTGAAAAAACACAAAAATATAACAAATAAATAAATGGCTTTATCAGTATAACACCGTACTTCAAGACAACTAGAGCCTATATAAACTTTATTGTCAGTACATGATAATAGAGACAATAACAACAAATATATATGTTTAGTTTGTGGGGGGAAACATATGCAGAGCAGCAAAAGACACTATATTGGTTTAATACTGCATGGTTAACACAAGTTGTGGTAAAGAGGTTGAATACTTCAAGAAATAGTAACAGTAGTCTTTAAAACTTTCCAACTCCACTCCGCTTCATAGATTTTAGTCAAAATACCTTTTAAAATCACCTGCTCTTATTAATGCAACCAACTCAGTCACTAACTGACACACAAACCAGGTCCTTCCACATTGTAGAACAGTAGAACCATATGACTGTGTTGCTTGCTCAGTGATCTGAGTAAGGATTTCAAAGTTAAAATACTAAATGGATGAGGATGCCAGAAATCAGTTCAAAAGTGTGATTATTTGTAATTGTTAGCTTGTGATAGTCAAAGGACGAAGTTACTTTCTGGTGGTAGTGGCAGGCTGGGATGGGAGATAATATTTTTTTCAGCAGTGGTGAAAAGGGTCTTAGAAGGTCTCGTCAGCCCCTTTTCCTGACACCCTCTGTTGAAACTCCAGCAATTGCTTTGTGTACCATCCTGGTGCTTCTGGATCAGACCTCCCTGATGGCTCATGGTCATAACCATAAGCAACAGTGAGTTCTTCATCCTTCTCCATGGCACGGATTGTTCGGATGCATTTTATTTGCCCAAAACGAGGATGGACGTACCTGGACAGGTAAAAACAGTTGTTAGTACAATGGTTACATGACTAACCCAATACTGTCCAACAATATGATTAGTTTGTATTGAAATATCCAACAAGATACTACAACGATTAACATAGAAAAACAAAAGCATGTTGTCTCTGTATATTTCTAAAATATACATTCACACTCACGAGTCATATTTGCAATTGGGAGAGAAGGAGTGATTGGCCTTGTGACCTAGAGATGCACAATAAATCTCAGTCAGATTGAAAGGTTCCGGAACATCAATCACAGTGTCCTCATCCAATGAAATAGTGTTTCCATTCAGGGACCAGTCCCGACTGTCCACCTGTTAATTTAAACATGAACAGATTTTAGAATACTTTAAATTTAGCACACCATTCAGCTTAAATGTAAAAAAAAAAAAAAAAAAACGTATTACATTCTGGCAATGAATAATGTAAAATGGAAACAAACAAACCTCTGAATGTGTAATGCGGACACCATTATAAAAAGCCATCACTGTGTTAGCCTCAGCCTCAGTTTTTGCAAATAGCCCTTCTCCAGCTCCGGAAATAAGTGAAAGTCCCACATACACACTGTTAAACCAAAAGAAAACCACCTTTCAGCTTCAATCAACAAGATGAAGACATAAGAAATAATGTATTAAGACTAGAGAACCAACTGAATCTCCCCCACTGAAATGACAAGACCAGACAATCCATCACTGGAACAAACAAGTACATGTTTTCTGTTCAAAACAAGATTTGATAGCTTGAGGTTTACATGGTTGATCACAGCTTGCACCAACCGTTGACTTTCGTAAGGGTCAGGCAACAATTTATGGCTGGCGATACATGACGAGGTGGATTTGTCGTAACAGTAAACAGGACCTAAGAGAGTCAGAAAAGAAAGATTATCCTAAAACAATTTTATGCCAAGATGAATGTTTACTAACCAGATTCAGGGCTTTTAATTTGCATCAACGGGTAAACAGTTTCAGATAAGACATATGAGAGTGTAAATAAAAGTACTACTAACTGTCTTGATCAACAGTGAAGTGTGGTCTGCCATTCTCTTGAGTGGTAAGAGTGGCAAGTTGGGCCTTAATCAGTTCTCCATCAACAAATGATCCATACAGAGCTGTACGCCCATCAGGGTAAACATAAGCCACTGCCTTTCCTGTCATCTCTCCATCTTCATTCACTTCCCCCACAACACAGGCGCCATCCTTTAGATGACAGAAAAGAAAAGAAAACGTATATATACATAAACCTGGAGCTTTTCAATATACTGTTCATAGTTCAATATGTTATGGAATAATCACAAATGTTGTCGACAGAATTTAACTTGTCCTTTAACATGCTTGATGTAGGGCCAAACAAACCGGGTGGTAGACCCAGCACATGCCACAGCGAATGTTGTCCTTGTACTGGCCCCTGAAGACCTGTTGACCATCTGGATTGAACTCTTGAGCAGGTCCATTGAGCTCGCCGTCTACATAAGTCCCATGTAATGCTCCTCCATCCTCGTAAGTATATATGCCCTGGCCCTGCAAAGCATCGTCCACATAGAAACCCTCCAGCGTACTATAGAGCGGAGAAAAAGGTAATATGCAGGTGAAAAATAGTTATATTTGTTTATATGCTATAATTAAATTGATCCAAAGAAGCTTTTTAGTAAAAATAGTACACCAAAGAGAAGCAAATAAAATCGGGATAAAATCACACCTTTCAAGACTGCTGGTGATGATGCATGTGCACTTAAAGGGATAGTTCACCCAAAAATGAAAATTCTCATAATTTATTCCCCCTTTAAATTCATTCAAACCTGTATGAATTATTTTCTTCTGCTGAACACAAAAGAATATATTTTGAATATATATCATATATCATTGACTTCCATAGTATTAGGGGAAAAAATACTATGGAAGTCAATGGGGCCCATCAACTGTTTGGTTACCCACATTATTCAAAATATCTTCTTTTGTGTTCAGCAGAAAAAGAGAAATTCATACAGGTTTGGAACAACTTGAGGGTGAGAAAATGAAGACAGAATTTTATTTTTGGGTAAACTATGCCTTTAAATGAGATTGAATCACAGTGATATATGATTCTAAACTATATACATAAATCATTCATTAAAACTCTTCTGGGCAGTGATTGGTTCTCCTAAGTCAGAAGCGCAGAGACTCAATCTCTCTTTCCCCTTCACACGGCGTTATTTTTTCCCCATCCCAACCTGGTATAGTTCAGTGACACGGGTCATGGCAATTTTCTCTAAGCCTCCTCCTCCCCAGCATCACATGTCTAGATTTGCAACAGCAATTCTCCATAATTTAACAGCAGCATCAGCGCATATGGAAGTAAAATAATGCCAAATGTTTTTGAAACAAAAAGCCTGTTGAATTGCACTGCTTGAAAAAAATATGCATTGCATTAACCCTGCTTGTATTTTAATGCATTGTATTTTTAGGGTTTGCATTTTTATGGGCTGAAATTTAGCATGGTTGAATATTTAAGCTGTGAATTTTTTAATTCAAAACATTCCAAACACATTTTCATTAGTAAAATTTCAATAATCCATATTCACCTTTCATATTTCACTTCCAAAATATTCAAACTGATTAAAAATACAACCTATAATATTCAACAGGCGGTTTTCGGTGCATTTTATTTCGCTTTGCAAATTCGCTTCCACAAATTCAGTGGTTCAAATTCGACAGTAAATTCAACGTTGACGTCCAGGAACTGCAGGACAAGCAGTAGATTACCGAGCATAATCTCCATCTGATGTTAGTCGACCTCACCAGCAGGGGGTGCAAGCGCGTGTTGCTGACGAAGACCAGAGCAACAGTTAGAGCAACAGTTAGGGTTAATGCAATGCATATTTTTTAAAGTAGTGCAATTCAACAGGCTTTTTGTTTCAAAAACATTTGGCATTATTTTACTTCCATAAGTGTAGATCTAGCGGACAAATCCTAATTACAATCCATTCTTATCAATAAAATCCTATTACAAATCTATTTTGAGAGTTTGAATGATTGAGATAATTAAATCTGAGTCTAATCAACAGTGATTATTGATCATTAAAATCATACAATGAAAATCAATAATACACGTAACAATGGTGCCAACATACACCACAAGTCTCAAACCTGCCATCAAAAAAGAAGAATTTTCCTTTTCCATTCTTCTCCCCATGAACAAAGTGTCCCTCAAATCTGTCACTGGAGGAGTAGGTCACAGTACAGAAACCATGAGGCTGGTCATCCTCATCCAGTGGCCCTAAAAAGTCATGGCATTGTAGTCAGAGAGAAGCAAAATAATAGATTAATGAGTAACTAATACACTCTATACCTAAAAATAACACTAATTTTAATGTCCCAGGTTAATAACATCAGTTCAGTTAGATACTTGACATAGCAAAAACATCCAAAGTGATTGTACACTAATTGCTGGAAGTCCAGAGCTGAGACCTGCTGTACGCGACGTGACTGGATTGTGTCAACACCACACTTTCTTAACCACGTGGCTTCAACAATAATAATACATCCATGCAATTATAAATCCAACGTATACATACGACATTTACAGGCTCTTTAAAAATATTATAGATACATTGTACAAAGTGTCAGTGAATGTAATAAAATGAAAGATATTTAAAGTGAACAAAAATTGTCTAACTACACTTTCTGCTTATACTGTAGTATCTCCATTCATGGGATTTCAGAAGGAATCTTTACTAAAGAGTCCAAAGCCGAAATAGGACTAAAGTTAGCTGTCATCTGGGGGTTTAAAAAAGTCCAAGGCTTACGGGCCTCGTGTGTTTGACAGCTTGAGTACATACAGAGGACAGCTGTCGGTAGTATAATCTCCGGCAGAATGAGACTGCATTAAAGTTCAGCCTGAGGAGACGACAAAAACAAAGTTAAGGACATCGCATCGTTTGTGAATACGCTTGTCGTAAGTTAACGTTACCTTCCACCTCTTCTTCCATATTGTCATCATCGCTGTCCATGTTTGCGCTTCCTCTGTTGTTTGTTTTTTTAGAGGTAAAGCAAGCTGGTTCTATATTTGCCTAGCTGTCGCGGAAGCTTTAGCAGCGCAGAGCTCACATTTCCCGGCGCACGTGTCTGACATCATCAGCGTCGAGCTCCCAGCACTGATTTCCTACACAAGCGCACTGTGCTTGTCGCTACTCGATCCGTACGGTACGTTCAGTGTATCTAGACACAGGAGCGGCATCATGGCAGAGGGAGAGTGCCCCAAAAAGCGAAAATATAAGTTGCTAAAATCTGCGAAGCAAGCAGCAACAAAATACAACGAAAGCAAGGAACAAAAGTAAAAGGCATTGGATGTAGGAAATAGGCCTTCATGTAGGCTACATTTGGCGCTTATGTAAATAGTTAATTAATTTTTCTGTTATATTAAACTTTATTTCGGTATACAAGTAAACTCTTGTATGGGGGGGGTGGATACCTCCCTGAAATGACTTGTTGCAGGTTGGGATGTCTGCGTACCGGTGTTGTGTCGAATTTCGACCCCCTGCCAAATTATTACCCCCTCGTTGAAGTCAGGGGCGCCGATAAGGGGGAAAAGTTAGGATGATTCTAAGGGCCCACACACTTTTAGGGGCCCCAGAGATCGATTTTATTAATTGAACGGGTGCAGTAGTAGGGGCCTTACCTCATATTTTTTCATAGGGCCCAAAATCCCTGGCCGCACCCCTGGTTGAAGTCAATAACTGATTGCCTAATCCTAACCCCACCCCTAATCTTAACCCCTCCCCCACAACTAATCCTAAACCTACCAATGCTAAGGGGGTAATAATTAGGCAGGGGTCGCAAATCGGCACAACACCTGGAACACGAACTGTACGGAGCATGTGCGAAAACGACGTTTTTCTGCCACTTCCTGTAATCGTCAATGTTTTTACGACAACGTCACTGTCACTACTCGATCCGTACTTTACTGTCACGATTTGTACTGTACTGTCCTACATGTGCGAAAAAAACATGGATTCTTTTGCGTTTTATGTGAAAGTTTAAGCATTTCTCTTAAAAGAAGAAATGCCTGACAATCACGCAGAGCGTCGGAAAATGAAACGGTCGTCTGCGAATTTTATCATCAAAGGTATCTATGACAAGCAAGGCTTAGCGTTAGACTAATCCAGAATTAGGCCTTCAATTGTGTTGTGTAACAAAATATCGTGTCACAATTTATCGTAATACAAAAATGCAACAATACGTACGTATAGTTCACCCAAAATAAAAAAAATACTGTGTGAGGAAAAAAAAAATGTTTTCAGAGTTTTTGTGCAAGTACTACATTAAATTAATATATAATGTTGATTATAATGTATAGTAATGCAATGGGGAATAGTTGTGGGTCCTGATAATGCCAAACTAATATGTTAGCAGAATGTTAAGCATATTTGGCTAAAATAATTCAGTATTTTCAGCTTGAGCTTCAGAATCATTAATATTTTTATTCTGGTGGCATCATTGTCCTCGGATTACAAGCACCAAGTCCAAACCTTTTCATTTAAACCCACAATGTAATATCAAAGTTAGCATTTTAATCAACAGTGCATTTTGTGTTAACCTTTTAAAATATTTCTTGGGAGTAATATCGTAAGCGTGAGTTCAGCATCGTGATGTATCGAATCGTGAAATGAGGGTATTTTGTTGCTTCAGTTAAACCTGTCAAATATCAGATAGTAATATGATATTTTTCTATTTACTCTGAACTTCAATTATTTCAGACGTTTTTTTTTTTCCTTTTAAAACAGACGACAGACTCTTCTACATCGGCCCCAGTATGCAGTATACAGTGGTGGTCAAAATTAATGTGAACCCTGGTAAATATGGCAAAAAATGGCTGTAAAAAATATATCAGCATTGTTTATCCTTTTGATCTTTCATTCAAAAAATTCACAAAAATCTAACCTTTCATTGAATTAAAAGAATTGAAAGTGGGGGGTAAATAACATTATGAAATAAATGTTTTTCTCCAAAACACGCTGGCCATAATTATTGGCACCCTGTTATTAAATCCTTTTGCAACCTCCTTTTGCCCAGACAACAGCTCTGAGTTTTCTTCTATAATGCCTGATGAGTTTGGAGAACAACTGACAGGAGATCAGGAACATTCCTCCATACAGAATCTCTCCAGATCCTGCAGATTCACAAGTTCATGTCGATGTTTCTTCTCTTCAGTTCAGCCACTCATCTTCTATAGGGTTCAGGTCAGGGGACTGGGACGGTCATGGCAGAAGCGCCATTTTGTCCTCAGTGACCCATTTTGTGTTGATTTTGATGTTTGTTTTGGACCGTTGTCCAAGATCCAACCACGGCCCATTATAAGATTTCTAGCAGAGGCAGTCAGGTTTTGATTTTTTATCTGTTGGTATTTGCTAGAATCCATTACTCTTAAAAATAAAGGTTCCAAAATAGGGGTCATAGAATAACCATTTTGGTTCCCAAAAAACCTTTTAGTGAATCGTTCTAAAAATAACAATTTTCTGAGATGATTTGGCCGCTCATTCCACCTAGTGTCAGTTCAAAAATCCAAAAGTCTATTTTTTATTAACTTTGAGAAAGGTTTGTGTAAGATAAATCATCATTCTGTTAAATTTAATGTAATGGTTCTTTATCTGCATCAGTGACTCAAAGAACCATTTTGTTCCACAAAAGTTTATTTATAGTGGAAAAAGGTTCTTTAGATGGTTAATATGTTTAAAAAATGGTTCTTTTTAGAACGATTCACTAAAAGTTTTTTTGGGAACCAAAATGGTTCTTATATGACCCCTATTTTGGAACCTTTATTTTTAAGAGTGTACCAACTGAACAAGATGTTTAGGACCTCCAGCAAAAAAAAAATAGGCCCACAACATATAAGATCCAGCTGTATTTAACCGTAGGCATGGGGTAATTTTTATCCATGTTTGCTCCAAACACATCTGGTGTATTTGCTGCCAAAAAGCTCTTTTTTTGCTTCATCTGACCACAGAATCCAGTCCCTGTTGAAGGTCCAGTCGTGTCTGACAACTGAATATGCTGGAGTTTGTTTTTGGAGGAGCGAGGAGGATTTTTCTTGAAACCCTCCCAAACAACATGAGGTGATGAAGGGGTTGTTTGATATATTTGTTTAGGCTTTCTGACCCCCAAGACTCAAGTAATCTCTGCAATTCTCCATCTGTGATCCTTGAGTCTTTGCCACTCAAACTTTCCTC